>JANAVB010039820.1:2525307-3047807 GCA_029216955.1 Iris pallida | reverse complement strand
AGAAAGAGCAAGACCCTACCTCCTAGTCCAATGCGTGCAGGATCCTCAACTGCCATCGTAAAAGGCCTGTCCTGGCGGGGTATATCCCGCTGCTGGTGGAGGGCGTGATGCGGTGCCATAGGTGGCCTACCCTGTGCTCCTTGAGCTGCACGGCGATGGTTCGTAGGACAATCTCTCAACTGATGTCCAGCCTCCCCGCAATAGAGGCACAAGCCCAGCCTCTTCCGACAGACCTCCCAGATGTGACCGGGCTTCTTGCAGTAACCGCAAGAAACCGTATGCTGTGCCTGCCTCTGCTGAGTGTGCTGCACCTGCTGAACCGATGTTCGGGTCTGAACCTGCGGCTGGTGATGCTGGAACGACTGATGCTGAAGCTGAGGGCGCTTAGCAGGCCCTGCGCTGCTACTGGCCCCTGAAAACAAATCTCGATCCCTCTTCGGCTTCAAGCCCCACTCCCTCTCCACCTTTCAAGCCTCCGCATAAACCTCTGCGTATGTCGCATAGAAGGAATAGATCAGGATCTTGATATCCCATGTCAATCCCTCCCGGAAGCGCTCCGCTCGGATCACCGGGTCACTCACCATGTACTCGACGTATCGGCTCAGCCGGCCGAACTCCGTCGTATACTCCTCTACGGTCATACTGCCCTGCTGCAGGTTCTGGAACTGCCGCACCAGGCCAATCTTGTCCGTGGGGGAAAAGAACTTATCTCTGAACAGGGCCTGAAACTCAGCCCAAGTATGGCCATCTCCTGCAAGAGCCGGCTCGTTCCGGAACCATGTCCGGGCAATATCTAACAACTGCAACCCAACCGCCTCGACCCTCAGGTCGGCTGCCAGGCGGCAGGCCCCCATCTGGCGCTCGATATCCTCGAGCCAGTCATCAGCATAAATAATGCCCTCTGTCCCCTTGAAATCCCTCGGACCAAGCTTCTTGAAAGCCTGGATATCCCCGATCTTCGGCTGCTGCTGCTGCTGAACCTCCCTCTGTGGAGCCCCACGCTCCACTGCCGCCATAGCCAATCTGTGAGCATCCTCCATGCCCTGGCGCATGGCCTCTGTCTGCCTCAACTGAGCCTCGTGCTGGGCCCGCTGGGACTCCAGCACCTGGTGAAAGAACGCTAGCATCTGCCCCATGTCTGTGGGCAGAGAAGGCAATGGAGGAATAGCTTCCATCATCACCGAAGGAGTCCCCTGCTGAGGAGGAAGAACTCCCCCGGCAGCTCCCGCTGTAGCCCCTGGCACTACGGGAAGAGCACCCGCAATGGCCCCAGGGACGGTCATCGAGGTAGCTGGAGGAGTACCCCCGAGGGCTCCAACAGAAGTCCCATCTGCAGGAGAGGTGACCGGAGCCTGCCCGCCAGAGGTGGCAGACCTCTCCGTTTCCCCGTACTCCTCACCAGGAGAATGAGTCATCACTATCCTGGAGACAAATTGAAAAGAAGATATCAATATGGCACATGAAGGCAATATCAAAGGAGGACAGCTAGAATGCAGTAAATCGATATCAAAGGCGGTAAGCAAGATAAGCAAGAAAAGATCCTACTGTGATTGAGCACCCTTAGCCTATAGCCTATCCTAGATACGTACCGCAGGCTCGTAATAGCACTTTAAGTCGAGCGCCACTACGACATCGTACTAATTGCGACTTCAGGACCTGCATGGGCCACCACTAAAACGTGTCACGACCCACACCCGCTAAAAGGGCACATGACGCGACAACGCCCAGCCCTCATCGAAAAATCGGCGTAGAACGCTGTAGATTTTTCTACTCTAAACAGTTTATATATATAACAAAACCTGTCGAGAATATGGTCAACTCCGAACGGAGGACAAGCAATGAATATATATACGAGTACTCAATCACGACTCTAAGATAACAAAGTAAAGACTGAAATAAAAAGACAACAAGACGGTAATAAAATAATAACCTGTCAAGTCCAACACAAGAATATATACAGTCCAAGTCTCTAATACAGTCCATAGTAATAACAGACTCAAAAGTAGCTGGAGACAAAGTCCAGTATAAAAGACCTACTCTAACTAAGCAATAGGTAAGGTCTCGCCAGGCGGAGCTAAGCCCTGCTGGACCAAGGTCTCCAGGTCTAGGCCCACTACGTCATCCGGACCGTAGTAGGTAGAATAGTCTCCCTCGTCTGCATCTGTAATATTTTCAACATATCCTGTCAGGATGGAACGAGTACAATCTACTAACAACAGTTCACAAGATATGACAAAAGCTATAAGACAGTAAATAGAGAGTATATACAAGAAAATTATGGAATGTACATGTGAGTATCATGGCAAGGTAAGCTGTAAAACTAGAGCTAGAACAAGGCAAGTAAACTGATCATGGCATGTACAAGAATCAAGAATCGTATCTCTAGGTGTGTGAGTACTAGCTACAATATGCGGCCGGCTTGGGTCTGCACAAGGTTATGATCAGCCAATCCTGCGTGAAGTGTAGGATTGGTAGCATTCAAGGTCTACAAGAATAAACAAGGTGGATAATGACCACACATCTACACTAGTACTCCCCGTCCCCGACTGGTAGAGTGGATCCAAGCAAGACACGTTACGACACGGGATTCTACGAGAAGGGAGCAAGTCTTCTCGAGAACCGGTGTCCATATACTACACAAGAACTACAAGGGGGCTTGTACAAGATATACCAAGATAACGAGGAATAACATCTCATATCGGGATCCATGAATACCAATCCGTGTGACCAATGTGTCGAGAATAAGCATATCCACACTAATTACATGAATCATAACAATCATTATAAATTGAAAAAGTGTCAGAGAATGTACTCGCCTGTAATATGGTATGATATGTCAACCAGAGCAAATGCAGCGTCTCGAGGACCTATAGAGAACAAGACGTATCAATACTATGTTTAGGAAATGAAATCAAATCAATTTGAATCCTATTAAGTCATTCTAGGTCAAGACACATCAAACTAGACTGTACGAGGTCAACCTAAGTCATATTAGGTCTAGCTAGGTCATACTGGGTCAATGCAAGTCAAACGGAATCAATCGGGATCGATTTGAGTCAACAGTTGACTTTTTGGTCAACCGGTCAACTCTGGTCAACCGTAGTCAACTCTAGTCAACTATGGTCAACCCTAGGTCAACTCTAGGTCACTGGTGACTAACAGTTGACTTTCGGTCAACTACACAAGTTTGATGGAATTTGGGACTAAATTGGGTAAAGTGTTGACCCATAGTTGACTTTTAGTCCAAAAAGTCAACCGTGGTCAACCGGGTCCAAGACTAGGTTTAGACAGCTAATCCTACTCATTACCAACCTATACAACCCATATCCAAGTCCATCTTGGACTTGGAAACTCAAATCTTGGCCATGGGCCAATTCCCTATTTTACCCTTTTTAAGGGTAAAATTCTACCTTCGGCGATTATCTAGATAGCCTACCCACGCTTGATATTTTGACCCGATCTCCCCAGGGTAGTAGGGTACTATCCTATAGGTTCGTTATCTACCAAAATACCTAGATAAAGTGGACGTCTAGCCCACCTTACGGCCCGTTGCAGATATCTTGAATATTTCAAGATACGCGCTAACACGGCGCGATACCGGCGCCCTACGACCCCGATTTCCACTCGGGAGCTTACCCGCAAAATATCACGTAACCTAGGCCTATGTCAAGTTTTATCGCGATCCGATGCTCTGGGCTCAATTTCGCCCTCTAACTCGATTTCCTCCAAAACTCCCTTTTAGCTCTCATTCAAATTCTCCTCCTTAACTCTTCCTCTAACTTCTTCTTCTAACTTCTTCTTCCTATTTCTCTTCTAATTCTTCTTCTAATTCCTCTTTCCTATTCCTCTTCTAATTTCTAACTTCTTCTATTTCTTTCCTTCTAATTCTAATTCTCTTCTTCTTCTTATTCCTCCTATTCTTCTAATCCTTCTTCTTTTCTAATATTCTTCTCAACTTCTTCTTATCTAATCTCTTCTTCTAACTATCTAATTATCTATCTATACATATATATATACATATATATATATATATATATATATATATATATAATGGGGTTATTTAGGGGGGTTTAAAAGGGGCAAATGGGGGGGGAACTTGCTACTGCTGCTGCTGCAATGGGCTATTGCTGCTGCTGCGTTTGCTGGTACTGCTGCAGCTGCTCCTAGCTGCTATGGCTGCTGCTCCTACTGCTTTTGCTGCTGTGTTCTTATTCTTCTTCATCTTCTTCTACTTCCTATATATATATATCTATATATATATATATATATATATTTATATATATATATATATATATATATATATATATATATATATATATATATATATATATCAATCTATATATATATATATATATCTAGATATCTATCTAATTACCTATCTAGATATCCATCTATCTATATATCCGTATATACATATCTATATACACAAACACCACCATATCTACATATATATACATACATACACACACATACATATATATATATATATATGAATACACACACACACATCTCTACATATATATATAAATACATACACCTATATCCATATATATAAATACACTCACACACAACCACTCACTCACACACACACAAACACACACACTCACCACCACTCTCACTCATACCACCATTCTCTCACTCCACACACAAATACACATATAGATTCATATATATATATATATATATATATATATATATATATATATATATATATATATATATATATATATATATATATACACACAAACATATATCTATATATATACATAGGCACATACTCATATCTCCATATATAAAAAACACACACACACACACTCTCACTCATACACCCATCCTCATGACACATAAACCCACCACCACTCATTCCTCTACACACAAATACATATATATAAATACATACACTTATATATTCATATATATAAATACATACACACAAACACACACTCTCTCACACACACCCACACAAGCACACTCTCACTCATACACCACCACCACCACTCTCATGACACCACCACTCTCTACACACCAATACCACCACCACCATTCTCTACACAAACACAATACATATAATATATACACATATATATATACATATATATATATATATATATATATATATATATATATATATATATATATATATATATATAATATATATATATATATATATATATATATATATACCACTCTAATTAATAAAACCCCCAAAAATCCCTAACCTAGATTTTAGGAAAACCCTACAAATTCTATGGGCAACATGTAGAGAATCATCTTCTCTAAATTTATTGTGAAGGGAAAATGCAAAAAGAGGAATTAATTGGGAAATATGAGCTTACCTATGGTGGCTTTCTTGAGGAAGAGGAAGAACTCAAAGAGAAAATGAGATGGAGAGAATGAGAGATTACTTAGAGATGAAGGAAAGAGAGAGGGGTGCTCCTACATATGGCCGGCCATGTGGGGGGGTCTTATTGGGTTTGGGTGGTGATCCAATAAGCTCCCAAACCCAATAGACTTGGTTCGGGTTGGTTCGGGTTTGGTTCGGTTCGTTTCGGCTTATTTCTAAATACTAATTAAGCTCTAAAATGACTAATTAAGCCATGGAAATAGGGTTTATGATTTCTAACCTAATTAGGATGGTATGTGGGCCAAGCCCAGCTAGTATGTGGGTCCCACTAGGGTCCAGGCTACCCGGGTCTCCAAATTGAGTCCGAATTGGATTAAATCCAAACCAACCCAAATAAATTCCTAAAAATCATATAAAATCAAATAAAATTCCTAAAGTATTTTAAAACTTAAAAATGACAAAAATACCCCTAATTTGAAAACTGGGGGTGACAGAATCCCTGAACTTCTGCTTGTTTCCTTGATCTGTCCTGGTCCTTCCTTATTGTTCCCTATGTCATCTTCTTCAGCGGCATTGTTCCTGGCCCTGCCGATCAGCAAGGCAGAGCACCTCCCATGGACCAGCAGTAACAAGAAGATCAGGCCCAGCACTCCGGAGCAGCCTCCCGGGTTATGCCTCACGGAGATCCAGAACTCCCGGTACAGCCAGCCCAGCCCGCAGGGCAGGATGATGAAGCCTTGGTGGGACTTATCAGGGAGTTGCTTGCATCACAGGATCGTCGAGGAGACACCTTGCGTCAGGTAGTGGCAGATGCTCTGGGCAGAGGTGGACATCATGGGAATAGTGCAGCGAACAGTGACAGGACCGGAGGTCGAAAGCGATCTCACGGCCAGATGACCCAGTCGACAGCACCAGCTCCGGCAGTCAGGGCTTTGACAATTGGAACTCCGAGATAGGCAGCCTCAGTGACGTCGGTCACGTCCCCTCAGCAACAGAAGCAGAAGCAGTCTTCCGCAGTGGGCTGCACTCATTGTGGGAAGCCAGGACACGTTGTCTCGGAGTGTCGCAGAGCTCAGAGATTGTGTTTGGCTTGTGAGGCACCGGACCACAAGATAGGGTACTGTCCGAATAGGGCCAGTTCATCATCGGCCTAGACTAGTCCCTCGGTAAGGGAACCAGCACCAGTGCAGCAGCAACAGCAGTACCAGCCTCCGAGGCTATTGCCGTCTCAGACCCAAGTCTTCCAACAGCAGAGACCCCAGCAGTATGCCCTGGTCCAAGCTCAGATTCAGAACCGACAGAGAGGTTGCTAGCAGGATATCTTCTCTCTTTCTCATGCCTTCAAATTCCTTGCTTGCATGATTGATTGTTTGACTGATTGCTTAGTATAGCTTGTCATTGCAATTTCTAGCCTCTTGATTAAATTCCGAGGACGGAATTCTTTTAAGGTGGGTAGAGTTGTAATGTCCATATCTCATATTACGTATTTGGAATACGTGTACGTATTGCATGTCTCCCTGCTTGATTTATTTTGGCATTTCACTGATTGGTTTATCTTGGTTTGGTTCGGTTTGTTGGCTTGGTTCGGTTTTGCTTGATTTTATGTGAACCAAACCACTCCCACCTACCACCACCTTTATTAAATATCCCACCACACATTTCTCTCTCCTTATTAACTTCTTCTTCCCTACCATTACTTCTCCACCAACCTGAGAGAGTGGAGAGCTTAGGCAAGTGCACCTTACTTCATGGAGGAAGTCTATTTTTATTGTTCCATTGTCTTCTTCATGTGTTTCTAACCCACTTTAGTACTTAGCATTCTTCATTTCTATGGTTAAATTCTTGTAGATCTAGTTTTGTGGTATTTTCGGTTTCCATAAATTTTGATCTATCAAACTTGTATATTTTTGCCAGTTGATGGTTCCATGTTGTAGAGAATTTTGTTCTATCCTATTTTGACCTATGGAAGTTCGGATTTGGACTCTGGAGGATGGAAATTATGGAGCTTGGAAGTATGGCTTCATGGTATTTTTCTTCTTGGAATTGGAGGAGAAGAACAGTACTTGACCGCATGACTATTTCATGCGACAAGTGTTCTTCCCTGCCGTATGGAACAAATCCAGCCGCATGAGCATTAATTTATTGCCTTGGCCACATGGCCATTTTTCAATATTTGCTGGCATACATTAATTGCATGGCCATTTAATTAATTGCCTTGCATTAGCTAGCCGCATATGGCCAATGCCATATTATATTAATACATACATATATACAGTACCTGGCCGCATGGCCTTTTTAGCAAGCTTTTGCTTGCTTGCAATTTAAGCTTGGTCGTATGCACTAACAATGTGAGCCGCATATAGTAGCTTTGCATGCATATTTGTTAATACTTAGCCTTGCATGCATAGAATTAATGCTTGCTTACGTAAGAAAGGACTTGCATGTATATTTGTTAATTCAAGCTTGTATTATATGCTTAGCTAAGCATTTGCATGGCCAGCATAAATAATGGCTTAAGCATTTTGAACGCATTAAGCATATGCATGTCCAGCATGCATGTTGGCTTAAGCATTTGCATGGCTTAAGCATTTGCATACATTATTAGTTAGTGAGCCGCATGGAAAATTTTATTTGGCCGCATGAGATGTCTACGTTGGCTGCATGGGAAATTTATAAGTAGCCGTATGTAATTGCTTTGCTAGCATTAGCTTGTGCATGGAAATATATGAGCCGCATGGATATTAGTTTGCTTGCGTGGAAATATTAGCTCGTTTTCATGATTATTAATATATGTAGCTTGCATGCAAGCAGTGGCTGGCATGATTTTAATATATGAGCCGCATGGCCTTTTCCTTAAATAATTACATACATTTGCATGCAACCTGTTGAGCCGCATGGCCTTATGTACTTGGATGGCATATTATAATATAATGTAATCATTGCTTGGCCACGTGAACCATTAATTAAATGGTTCACGTGAACCTTTTCTTACTGCATTAATTGTTGGGTCCCACATGGCCTCAGTACTTGGGTGGCCACGTGACCTTTTTTTTTGCTTGAGTGGAAGCTTCCATTTATTGCGGGTTCCTCTCTCCTTGTCCTTTTGGTTGCATGAATATTTCTTGCTGGCCGTATGGCCCCCTTTAGTTATTTTCTGGCCGCATAAGCTTTGGCTGGCCGCATGGATGGCTGTTTTCCATAAATAAATTCACTTTATTTATTTTGTATCTGAGAAAATTACAACTGTAGGAATCTAATCTAGAAGACGATTACTTTATCCCTTGGACGATGCGATGAAGAATACTCGAACTTTGAAGAACTTGGACAGCAACTGGGCAATCTCTCTGTTCTCTCTGAAATTGTCTGTAGTGTCTGATAAAGATGAAGAAACTCTTTTTTATAGAGTTCAGGATAACTGTCCTTAAGCATACGCTCAGATAGTTACTTGACGTGTGCATAACTGTAGGGACACGTGGCGAATTCTGATGGAGACACATTAGCGTGCGATTGAAAGTAGTGGAGCATGTTCAGGAGAGATTGATGGCCTGGATGCCACGTTGCATAACTTCTAGAGAAGTGGATAACTGGTACAGGACACGTGAGAACGTGTGTTGACTGTAATCCTGGATATGGTTGTTGTAATACGCTGCCTCGTTGAAGGAGAGTTATACGCTGACTTGGATGATGTAGAAACAAAATAAAGCTGATACGCTTACTGGAGAAGAAAGGAGTCGTACGCTCACTTGATGAGGAAGGAGTCGTATAGACTTCATACGCTCACTGAAGAAGGAAGGAGTCGTATAGACTTCATACGCTCAATGAAGAAGGAAGGAGTCGTATAGACTTCATACGCTCAATGAAGAAGGAAGGAGTCGTATAGACTTCATACGCTCAATGAAGAAGGAAGGAGTCGTATAGACTTCATACGCTCACTGAAGAAGGAGCCACGTGGCCATCAACAATCTTCTCTGATAAGCCATATCTTCAAATAACTGTCAAAAGATTTTCTCGAGCGTCGTGACTGCAGATATGACGGCTGACAGACTGTCAAAACTGACAGTAATGATGGCTTTGCATTAATGATCTGCTGAGCTGTCCTCGTAAAAGACAAAACCAACTCTTTGAAAACCTATATGACGGCTAGTCTCCATTGGACAGCTGCCTTTGCACAAAAGACGATGTGTCAGATTCATCCTTTATTAAATATATGCCGTACTGTCATCCCAGAAAATAATAAAATATTCACTGAGCGTATGGCCTGTAGATGAGCGTATGGCCTTGACTGAGCATATGGCTTTGAGCGTATGGCTTGGACTGAGTCTTATGTCAGCGTGTCATAATTCTCACACCCTACAAGACCCCCTTCAAAGTTTTCGAACTTTATGAGTTTCAAAAGTTCGAAATTACTTTGAACTTTAAAGTGAGAATAAGTCCTGACACGCTGGCATGAGTCTGTTTATGCAAAAATGAATTTATTAAATGTCATGATGACTCTTCATTTTTCGAGACTGATTGAATCTGATTTATGGAGGAATATGAACCGCCAGCAAGCTTTGTTATATAAACTGAGAAAATTCAGTTTTTGACATTCTATTTCTTGTAACCATGACTCCAAAGGAAGCGGCTGAAGAAGAAGCACGAAAATTAGGTTTCTGTGCCCATGGTGACCCCACCTTTGGAGGCAAAGAACCAGAGCCCTTCGTCATCGAGTTCAAAGATGACCCCACGCAGTTAGCCAAGAATTTCTTGGGTTACTTCGGTCTGGACGGCACCTCTACTTCTGATGGGCGGAGCCTCGCAGAGAAGCGTGAAATGCTCGCTGCTCTGTTGCACCGCATGGGGGTCCGAAGCGTAGAAGAGTTAGGCGTCAAACTTAGCCGCTCTGGAAAATAGAGCGTGACTTTGTTGCACCCCTTTCTTTCCCTCTCTTTTTTGTTTTGTAAGGCCATCAGTGCCTTTAATGAATATTCAAGAATTCTCTGTTTAGTATAATTTTGTGTTGAAAACTAACATGCACCAATGAATAACTGTAGATTACGCTGTAGGTTACGCTGTCTTCCAATGTTTGTAAGTTACGCTGGATAGCGTACATCAATGAATAGCATGCACCAATAAATAGCTGTAGGTTACGCTATCTTCCAATGTTGTGGAAAGCACTCTTTGAATATTTCCAAGGCTATGCTGGTTTCCAAAGTACACGTGGCACTCATTGCATATTTTATGAGCGTTATTTGTGGATCCTTCCCAAGAATAGGCTTGCGCTCCATACTTTAAAATAGACAGAAGAGTTTCACAGAACTCATCCCCATCTTCTTTTTCTTCTTCTCTTCTCTGAAAATGAACGTGAGATTTCACTCTTGAATCGGAAAGCAAAAGCTTCTAAATGTTCGAATTCTGAGCAATATGTTAGACATCAGTTTGCCAATTCTTAGCGTCAAACTTGAAGGTAAGTCCGGCATAATACATGTACTGTTTTTGCTGTTGAAAATAAGCTTTCTGTCTCTGAGCGTGCTTGACCAACCAGTACGTTTCATATGACATTTCTGTTGATTTAATTCTCTTCTTCATGCTGTTTTTCGCAGAAACTTGGCTAAAGATTTTCTTCAGAACTGCCATTGGTGATGTGGATGCTGTGGAGAATGTCCTTCTGACACCAACATCAGGGAGCTCATACGCTTTTGACGCGTACATCAGACAACTCAGAACTCTTCGTGGGATAGAAGGGTCTTCCTCAGATGGTAGGAAGAGCCTTTATACACGAGAGTTGGATGGTGGAGTTAACTCTACTACCGAGAAATCGGGTAGTAGAGTTCCTTTCACGGGAGAACTAGGAATTGTATCCCAAGGTTTGGATACATTCCTGTCTTTCTTGAGGGGTTACCCCCATCCACCAATTGTATTGGCAGCACCACGACTTCGGGCTGCCATACTCTGTGGTTCTCCTCTCGTCTGAGAGAGAAGACCAGAGTTTGATTCCTGCTGATCTGGTCGTGACTGAGACCCAGACAGTCAGGAATTGCCACCAACAACGAACCTGACGGAGAAGGTCCGACGGAGAAGATCCAAATAAGAAGATAGATCTCTATTCGGTTATCGTTGTGGTGTAGAATGAAAATCCAAGATTTGTAATAGATTTCCATTATGATTTGTAAGAAAGTCTAAGAAAATGTAATAGACTTTTTATAGTGAAATGGAAATGACAATTCTTCTATGCTCAATGATTTGTATTTGTGGATGAATTGTGGACATGATAGATAATAAAATCATCTTTTCTGTTTTAGAGTATATAATATTATCAGAGGTATTATGGACATGATAATATATAGAAACTCGAAAGAAAATAGATTGATTTCTATGCAGAGGTCAAAACATGACAAATGAGTAAGTAGATTCGGAATTGATTCAGAGGTTATGAAAACATGATAAATAACGAATCCCCACTTGATAAATTGATAGAAGATTATGAACGGACGAAGCGTTTAGGAAATGATGAACGGATGAACCGTCGAATGAATGTAATAAATGAACGGATGAACCGTCAAGTATTAATGAATGTATGAATCGTCGAATGAATGTGAGAAATGAATGGATGAACTGAATCCCGGGAAAGAATACGTCCCTTCGATCTTTGTAACCATATGCCTATAAATAGAGCATATATTTGAGTAGAAGAATCATATATCATCCTCTTTTATCCACAATGTCTTCTGAAAAGAATACAAAGAAGACTGAAGTCGTCTCTGAAGTTACTGAAGGTGCTAAAGAGCATCTTCCTCCGCAGAAGAAGGAAATGGGCGAAAGCTCATCTACTCCCAAGCCGCCAAAAGATATCCTCGACTTCCTGGTCGAACCAGAAGAAACCGAAGAAGAAGAAGCAATGAGGCTGGCTGTCTGTCAGTTCTTGGTGCGGTCAAGAAAAGATGTATTAAATTCTTTTGCTGATTATGTATGTGGCCTTGTCCCAAGTATGAGAGGGATGACAGTGATCTTCCATGATGATGTACTCTTTTTTTTTTCTTGAAGAATTTGTCAAAATAAACTCTGTTTAAAGAGACTTTGTTTATGATGTATCCTTCCCACTTTACATCAATTTTGCCTTTATTCACTGATCTTTAGACTCAGAAATCAAAAAGACTAAATATTTGAGATAGAAAATTCAGAGGTAATATGGACATGATTTTCTATACAAGATCTTTATTAAAACCACTGGGGATCTAATAAAACGAAATATCAAATTCTCTGGGAAGATGATACATGGTGGAATATCAATTTCCTCTGGGGATAACGATATCGAAATAACTTTTGTAAAGAAGGATTTTATATTTGCTGGAGAATGATGAAAATATTATACATAATATTTCTTTAAGAATTTGCCATTGATAGGCATCATCATGACTTTCCCATCCATAGAGGCAAGCTGGTATGCTCCGTTAGAGAAGACTTTGTTCACTACGAATGGGCCTTCCCATTTCGTATCAAATTTGCCTTTGCTCATATGTGTCATGGTCATAGGACGTCTGACAGTAAGGACCAGTTCTCCCTTCTGATATGCTCTGATTTTGACTTTCCGGTTAAAAGCTTTGGAGATTCGGGCCTGATACAGCTCGATATTTTGTTGAGCATATAATCGTTTTTCATCTAGAGCTTCCAACTCTTGAAGTCGAAGACGATCATTGTTTTCTGTTGTCAGTTCATTGGAGATTGCAATTCTCAGAGAAGGAATCTGGATCTCAAGGGGAAGAACAGCTTCACACCCATATACTAAAGAGAAAGGTGTACATCCAGTCGCATTGCGAACTGTGGTGCGGTAGGCCCATAAACATTCACCAAGCTTCTCGCTCCAGTTGCGTTTGTTGGAAGAAACGAACTTTTTCAAGAGTTTGATGATTGTTTTATTGAAAGCTTCTGCCAATCCATTGGCTGCTGGATTATATGCTGTAGAAGCTAAATTATTAATCCGATGATCGTCGCAGAATCGAGTAAATTTCTGACTGACGAACTGCGGTCCGTTATCATAGATAATACGCCGAGGAACACCAAATCGATAGATAACATGATGTTTGACGAAGTTGATAACACTAGAAGTTTTAACTTCAGATAACGGGATTGCTTCAGCCCATTTGGAAAAGTAATCGGTTATTGCTAAAATAAACCGATGTCCTCTTGATGATGGTGGGTTGATGGGACCAATGACGTCCATGCCCCAAGCTTCAAAGGGCCATGATGCCGCTATTGGATGTAAGAACTCTGACGGTTGATGAAAAGTCTGCATGGATTTGACAGGCTTTACATTTCTGAGCATATTGAATAGCGTCAGCCACCATCGTGGGCCAATAATAACCCATACGTCGGATACGATCTTGAAGTTTAGGACCTGGTTGATGAGCTCCGCAAACACCATCATGTGCTTCACGAATTATCTGTTGTGTTTCTTCACCGGCAATGCATCGGAGGAGAAGACCGTCGTAAGACCGACGATATAATGTTTTCGTCGTATGATTATAATAGAATCTGAGAGATCGACGTCGAATAGACGCTGCTTCATTCGGATTATCAGGAAGTATATCATACAAAACAAAATCTATAAACGGGCGTCTCCAGTCTTCAATTATGGCTTCTGTTTCATTAGAAAAGACATATTCCATAGTAGAATCAGAGGAAGACGAGGGCATTTTGTCAAACTTTGATCCAGCATCAAGGTTGAAAGAATCTTTCTCTGGTTTGTGAGGGAAAGCCAAAGCCAAATTATTCTCAACATAGAATAGTTCTCGGTTATAAACTACTATTACTTGCTGACGTCTGATTGGTATAGCTAATACAGCAGCAAGATTAGCTAAAGCATCAGCTTCTGCATTATAGGCTCGTCGAACATGTTCAATAAAGAAGTCTTCAAAAGATGAGGCTATAGAGAGTGCTGCTCGATGATAAGGTATCAAATCCTGATGACGAACTTCATACGTTCCTCTGATCTGATTGACAATAAGCTTGGAGTCTCCATAAACTTCCAAATATTGAATATCTAGATGTTTAGCAAGTTGAAGACCAATGAGTAATGCATTGTATTCGGCTATATTGTTTGAACATGATTGATCTAGAGAATAAGCCTTCTGAATAGTTAGTCCTTCTGGGGATACAAGAACAATCCCAACTCCAGCGACAATATTGCCGTTAGGACCTATTCTAGATGCTCCATCAAAGAATAGACGCCAGGTAGGAACTTCTTCAGAAATCAGATTTGAATCCAAGACTTCATCAGGAATCTCATCATATAATTTAGAATCTTCTGGAATTGCATGAGCAGCCAGAAAATCAGTAAGAGCCTGTCCTTTAACCGACTTCTGAGGAATATAATGCATATCGTATTGAGCTAACAAGATTCCCCAATTAGCTAGTCTGGAGTTGAGAATACCAGGTTTCTTCATCATAATCCTGATGGAATTCACTCTGGAAATGACATGAATCGTTTGACCGATAATATAATGTCGCATTTTCTGAACAGCAAACATTAATGCTAAGCATTCTTTCTCGATTGGAGAATAACGCGGTTCAGCACCTGTCATTGTGCGACTGAGATAATAAATAGCCTGTTCATGGCCATCTTTATTTTTCTGGGCAAGTAATGCACCAAGAGAATGATCCATGGCTCGAACATATAGAAGAAATGGTATCCCCGAGACGGGAGGTACCAAAACTGGAGGGTTCATGAGATACTGTTTAATATCGTCAAATGCTTTTTGACATTTTTCGTTCCAGACGAAAGATACACCTTTCTTCAGAAGTTTGTTGAATGGTCTGCAGCGTCCTGATAAGTTGGAAATGAATCTCCTGATATAAGCAATTCTTCCTTGAAATCCTCGTAGCTCTTTTAAGGTGCGTGGAGGACGCATCTCTTGAATGGCTTTGATCTTCTCGGGATCCACGTGTATACTTTAGCGGTAATGACGAAGCCGAGAAATTTACCACTAGAGACGCCCAGGAAGGACTTAGTAGGGTTCATTTTAAGTTGATGCTGACGCATTAAATCAAAGATAGTCTTCAAATCTTGGATATGATCCTCCTTTCGTCGACTTTTGACTGC
This sequence comes from Iris pallida, assembly GCA_029216955.1. Taxonomy (NCBI): domain Eukaryota; kingdom Viridiplantae; phylum Streptophyta; class Magnoliopsida; order Asparagales; family Iridaceae; genus Iris; species Iris pallida. Next base: position 3,032,385 of record JANAVB010039820.1, on the reverse strand, counting down.
AATATCATCAACATAGCATTCGACTATTTTTCGGAGATATTCGCGGAATATAGTGCTCATTGCTCGCTGATATGTTGCTCCTGCATTCTTGAGACCAAACGGCATCACTGTATAACAGTATGTACCGATCGGCGTTCTGAAGGAAGTGTGTTTTTCATCATCTGGAAACATTTTGATCTGGTTGTATCCCGAATACCCATCCATAAATGACATTCGTTCGAAACCACATGTATTGTCGATCATGACATCAGTAATTGGAAGAGGAAACTCGTCTTTAGGACAAGCCGCATTGAGATCGCGAAAGTCTATACAGACTCGGATCTTGCCAGTCTTTTTAAGGACAGAAACGATGTTAGCCACCCATTCAGGATGTTGTTCCTCTCGAATAAATCCAGAAGCCATAAGCTTGTTGACTTCAGCTTCAATTGCATCCATAATGTCTGGACGAAATCGTCGCTGTTGTTGTTTGACCGGTTTAGCATTTGGCATGATATTGAGTTTGTGCATTGCAATCTTCGGATCTAGTCCTGGCATATCTTCGTAACTCCAGGCAAAGACATCGATATAATCACGAATAAGCTTGATCATGTCTTGCTTATCTGTTTCTGAAAGACTTTCACTGATGAATATTGGTTTAGGAGAACCTTCTTCACCAACATCAATTTGGATCAGTTTATCTTCGGTAGGAGGTTCTCTCTGCTCGAACCTAAATTCCCATTGATTATCTAATCTTTGAGCCCATTGTTCCGATTCGGGTGATATTTCAAAATCATCTTCATCTTCATCATTTTCCTGCGGGCCATCAACAAAGACCATATTGACGGACAAAATAGAACGATGAAGATCGCCAATACTCGTGTCAGAATCCCAAGAGAGAGAATCAGAAGACTCAGATCGTTCGTCTTCATCGGACTTTGAATCTTCATGGACTATGTTGATAAAGGAAGTAGGAGCAATGTAACCTAAACCACATTTTGTCCTTCCGTATTTTAATGGAGGAATTCGAACAGGCATTCTTCTTCCTTTTTCATTATTGAGACTGGTTCTAAAGTCATAACCCATATTCTTGATGATATTTTTGGATTGTTGACTGTAGCGACACAGTTGTAACCTTCCAGTATCATCGTTTATGTCATCTTCTTCCAAGTTAGGAGGATTTTGGGGTCCTTTATAAAAGAAGATCGGATTTTCTCCCTTTTTTCTAGCAGGGACCACGAAGTATGATTTTTGTATGGATTCCAATGATACGTCTGTATGAAGAGTTTGAACAACCCCTATAGTTAATGACTCCAAGTTATCTAGCAATTGTAAATAACTTTGTACATGATTACAGACATCAATATACTGCAAAGGAGATGCTTCATTAATATTAAATATTGTATTTACAACAGAAGGCTGAGCCTTATCAGACTTAGTCAAATTAATGACAAAAGGGTGAGAGGAAGAGCGATCAGAAGTTTTGTTTCGATTAAGATCGATAACAAAAGGCTCAGAAGAGGTGAGCTCCCTTGAAGAAGATCGTGGATAAGTAGTACGTCCACTGACTGGAATGACTAGAGTATCTGATCTAGCCTGAGAAGGTGGAGGGGGAGTAGTACGTCCACTGACAGGAATTATCAGTGAGCCTTGTGGAGCTTGCGAAGACGGTACAGTAATACGTCCACTGACAGGAATTATCAGTGAACCTTGTGAAGCCTGAGCAGGTGATGAAGTAATACGTCCACTGACAGAAATTATCAGTGAGCCTTCTTCGGATGATCTAACAGACTGCGGAGGAGTGATACGCCCTTTTACAGAAATAACAAAAGTGTCAACTTTTGCTATCTCATCATCATTATCCATAGCTTGCAAGACTTTTGAGTATTCATCTTTGTACATACGAGCATTATTGAAGTAAGCTTCAACTCCTTTGAATGGATAGAGATCCGCAACTTCCTTTTGAACTTCTCCATTATCATCAACATATTTGAAACACTGATGAAGGATCGAAGGAACGACATTATGTTCATGCAAGAATGGTCTTCCCAACAGAGCATTGTATGAGCATCCATGATTGTCGATGATGTAAAAAGTAACTTTAGTGCGAAGATCGCCTATTTGAAATTTGAGACGAATCTTGCCCAAAGGCTCACTTTTTCCTTGATTAAATCCCAAGATGGTAGTGATAGTGCTGCAAAGGCTATGTACAGGTATCTTCAGTGCGTCTAGCATAGCTTTTGGCATAATACTGAGAGCAGATCCTGGATCAATCAGGAGACGATCAACCTTCATAGAATCAATATATCCTGTATGATATAAAGGACGGTCATGTCGATTATCCTCTAGCAGCATATCGTCCTGCGTAAAGGTAATGTTTGGAATAAATTCCAATACATTATGGCAATGAGAAACAGGTTCTGTTTCCAATTTCTTGAGAAGAGTTAAGCAGGTTTCTGCTTGCAGCAGTGCTTCACTTAAAGTTTCTCGAGTCTCTTTAGAGAGGCGTAAGAGCTCAAAGATTGATAATTTAGCTGGGGTATTAGCTAGTTGAGCCAATATATCAAAATTATAAGGCTTTTCAAATCCTGTAGGAGATGACTTCTTCAATGGTTTGTCGAAGCGGACTTGTTGTTTGCCTTTGTCAGCTGCTGTTGGTTTAGAAGGAACTGTCTCAACAGGAACATTTAAAGGCTCTTCAGTAGAGACTGGAGTTGAAGCTGTAACCGGAGAGACTTCAGAAGTTTCTTCAAGAACTTCAGCATAATCTTTCAGATATACTTTTCCTGACCGAGTTCCAGCATGAACTTCAACTTCAGATTCTGGTTCAAGGTCTATGGAAACCATGCTGCAATTCTTTATTTTGCTCTTGGTTCTTTTATGTTTGATGAGAGCTTCATTCCAGAAACCAAGGCCAACACGAGATTGATTATGTCTCATAGTGATGGCTAAAGGTGCTCGGAGTCCCTTGCCTGAGTTCAAACCCGGAGCAGTGGCTAAATCATAACCCATCTTCGCCATCAATTCACGAGATTATGAACTGTATAAATGAAAAGCAGGTTTGTACCTATCTTCAAATTGAGGTACAGATTTTATCTCCGTAGGGAGTGAATTTCCTGCTGAGATGAAAGTAGAGGTTAGATAAAAATCGGGTGTGAAACTAGAAGTCACATTGCATGACTTAGTCTTCCCGAGCTTCTTTTTAGATGAGGAAGTCTTCCGAGGAGAAGAGGAAGACGTTTCAAACTCCGTCATTAAATCCGGGTGAATCCACATGATCTCTCCCTTCTTAGTTGTGATAGGAACAAGTCCGTCATTCTGTGCTGGTGGGATGTTTATAACTTCGAGAGTTGCTTTGGGGATAGGAACAATCCCACTTTCCACCATTAAGGGAGGGAAGTCACCGAACTGCATTAAAATTACATTTGCTATGACTGTTTTGTCTTTGGGTGTTAATGTCACAGCTCCTGATTTAATCATCTCTTGAATCTTCCCTTTTAATACATAGCAAGACCGGATTGTATGACCCAGCATTCTATGATATGGACAGTATTTTGGATGATCTGTCTTATTGGCTTCATCAGGCTTTTTAATTTCTGGCAATTGAATCTTATTACCTTTGAGTAAGCATTCAAAGATACCCTGAACATCATCATCGTCGAAAGAATATTCTTCCTTCGGCCGAGGAGATCTCTGTTGTTGATTTGTTGGAGCTGGAGTAGCTTGGGTAGTCTTTACTTCTTAACTACTGCTTTGGAGATTGACTTCAAGAGCTTCTTTCCCTTTGCGATTGTTGGGTCGAGTACTATTGCTAGCACTCTGATTTGATTCTTTGGGAGCCATTTGTACCCCCAGACCCTTGAAGGTCTCAGCGCTGACCTCGGCAGCCTTGGCACTGACAATGAAAGAAGGCCAATCTTGGAACTGAGTGGACCCTGTCCACATGCTGATAATTGGTAAAAGATTCGACTTGCAAGTGTCGATGGTAACAGCATCGGGAGTTCCGAGAGGCATTTTGAGGGCTTCTCTTCTGAATCTTTCAATGAAGTCCTCGGTGGTTTCATTATTTTTCTGTTTAATTCTTATGAGGGCTGACATGGTCATGTCGTTGAGCCCTTCATAGAATCGTTCAAGAAACATTTGCTTGAAATCGGCAAATGAGGTAATGCACCCATCAGGGAGACTTCTATACCATTCATAAGCCGTTCCTTTGAGACATCCAATGAACACCCGAGTAAGGAGGGCGTCACTTGGTTGCAGTTGATCAGTCATTACTTCAAAATGATTAATGAACTGACTTAGAGAGGTTGTCCCATCATAGAAAGAGATGGTCGGAGGTTTGTTTTTTGGTGGATACGATACCTGCTTCTATTCTATCGGGTAAGGTTGCTTGATACCTAACCTTTGCAAACCATCCTTTTGTTTGAATGCCTCGAATTGAGTTCGGAGATTCTTTAACTCTTCAGAAACAATTCCAGAAGATTGGGGAGTTGTAACTTGTTGAGTGTAATTAGGAGGAGGGACTGCAGCATATGTACCACCCCCAGCTCCAGACTGACTTGGAGTGGGTTGTTCAGGAACATTAGATTGTACCCCCGGAATAGTAGAGGGTTCCGGGTTTGGAACAACATGAGTATTTAATATAACTGGAGGAGCTGTCTGTTGGACTTGCTGAGTTTGATGCTGAGCTTGCATAAGAGTGTGCATAGCATTCAACGTATCTGCCATAGCTCGCAACTGTTGTTCTAAGGAAGAAATCCTTTGTTCGTGAGCTTCGGTGTTAGTTGAGGGTTCATGATCGCCCTCTGCCATGTAAGTGGTAATCATTCGAGGAATAGATGATAAAACAGTCTGTTCTGAATCATCACTGTGTGAATCAGTATCTTTCTCAGGGCTTTTTACAGGAGTCAATACTGGAAAATTGGACTCTCCAAGGAAGTCTTCTGTGATCTCCGGATTACCACTTGGATGAGAAGAAGAAGAGGCTCTGGTCAAGGCTCCGGTCCTGGATCGAGTGCCGAGATAAACACCATCTTCAGAGTCTGATATAGCATCAGACCGTATGCTACCCCCAATATTTCTGGAAGTCATATTGACAGAAGCATAAAGAGGTTCATCTTCATCCAACATTGGTTCATATTGAATCCGTTCGAAAACAGATTGTCTTTTTGGTGAACAACAACATTGAATTACAACTCGAGATTGGAAGTTGCAACCATGTTTTTCATGGCAAATATGAGCAATATCATAGCCTGATGGAGTGTCAATTCTCTGTTTATTTTGCAAATATTCCCGAAGATCTGTAGGAACAGATTGGGAAGTATTTGAAGATAGTTTCTGTGTAGAAACTTGTCTTTTGTTCTTCTGTCTTCTTGGTTCCTGAGTGTATAAAGACTGATTAATTTGAGCCACATAGTTTTTGGCATATTCTGCATCAGGGTCTAATATACTTGTCTCAGTGGAACCGAACCGATTCTGATTAAGCTTATTACGAAGATCCGTAGGAGATTTGACTTTGATATCAGTCTTGGATACTTGTAATTTGCCTTTTTCAGACCGAGAAATTTTGAGAGAAGGAAGATGAGTATTATTCCGACTAGGAGTCGGTAATAATCCATCTTTGGAGGAATTAGCCAAAAGGCGTTTTCCATTGTTTGATCTAGTAAGAGTACTAGTCAAATTAACTCCAGAGGTAAAGACCTTAGGAGTAGAGGAGTTGACTAAAGAGTCTTTCTCCTTGGTTGGCACAAGATGTACAAGTTGAGGGGGAATCATTTGTATGTTCTGTGGAAGAGAACCCCCAATCTGATTTTGAGAAACAGTCAAAGGACTGTATTTGTTAGCATACGCTGACTTCAGTTTGGACTTCTGGTCATACGCTGCCTTTTTATTAGCATACACTGGCTTTGGCTCAGCGTACGCTGCCTGATGTTGGCTTTTGTACGCTGCCTTTGCCGTACGCTGCCCTTTGGATGCCATACGCTCAGAGTCATCAATGGCTAAAGAGCCGACTGCTGTCGTAAGAATAGAGGGAGAAGGGACCTTGACATGTCCAGAGATGGTTTTCCTTGTACACGCTGACTTGGTTAAAGAACCAACTTTGTCAGTGTGACTAGGAGAAGCCACTGTTGCCGTGTTCCGATAAGCCGAAGTGTGCTTCATGGAAGTTGAAGACGTGTTCTTGTCAGCATGAGAAGTGACAGAAGCGTCTCGGACTGCTGCAGAAGACTTAGGGACAGAGACGGAGTGTCCCTTCTTCTTGGCAGCAGGAAGAACGGAGGAAGCAGTGCGGCCCTCCTTCGCCTTGAGCATTTCTTCATAAGTCGATTGGTCGAATTGTACAACCATCGTCTTCTTCGTCAAGCCGATCGACGAAGTATCGCATTGAGTTGTTGCTATCTCATTGGATGACAACATTCCCCAGCAGAGTCGTCAATTTGTTTTCCATAAATAAATTCACTTTATTTATTTTGTATCTGAGAAAATTACAACTGTAGGAATCTAATCTAGAAGACGATTACTTTATCCCTTGGACGATGCGATGAAGAATACTCGAACTTTGAAGAACTTGGACAGCAACTGGGCAATCTCTCTGTTCTCTCTGAAATTGTCTGTAGTGTCTGATGAAGATGAAGAAACCCTTTTTTATAGAGTTCAGGATAACTGTCCTTAAGCATACGCTCAGGTAGTTACTTGACGTGTGTATAACTGCAGGGACGCGTGGCAAATTCTGATGGAGACACATTAGCGTGCGGTTGAAAGTAGTGGAGCATGTTCAGGAGAGATTGATGGCCTGGATGCCACGTTGCATAACTTCTAGAGAAGTGGATAACTGGTACAGGACACGTGAGAACGTGTGTTGACTGTAATCCTGGATATGGTTGCTGTAATACGCTGCCTCGTTGAAGGAGAGTTATACGCTGACTTGGATGATGTAGAAACAAAATAAAGCTGATACGCTTACTGGAGAAGAAAGGAGTCGTACGCTCACTTGATGAGGAAGGAGCCACGTGGCCATCAACAATCTTCTCTGATAAGCCATATCTTCAAATAACTGTCAAAAGATTTTCTCGAGTGTCGTGACTGCAGATATGACGGCTGACAGACTATCAAAACTGACAGTAATGATGGCTTTGCATTAATGATCTGCTGAGCTGTCCTCGTAAAAGATAAAACCAACTCTTTGAAAACCTATATGACGGCTAGTCTCCATTGGACAGCTGCCTTTGCACAAAAGACGACGTGTCAGATTCATCCTTTATTAAATATATGCCGTACTGTCATCCCAGAAAATAATAAAATATTCACTGAGCGTATGGCCTGTAGATGAGCGTATGGCCTTGACTGAGCATATGGCTTTGAGCGTATGGCTTGGACTGAGTCTTATGTCAGCGTGTCATAATTTTCACACCCTACAATGGCCTCCCACTCTCTTTGGCCGCATGTAGGTTCTCCCACTTTTGGGCCGCATGGGGTCCACTTTGATTGTTTAAATATTTTATTTGTCCGAATTGTGGTCAAAATTTCTTCCCACTCCCAACATGAAAGTTGTAGAGTTTCTCCTTATCTTCAAGAATATATATATTATAAATATATTATTATTTAATTGTGCAAGTTTCTTCCCTCCTTGATAAATGGCATGACTTGATAGTGACCCGCCGTGGTGCACTCCTGACAAGATAACTTGACCTGACAAATTTTGGCATGATAACTTGACATGATAATTCTTGATAGTGGCCCGATGTGGCGCACTCTTGACATGATAAACCTGACATGATATATCTCGAAGGCTGTTGTGACGGCTAGCATGACTTGACAAGAATAAATGGCCTGGACACCGTGGATGATTGTGTTTGTACAAGTAAACCAATATTGTCTTGCATCATGTCTATGACATGAATCCCTGGTTTCCTACGGTCAGGGATTCATACTGAATATGGCTAGGATTAATGACTAGATTGATCAAGTAGTTCATGAAGAGACTTTCCCAGTTACCTGTTGCCCCTTTGACCCCGGCCTTATATAATATATATATACATGGGACTTGGAGCTATCTGTCATGATGAGCACATTTCTAGCCTGCCGTCGAGTGGGGCACCTCTTTAGGACACATGTATCTCACTACAGTGTGTCTGCTATACTTATTTTTCTTTTGCTGGGGTCACTCAGGTAGCAGCAGGCGAATAACTGGACTTGGAAATCTCTTTGCATCTTGCTAGTAACTAGGCCTGTGATAACCCTAGTTAGTTAAAGTACCAAGCCGTAATTATTGTTTGGTCGTGATTGTTGGATGAGGTATAACCTGTCTAGTCTTGTCTTGATCCTGCACAAGATTGTCACATTACCTGATTGTTTATATTCACCCTGCCGATAAATGGTGGGAGAAACCAAGTTCTGTTCAGACGAAGGGTTACAACCCCGGTCCTTGTTTGGTTTACGGGTTGTAACCTGGTTATCTGAATAGTCCCATGGTTATCTCATCGTATATCACCTGTCATGCTTTTCCTTAATTACTGTCTTTTATTTTGTAATTATACTCTTATGCTAATTTGCTGGTTTTAGTTCCTAAGTGAAGCCTCCTTTGTGGCACTTGCTCTTTCTGGGGTCTGACCCAGCTGGTTTTGTATGGCCAGATATCGGAGCAGCACCAGAGGACCCACCGACTTTTCTGCCAGATGGTGACCACTAGACGGAATCCTGGCAGCGAGTGGGTTTATTTTGGCTCTCCCACTCTATTGTAAAATTATTTTTTTGAGGCGTTTAGCCGTCGAGCAAGTGTTAGCTCGTGTACATTTCTTTACTGTCTGCCTACGGGCTGTAACATGATTGGCAACCTAGGGTTGATCATGTATGACTAAAATTCTTGCTAGTCCTCACATTTTGTACGACTAGCTTCATGATCAGCTGAATATGTAATGTTTGGGACGCCTTACTATTGTATATTTGGTGATCTTACATCTTGTAACATTTATTTGCTTGCTTGTGATTGAGACACTAGGCTTGTTCATGACCTTAAGAGACTGTTGGCTTGTAGATAAATCCTCATATATCTAGACAGCCGTGACCGTATAGTGAGGTGGATTCCATTTCATTATACGTTGCTGGCTATGTCTGCCCCCGCTCTCCAGTGTTCTGGTTCTGGGGCGTGACATGGTTTAAGTGGTGGCCCATGCAGGTCGACTAATGAAGCATTTTTTGAGCAGAACAGGAGTGGGCAATCAACCTCACCCTAGCGGGAGGAAGAGCTCTACAAAGCCCAAGGAAGAGGAGAGCACCGCAGCTCCGATCCGCGGCTAAAGGAGCCGCTTTCAACACAACCAGAATGGACAACACCCACTCTTGCAGGAGGAAGAGCTCTCCAAAGCCCAAGGAAGATGGGAGCACCACAATTTCGATATGTGGCTCTTCCAGCATAACGGAGATGAGGCTCGAGCATCCCGATCTTTGGATGCAACAGGCACCTTCCGCCTGCCTCAGAAGTCCTCGACTCCGACTTTTGGATGTAACAGTCACCTTCAAGTGCATGAACGGAGACAATTCGTCGCATCTTCACCCTCGGGAGCATCTTGTCAACAGAATGTGCTCGAGCAAATAAGTTCATTCGGGAAGACGTGAGAGAACGGAAAGCAAACTCTCTCCTTGCCACTATTTATAGGCCGGGCAAATCAAACCCATGCGCCAAGTGGCGGGCTCTTCGAATCTCGTGCAATGAATTTGAATTTATGGTGATGAACCTGACGCTTCGAATTCGGCCAAGTCAAAACGGCTATTCAAAGCACTTAAAGAACACAAAAGACGGACCAATAAAGGCACGTCATGTAAAAGGATGCGCCGGTCAGACACCACGCATCGTACAGACGCGCCCGTCGATTCCAAAGTACCCCATATGGATGCGCCCAACAGAGCACAGATCCATGCCTCCTAATCAACATGGACCCATATGCCCATTTCGGCTCGTCACCCATCAAACAATTAATGCTCAAGTGACAGAGTTGGCAGCACGTCCCCCGAGGACTGGACAGTTAGCAGCTTTTTCAGAAGACGAAGAGTCACTGACATCAGCATCATCATTACTTTTCTCTGACGGTTACGACCCACGTGGCCGACCAACTACTCGCATGTGCCTCAGCGGCAATGCGCCTGAAGACTCGCATGCGCCTCAAAAGCTGTGCGCCCAGACTAGTTCGTGACTCCTGAAGGTTGTGAGCCAAAGCCTTCTCATGCGTCCAATCCCAGGCGCATCCTATCAAATCACTCTCCACCAAATCCGAGATCTTTGAGCAACGGGCATGCGCCACGTGTCCTTTGACTCAATTCAGCCTATGAAGGGGTGCTAATCACCCAAGATCTCAGCAACAGAAAGATCCTCTCCCATGCAACGTGCCAGTCCACAAAAGCATCATGAAGGATTCAACCCACAAATGATGGTGCATCATCCATGCGCCTCCCGCAGCTCCAACCACGTGGCGTCCCCACGTATAGGCGCATCCTACATATGCGCGCATGAGCATCCAGCCTGCAAACTATAAATAGAGGGATCATTTCCTTCTTACGGACCACGTAATATACATACGTACACAGACAGAAAAAAAAAGGCATCAGAGTTATCATCCACCAAGATCGGAAGAGACACTCAACTTTTTCTTCCCATCTGCAAACTCCAGCACCCAGAGCAACTCAGACATTCAGAGAACCGATAACCGTCGTCAGATCGTCAACGGAGTCAACGCATTACCACTCGCTCCATCGACACAGGGACCCAGGTAAACAAAAGTGTTCTCCTAGGACTACATCTAAGTCCTACATTGCAACACTGTTCTGTTTGTAATTGAAATTGCAGTAAAAAAATTTTAATGGCAAACAATATTGACTCAAGATTTCTCTAAGTTATCAATTTTGTCACTCATAATCAATGATCAATAACCAATAATTCATCAAGTCGAGTTCAACTAATATCCATTTTATACTCATGGTCATTTCAATCAAGTCATCTGTAACTTATATACTATCATTCGATCCACCAATAGTCCCCAAATTAGCATCAATCGAGACAACAATATTGGATGATTTATTATGCATCAAATTCATTGTTCATCTAAACATAATATCATCGAATCAACGTCTATCAATTTCGATATCCCTCAATATAACCGAGGAAACATCCATTCACTAACTCGAATTAGTTCAACCAAATGTTAATCTTTTGAATCTGATACAGAATTAACTCATCCATACTCAAGATCAAATCAGTTCTTGTCTATCTCAGATCATTGATCAATACAATTTTTTACATTCTTAAGGTCATTCTCAAATCCTCCAATCAAACTTTCGATCGTACGATCTTTAATCTCACCGTCGAGTCTTCTTATGCAATTCAAAATTTAATCACATTCAATTCAAGCCATAACATTCCATATATGATCCATATAATTAATATATTTTTTCCCCAGGCCATCCGTTTCACTATCCCAAATCCGTATCTAATATTATCTTAATTTTTCAAGAACAATTCTCGATAATCAAAAGCAATTCCAACAATAGGCCCTTGAAAATAACATCAATTAGGCACAAAATAAATAAATATTCCTTCACAGGGAATTCAATCACAAATATCCAAATGAAAATATTATTTTACAAGAAACCAGTGAACAATTAATGAGTAATGCCTATAAGGTATTTAGAAGGAGAACACTTACTGAAATCAGGAATACTGTTGAAAAATAAATTGATGGAGAAACAAGGATATAATTTAGGATTATAAATTGATAAGATAAGGATGAAATAAGGAGATTAAGAAATTTCAAGTAGGTTAGGGATTTGAAAAATAGATATATGAAAATCTGGCAAGAAAATAGAACGAGACGGGATTTAAGAATAATAAAATCAAAGTATCAAGGAGTTACACTACATTCAATAAGCTATATACAATATAATATCTATTATGCCTATACTTTAAGAAAGATATTGCTAATACTAGCTTACCAAATAATCCTTCCAAGCCATATTTATATCTATGCTAATCTCCAAAAACGCAATATATTCATTCCAAAATCTTAAATCATTATCGGCTATTGGCTACATGGTCCTTTTCTTACTATCCTATTCTATATAATAGTTCTTGATATACCCAAACACAGGTTTACCGATGTTGTCAAGCTCGCGATCCTTAAAGAATTTTCTACAATCTTTTACTAGGCCAAATCCAACTGAAACTTCTATTCGGATCCCAAGTATTTTATCTTATATCGTCCAATTCCTTCTTAAGAAATCAATCAATTTTTTACCACCAAATGACTTGCCAAGCTAACTACATTAGAATCTCACTCTATATTATACCTCAATACTTAGATATAAAAGAATCCAGCTAGACTCAAAATTATTCTTGCATTAATTTATTTTCTATCTTCCGAGAACTTCCAATCTAAAATGTAGCTGATCAAGTCTGAATATCTTTATTCCATGTGATCTGAATCTTTATCCGAAAAATTTCAAGACATTCAATATTGTCTTTACCATAAATGACTCCAAAGGTACCTACATCATATCCTAGGTTTTTTATTTTCGAGACCTGCATGGGCCACCACTAAAAAGACGTATCATGCCCCCCTCCCAGAATACGGCGAGCCGAGTACGTAACACCATTTCCAGGCTACGCGACATATGAATACTCCAGTATCCGTATTCGCGATTGTCGCCTGTAAGGCTCTATGATAGGTTATCACAGGTCATAATCTTTTATAATAAAATCAATATTATTCTACAAGGGACATTCTAAGATATAAATAGGAAAATGTACTACTCTACCCAGTGTAACAATTAACCCAATATATAATATAAAAGTATACATGAATTAATGAAAAGAGAGTATTCTGATTCCAACATAATTGCCTTCAAAAGTAAAATCTCGTTCTTGTTCTCCAGCTTTCTTTCAACTTGTCGTAGCAGTTCCTTGGAAGTATGTCTATAAATCTAGTGAACAATACTATGTCGTCAATACGACGAGCAAGCCCTCAGTCAAGGAAATTAGATAAGTAAGGTAAGGTAAGATGATAAAATTATCGAAATTGAACTGGAGAAAAAGGATAATTTTAAAAGTAGATTTACTAAATAAAAATTTTCTTATAGTATTAGGATCTTTTCCCAAAAGAATTCAGGTGTCAGGTATAAATGTGTGAACCTCAGACAAATCTTGTATACAAATACAATATTTAGAGAAACGTTTCTGGATCACACTTTTATTTTTTCAACAATAATTCCATTTACCCGGGATCAGATTTATACTTAAATGGGCGGTGCTTAGATTTATCCGTCCCACCAGTATCAGAAATCACATAATGATATGATATAAACAGGATAACACATGAGTTATTTTTTGAGTTATCGAAATCAAGTGTTATAACAATTATCTTATGACTTGAAATTTTTCAAGAATATCGGAACCAGACTACATTGGATATTACATGGCCGAATTCAGAGATTCGGAATCCAATGAAAAATAGAAAACAGGAAAGTGAGTTAAGTCTCACCTCGGACATCATATGGCCGTACGGATGCCGATAGCAGGAACTGATCAGTTTTGTAAAAATATAATATTGCAAAGATTTCGAATGTGTGATCCAAACGTTTCTCTTCCATCCTGATGCATTTCTAATCTACAGTGTACTTAGATTATATTTTAAATTCAAATTGTAATTTTTTTCGTGTGATAGGAATCACACATAAAATAAGAATAAGATTAATCAAGAAATTTTTGTCCTTAGCGGAAAATGATGTTTAAACTGAAACTTGTGCTTATGACAACACTATTAGGATTTTCCGAAGTCACGTTCGGAAAATGAATGTTTTCAGGAATTTAAAATTTTAATCCTAAGATTTTCGGAAGTTGAAAATTTTCAAAATTTGGCTAACTTTGAAAATTATTGAAAATTTCGGCAGTGTTTTCTTTGAATTTATTAGTCACGAAAATTTCAACAGATAATATAACACAGTAAAAACATATCCCGGTTACGTCGACCCCTTCGGTGGAGCAACCTCAACACCGGAAACCACGCAATTCATATAGAAAGATCAAGGAAATGAAAACTAGAAATTGTAGCAGACAGTGAAACAAATTCTAACTAATCAAAATCAAAATTTACATTTTAAACTTACTAGAATAAAAATAGAAGGTGTTTGTTTACTATATATATACTCAACTCTAAAGTACAAGGAGAAAACTGAATTCCAAGGCTAATCTACTCAAATTTGATAGAAAATAATTTTGTAAGATTATTTAATAATTTTAAAAATTATGGGTGTATATTCACCAAACCATATTGTCGTTATTTTTGGACTCTCTTAAGTTTGACAAACGATGTTACTATGGTTAAAAACTCGAATATAACTTAAATAAACCTTTATTTTGAAGGTGCACACACACACACACACACACACACACACACACACACACACACACACACACACATATATACAAATCTTGAAATTGATTCTATTTAAGCAATCTTTGAATTATGTCTAAATCACGTTTAGTTATTTATTTACTTCATTGTGTACCTTAATTAGATTGATAGTAAGTTACTCCAAAATGTATGGGCACTTGAGAATACTTACTATGACTACAAGTTGAGACAAAAATGAGCTAATTTGCCTATAAAATAAATATGGACAGATTTAATACATATAAAATTTTATTTAAAATAAAAATACTCTTTTTAGTGTTTTTCAAATATTAAGGTAAGCCACACTAGGTATCTATATAATACAAACTTAAAGTTATGATTTATGAACGTATATGTTAAATTCATAAATTGAAAATTCATAGAGTACGACTATTCTAAATCAATGAATATATAAATTTTCTTAGATTAACACAAACTTTCATATTATCCAAAATCCTTATAAATCTCAATTATTACGTGTCCATATATATATATATATATATATATATATATATATATATATATATATATATATATATATATATATATATATATATATATATATATATATATATATATATATCATTACTAAACTTAAATTCCTAGTCAATTTATATACTAAAAATTTGTATTGTTAAAGAAGAAAATTGAAAGTATAGACAATTTGAGATAGAAAGGAAGAGGGCTTGCCAAGCCTTGAGGTTCCTTTAAGATTTTGGAGTTGGATAGTTCCAAATTCTTCCAATATTCCCTAGATAAAAAAAAAAATCACGCACAAAACATATAATTTAAGAAGAATCAGAATTTGATTTTTTTGAAAAGAAGGAAATGAAAATTTTGTTTGGGAAAGGAAAATATACCTCAAATATTGTAAGGAATTGGAGTTGAAGAAGGAAAGTTAGGAGAGAAGGAGAGGGGGCGGGTGGCCGGGGAGGCCCGACGGCGACGGCGGCTCGGCGGCGGCGGCTGCAGTAAGGTGGGAGGAGTTGGAGAAGAAAGGAAAAAGATAGAAGAGGGGAGAGGATGGGTTTGGTTGGAAGAGGGAAGGGAGGAGAAGGAGAAAAGAGGATGAAGGAGAGAGAAATCCTCTCTTTCCATAAAAATTCTGATTTTGGATAAAATTACTACATTGTCCTCCTAGATGAGTCATAAGTGTCATGGTGATAAGTGGCTTGCCCTACACCATGTGAGGACACATGGCAAGGTTAGGTGGCATGTTAGGTAGAAGGGTGTTATTTGCAAATTTGGATTTTGCAAAGGAAATTTGTTGCAAGACATTATTACTTTTGTTGTTTCTTTGGAAAAAGATTTGCATGGAAGAAAAATTCTATTAAAGAAATTGTTATAAAATAATAATAATAATAATAATAATAATAATAATAATAATAAAAGACAATGATAATGATAAAATTGTAAGATACGACAGTATCAAGTTGAAAAAGTCTAATAGTTGAGGGTATCGAGTTACAATTTAGCCTTTTATAATTTACTGACACAGCTTAGTTTCTTGTTGCATATAATATTTGTTTTCATAAGAGACGTTACAAGTATAAAATGCAACAAAATAAAAATCTGCAAATATTGTAAATACTACCCAAAAAAAATGTTCCAGCAACAAAACTTACAAACAGCTCATGATCTCCTCTTGAGAGGTGCTGCACTACCATCTGCAATGCGATCTGTAAAAGCTCAAATTTTCAAATAACAGCTGCTTAGCCATCAGGGCAATCATAGCCCATAAATAAACAACTGCTGCTGAGCAAGATACTACCTCCAGATAAAATTTTGCAGTAAATTATATAAATATATCAATGACTATGTTCTCTTCATTCATTAACACCATCTTCAATTAGTAAATAAAATTAAAATTTTCAAAATCTATAGCAGGGCTTTTGATATAATAGATTCAACATCTCTTCAGTCAGAGTATCTCCACTGGCTTCAACCACTCCGAGCACAAAAATGATCAATTTTCACATTTGGTTGGATTTTCAGTCGCGCAATGGCAGCATAAAGTGAACATCAATCTGATGGCCTTCAATCATGGTAATATTGGAAGCGATATTTTATCATAACTAAAGAAACTAATCCGTCCATGATCTACAAAACAGAACTTCAGGGGAAGGCCGTCACACTTCTCCTCCATGCTTTCCACTTCTACTCTCGAGGGTGGATTGCCTCTGCACAAACAATTTATACACAAGTCAGGTACAATATCATATTAGAGAACCTACAATTCGAAAAAGCAGGCTTTGCTGTTTCAAGTTGCTTACAAGATGGATATCACAATCATGCTACGCACACTAAGATTTTAACAACTCAAGATTGAGAAGGCTTGTTGGAGGATGAACTAGATCTCTGACCAAGTACTGATTAGACATAAGAGTATGTTGCAGACACAAAAAAAATGATGTCTGTATCTGTATCGTGTCCGTAGCCGGTTCCATACTCGTGCAACATAAACTACCTTTGTACCTATTTGAAAATGCCCACATCCCATACTCGTATCGTGTATGTACCCGTATCCATACTTGTGCAAGATAGGACAGACTATCCACGACAAAGTGACAACTGACAAGTTCTGTCTAAGTTGCAAAAATTTGAATTTCTGTACAAGTGAAGAAGTGTCTAGATGAAGAAACCTATAGGAGTGGTAAATATGGTATCAAATCATCTTTAAGGTCAACATAAGGTGAGAGCCAAACCGAAAAGCATTCGAATTACAAGAGGGAGAGAAGTAGAGAGATTTAAGTGCAAGGTGGAAATGATCAAAAAGGAAAAAATAAATCACCTCCTCTTTAACTTAGGAACATTCAACTATACAGAATTAGGAATAAATAAGTACACCTTTAATTGAAGAAGAAGCACACTGACGCCTTCAGTCTTGTATTGTTCCCCCAAAAAAGTTGAAAAGAAATAGTTTATGTAGATCTTTATTGAATCCTTGTTTGTCCACCATTGATGTAATGGTTTTCCTGATTCTAGACACACTGAAACATGTGAAGTTTAAAAGGGAAAAAAAAAAAAACCTTTACCACAAAACAAGAATAATGCATATGAATATAGCTTTAAAGCTCATCATTTGAAGGTTTAGAATGAGTGTCCATTGCCAATAAATGTGTTCTAGTTTGTTATTGATAACATGCCCAACAATATATACATGCCGAGTACAAGGAAATGACAGAAAAGGACATACAATGCACATCAATCTTCATATGCTAAAATTGAAGTTGATCAGATTAAAGACGAAATACCTGAGTACACAAAGCAGAAAGCTTGGATCACCAGGAGTAGATTTTCTAAACTTGCTATTTGGAAGATACACACTAAATGTTGGCTTCAGTTCATCAAGCTGCATGTCTTTGAACAAATTTGATAACTTGTTTTCCACTTGCTGACAGAATCTTCCATTACCATCTGGTGTGCTCTGTCGTGGACCTGAACTGCCGCAGCCAACACTACTCTTCATAGTCCATGGGATACCATACCACCCAACAATATAGCCAAGCGATTTCAAGTGCCGATAAGCCTCAAAACTATCCCAATAACACCCATATTTCAAGTTTGCGATCTTCTTATAAATATCTTTTATGCTTAGAATTGTATCATCAGAATCTGAGAGAAGTAACGCCCCCCTTTCGGACATAAACCTATATAGATAATTTAAGTCCTTTAGATTCTACACAAATAAAAGTGAGAGCAAGTTTGAAAAGCAGCCAATGACAGTACACGAGTTCAATCATCAATGTTATGGCCAGTTCAATGTTTCTGCAAGTTCAGATCAGTCTCAGCCCAATATGTACTGAGACAAGCCAAAACCTACCAGTGCAGTTGATAAAATGGTTGAAAGCAAAATTTGTGTGAAATGTTTGTCATGTTCATTTTTCTGTTGCTAGTTTATTCACATGCAACTGGTATATCATACGTAATTAGCAATACTAAATGTGTGCTTGAAGAAAATTAAACAACTCCTACGGTAATATACATAAAATAGCAACTTTTTCAGTTTTAATATAAAAGAAAATCACAAACAAACAAAAAGGAACATATATAGAAAAGCTAATGGTTTGTCAAAAAAAAGGATACAGTTGCTTACATATACAATAAAGGTTTTTTTGCACATAAGTCCCATAAATCTACGGTATCTACCTTATTTTAAATGTCACCCAAATCTTGTAAATTGTTGGAAGCCCCCCATATCATTGACAATTGAGCCATGACTACAAGACCTTTTGGTTAACTTAACCAATGAAAAATTGGAATATTTTGAAAGTTTTGAGGGACACTTTAACCCCTCCACTTCTCATCCCTCCTCCCTTCCCCCTTTTGTACAGGTGAACTCGCTTGTGTGAGCAACAGGCAAGGGAGAGGGAGGGGCACCAAGGAAGAAAAGGAGGGAGGAGTTTGTGTGATGGATTTAGAGTGGTAGAGGAGGACAAGGAGTTGATGTGATGGGTTTAGAGTGGAAGAGGAGGAAGAGGTGAAGGGGAAGGAAAATGGAGGGAAGGAGTTGGTAATCATGGGTTTAGAATGGAGGAGGGGAGGAGGGAAAACGGAGTGGATATTGAGGTGGAGAAATTGGTCTCAATAGATTTAATGTGGGGAAGAGTGAACCGATTTATATCGGTTTTGGTAGTTTCTTGGGCTAGTAGGGGTATTAGGATGAAGGTCTTTTGGTACGATACTACTTGGCAAGGTCTCCTATATTAGCTGAAAGATAGGATAACTTTCTGATGCCCACTAGGGATGTAGGGATATTTCTTCTTTGTGGTCGGCCTGGAACCTACTAAAGTATTCTTATTCCATTTCTCCAAGAAAACCAATTTGCTCACTAGGGATGTAGGGATATTTCTTCTTTGCAGACCGTGGTAATCATATACAGATTAAAGGAAGACCTTGTAACTGACAGTAAACAAGTTACAATCAACGAAGTATCTAACTGTGCAAATAATCATATCTTAACCAACATGAACATTTTGTAAGAAAAAACTGTAAGACTCAGATATCTAGCTCAATATTACAACTAAAAGCACAGTAAACTAGGACCCAGAACTGTAGAATCTCTAATATGTCCACATATATGTAACTTATTGAAGTTCACGCAAGAACTTCCTCCCAGAATCCTATAACAGTCACCCACTCATGTACTATAGTCTACATTGCCGTGTTCGCATCACAGATACATTGGATGGCACTATGCTTGTTTCCCTTAAAAGCATGACGTTCATGCATCATTCTCTAATGCCTATTAGAGATTCCTTCCACTTCAAACCCATATCCTACAGAATGCACATTGTTGTTGCTTTCATTTGTCCTTGAAATGATTGCTCATTGGCACATGTGATGTATAGCAACATAAATGCCTACATGATATTGACATTTTCCACATCAAGGATCTTACTATAATGTTATATATCCCACGAAACCGGAAATACAGGTACTCTCGTGCAAAGGTATGCCCTAGGGAGTAGGAAGCTTAGGCATTCTAAAATTGGTTTCAGTGTCCATCTATCGAATAGGACATGGATACTCCAAAACCTGACTTTTGGATATTTTGAAGCAGTACACTTGGTAGATGTTGATACGTACAGAATCTCTTCAATGCGGCAGTAGA
Organism: Iris pallida; assembly: GCA_029216955.1. Classification (NCBI taxonomy): domain Eukaryota; kingdom Viridiplantae; phylum Streptophyta; class Magnoliopsida; order Asparagales; family Iridaceae; genus Iris; species Iris pallida. The sequence goes on along the minus strand of JANAVB010039820.1, from coordinate 3,012,357 downwards.
GTTTGCCGTTTCTGATGATTCCAGTGGTTGCCCACATGCTGCCCTTCTTCTCTACGATCTCTCCCATTTCCAATTCTTCATCCCAACGAGCTCGCGATAACTCCTTCCTTCAATATTTGCATAAATGTATATAAGTACCATTTATTGATGAGGGAGATTGTATATTTCATGGACAAGGAAAATAACATGACAGAACATGGACATGATTATATATTACATGGACAATGAAAATAACACGACAGAATAAGGACACGACCCGGAGTGTCTACGGTTCCTGGGTAGATGTAATACCTGAACTGGAGCTTAGAAGAGGAGAGTTTGAAGGTGTTAGTACTAAGAAATGGGTTTCTGTGGTTCTCTTCTTCTAGTTCCTCATTTCTTCCTCTTCCTGACATAGTAGACTAGAAATGATAATATTCTTAGAACAGCTGATTAGCGTTTTTACAGAAATAACAAAGGAAGTATTTTTTTGTGAAACATTAAAAATTACAGAGAGTTACCTAAATATAAAAAAGTATCAATAATTTTTTATTTATTTTAGATAATAATGTATTTAGGTTTGGATGTGTCTTAGCATTTCATAACAATTTATAAAAAATAGTAAAGTAAAATCTTACTATCAATCCTATCATCAGTATTTTAAAAATCGGTCCAAAATCCTGATTGTCGGTGTCATCAGTTCAACAGGTTGGAATGACTGGTCCAATCTTGTAGGCTTCTACTTTCTAGCTAGGGTTAGTGACAGTCGAGTCAAAACGACTGGTCCAATCTTGTAGGCTACTACTTTCTAGCTAGGGTTAGTGACAGTCGACTCAAAAGTTTATTTACCCAAATGAAAAAAGGAAAAAAAAGAAAATCAACATCAATATCAGAACCTGTTGAAATCAGACTATTCGAATATCAGGAACGAAGGACTAGGCAATTCAAACATTTCCAAAAAATGATGGCGTGTTCTTCACATATTAACATTGATCGACTCCACGAGATAGTAATACATGAGATAGTAAACAAAATCAATTTCATAGTTTAGCATATTAGTAACTATGAGCTTAATTAAACTTACATGGAGAGATTTTTTTATTGTGATGTCGATGTGATGAAGGGAAGAAGCAATCGACTCCGAACTTATGTTAGATGTAGGGTTGTCTGTTTTGTGGCAGTTATCATGTGCATTGTAAGACAGATCTAACTGCAAATAGAATTTGACATCGCAAAAGCAAAGAGTTGCATTATTTCTAAACAACCAAAAATGCATTAACAATGATGCAAGTCAAAGAAAAATGAAAAATAAAGGAAACATATGAAACATACACCGAATGACAAACAGGATGGTAAAAGGATATCAAGATTGAGAGCAAATGCTTTTTCTCTTTCAGCTAACTGTTCACTTAATAGATTTACCCTGAAGTGTCCTTGGCAATTCAATGCCCCCTTATCTTCTATCCCAAGCTGATACAAAAACTTATTTGCACTTTAACCCTGAACTATCACCATTTTCTAAGTTAAAGGAAACATTACATACAAAAAGAGCATAATGCCTAACCCTAGCCCCATAATAATTGATTAGTTGCTCAGTTAAATAATCAAATTTCCCATTAACTTATCATATTCCTGACCCCCATCCACCACCCGTCAACGACGTTCCTCCCTCTCCCTCTCCGTTGCAGGCACCACTTCCCCACACAACCCTTCCACCCCGTCCTTTGTCTTTGCTGCCACCCCTTACATAGTAGGGTTAAATTTTATTAGGTTGTTTTCATCTCTTAAGTGGCTAATGCACACTTCGGTATGATAGTGAAAAAGGAGAATGCCAAGTGACACTTGGTTGGGCGGAATGAACCAAACTTGGCAAAAACATCCGAACCACTGTTCTAAAAATTAGCCTAGGCGGCCGCCTAGGTGCTAGGCACCCGGTACCCGCCCTATGCCCGTCTAGTACCCCCGACGTCCGACTATGCATTTCTTGGATTTTATGGACAATTGCCGCAATTTCCAGCAGGATTTTGTTTTTGTTTGTTTTTTCTTTGAACCACCTAGAACTATGCGGGCTAGGCCCTAGGCGCCTGGTGCCTCTCGATTAGTGCCTAGCGAATTTTACAACCCATATCCGAACACGTTATAATGGTTAAAACCCCCCTCAATAAAGGCATGTTATAAGTAGGACGCACCACGTGGTGATGTAGTATAACAATACATGTGATATGCGTGAACTCAATTAAGCTTCTTAGTTCTTACCTTGTAAATTATACTAGATGTAGGTTGGTGGCATTGGTCTTCTAAAAATTTGTGTCACTTACACTTGTTCATCTAGAGGAACCATGTCGGTAATCTAAAATATTGATGTTGGATTTCATATCATTAGGTTGACTCGGTTCAAAGGGCCATATAAGGTGTGACTAAAGGTTTTCTTCCTTGTTTTTCCCCCAATCCTTGACCAAATTCAGTTCTGGTGTTTTTGTGTATGTGTGCGTGCGTGTGGGGTGGGTGGGGGAAGGAGGTGGAGGGTAGCTTCTCATTGTGTCAGAGAAGTTATGGCCCCAAGAGATGATCAAACCTCTATCTTAGATCCTTTGTAGGGCTTGTAGTTCATGAACTTATTCAATAATGGTTTTATTCTTTCATCCCTAATCTGTTAAAGGATAAGCAGCGATATCTTGAACCTGGCAATTAAAGACTTATTTTCTCTTGCTTGTAGACACACAAACCCGATAATAGCCCAATTTTGAAAGGGTATTAGTTCCGTAAGGCAGAACAAATCTAGAAGTAACCAGAAGGCATCGTTATTTGTTTGAAAAGTCACCAAATGCCATTAGTAAGCCTTCAAACCCAATAGGTTCAGCAGGTCAGAAGCTTTAAAAGTATCACCCACCAAAATCAGAATTATTGGGCAGAAACCCCACAGCCATTTTAACAACTGGGCCAAAATCAACAAGGATCTTGGGTGCTCTTGAAGGAAAATTTGGTGCCATCAAATATAAAAGAGGGTATACTGAAGAGTATGCAGTTTCACATCCCTGGCAAGCTTAAATCTTTGCTATTCTTGTCTACTTGCACCCTTGTTAAACTAAAATATCTTCTCACTATTTTTGCAGCTCTTCTCCTTCCCTTTCCTTTTTCTTTTTTCTCAAGTTTTCCTTCTCCCTCTTCTACTACTACTATTATTCCCCTTTCCTCCATCTCTGTTACTCTCTTGTAATTTTCTTCATTTATTCTTCTTCTCCCTCAACTATCCTTCCTACTAATTCTTTGTATGAAGTGGAAATCATTCTCGATACTAAATTGTCATTTTTTTTAACACTAGCTTACCACTAGTGTAAGCTAGTGTTAAAAAAATGGAGCATAAACACTTTAAAAGAATAGTACCTCAAATAAAATTAATAAATTTGAGAAAATATATAGATTTAAAAGCATAAACTATTACCAGGTGTAGCAATGTTGTAATAGGTGACTGGCACGAATTGAAGTCAATAATTTAACATCACCAGATTCCACTAATGAATAGGATTTGAACCTATGCACTGAATAATCTACTTGCCTACCAGTAGTAGATCGTGTGGATTATTGGGGACTTGGACTTACTTTTCTAAAACTCAAACATCAATTGAAGTTGAATGACAAAGAAACGTAGATATCAAAATAACTTTAAGCATGGACTTGGATTTCGGCATAAAATTAATCGCGTCCAGATATGTCTATATCATTCAGGATGCTAGGGGAACTTTGAGGGTGCTCCTAGGTTTTGGTTTAAAGTGAAAATGATCCGAAACGGATAATGATAAATACTACAATACAAACTTTTATTTTCAATGATTTTGTTTTCTACCCTTGTAATTTAGACATCAAAATATGCAGATGAAGTGAAGGGTTCAGTTCCGATCTGATTTTGAAATATTTAGTTTGAGTCGATTTAGGATTCCTATCAAATAAATTTGGGATGTTTTGGCTTTCGTCCCACTTATTAATATGAATTTGTACTTACATCCCACTTTTTTGTGTTTATTAGACTTACATCCCACTTTTTGTCACTGAAAACGTTAGTTTTGTCACGAAAAATGTTTTCTATGACAAGAAGTGGGATGTAAGTCTAATAAACACAAAAAGTGGGATATAAGTACAAACTTATATTAATAAGTGGGACGAAAGTCAAAAAAATCCAAATAAATTTCTTAGGACGTTTCGGGCTTTCATTCTATAGAGTATTTCCCTTGAGTTTGTGTAAGTTTTGAGTTCATTTTTTTTTTTCCTTCTTAGATCAATAGAATTTCTAAATGCCAAAAGGATTTCCAATTGGGGACTCCTCGTTTCTGTCCATCGTCATTCCAATCAAATCCCTCTCAGATTTCCGCCAATTCGTCCAAAACCAAAGAGAATTAACCACCTCTAAAGTTTCCCACTTCGGTCTCCCACTCGCATTCACTAATCCATCAAACCTTTCACGAAACAACGCGAAGTTTCAAGAAACCCTCTAGAGAGAGATGTTACCTCTGGAGCAGTGCCGGTGACGGGTTCACTCGGTCGGTTCGGATCCCGGCGACCTTCGGCAGCGGAGAACCGGTGGGCTGCGGAGGCCCGGATCGCCTGTGCAGCGAGCGAGGACGAGGAGCCTCCTCCGTCGGCGTCATCGCCGGCGATGGTTCCTGCGGAGGCTGGAGCGGGAGGAGGAGAGCGGAAGCCCTCGACGAAGGTGGTGCCTGTCGTCGTCGCTTGCTCGCTCCGATACTCCATGGCCAGTGAAGTATCGATCAGAAAGGAGCAGCAGCAGGTAGTATAGGGAAAAAAACAAGGAGAAGGGTTTTTTGTTTGGGTCCGACTATTGACACCCCACCCATTTCTAAGGACACCCCATTAAAAAAAAAAAAAAAAAAAAATAAATTCCTTATTCCTATTCTACCCTCCCCTACTAAGCACATCCCATCCCTCCCTCTTCCTCCTCCTCCTCCTCCTCCTCCTCCCCCCTGGCTCCTCCGACCCCCCTCCTCCTCCTCCTCCCTGACTCCTCCTCCGAACCCCCCCATCCTCCTCCTCCTCCGAACCCCCCTCCTCCTCCTCCTCCTCCTCCCCGACTCCTCCTCCGACCCCCCCCCCTCCCCCGGACCCACCTCCTCCTCCTCCTCCTCCCCCCTGGCTCCTCCTTCTAATATATAGTGTTTGATAACTTATATTTTTCACGGAAAATTTCAGTGAATGCATCAGAATTTTATTAAATTTTACAGAAAACACAAAGTTTTCCAAAATCCCAAAAAAAGTATCAGAATGCCATACTATTTGGCATTTTTATAATAAAATAATTAAAAATTAAAAACGTCATATGGAACGACATTTTACTTAGTGCCGTTAACTCTCCGTAACCCTCTCTATTCCGGTTAAGTTAAAAAAGACGAAAATGCCAATTAGTTTGGCATTTTATGCGAGTAAAACACCATATTGAATGCCATTATTTCAATTAAAAAAATACAGAAATTTTCGTTGAGAGCATCCAACTTTTACTAAATTTCAAGCAAAGTATAAAGTTTCGAGAATTTTCACAGGAAGCACCAAAACACTATATCGTATGGCACTCTACAAAAAAAAAAAAAAAAAAAAAAAAAAAAAAAAAAAAAAAAAAAAAAAAAAAAAAAAACAAACAACACGCCATATGGTATGGCATTTCACATTCCCCAAAAAAAAAAATCGGTTAACCCCGTTAACTCCGCTATTTAAAAAATATGGCATTTGGAATGACGTTATTCCAATTTCAAAAAGAAAAAAAATGAAAAATATAATATAAATAAAACGTTATAATTTTTTGAGTGGCTGAGTCTTGTCAATCTTTTGAGGGATAGGAGAATTTTTCTATGGAATCTTATAATTTTAACGTATAGTTCGTAACGGTCAGTTTTTAAGTATCTATATATTCTCTTATAATTTCTTCTTTCATCTCATTCAAAATTTTACTCCACTCCAAATTTGTACCCATCTCAATTTTAATGTATAGTTTGTAACGGTCAGTTTTTAAGTAAAATTTTGAATGGGATGAAAGAAGAAATTATAAGAAAATATATAGATATTTAATTGACAGTTACAAACTATACGTTAAAATTATAAAATTTCGTAGGGAGATTCTCCTATCCCTCAAAAGATTGACAGGACCCAGCCACTCAAAAAATTATAACGTTATATTTATATTATATTTTTTCTTTTTTTTTCTTTTTGGGAATGGGAAAATGTCATTGCAATGGCATTTTTTTAAAATAGTTGAGTTAATGGGGTTAATGGATTTTTTTTTGAGAATGTGAAACGCCATACCATATGGCGTTTTATATTTAGATTTTTTTTTTTTTTGTAGAATGCCATACGATATGGCATTTTGGTGCTTTCTATGGAAATTTCCGAAATTGTGTTTTGATTGGAATTTAGTGAAAGTTGTATCTCTCAATGAAAATTTTCGAAAAAATAAGAAAGATTTAGAATACGTTTTACAGTAATTGAAAAAAAAATTAGTATACGTTATACAGTGATTGGGTCAACAGGTCGAGAGTTTTTTTTAATAGGAAAAAAAAGTACCCGTTTTTGGCCATCTATATATACTTTCACACATACACTTCCATATCTATATATACTTTCACACATACACTTCCATCCTACACTACATTTTTCTTACAACATTCATAAGTTTACTCTATTTTCACCCGCAGACAGGAGAAGAAAGAAGAATTTCGGAAGAAGAATTCCATTCAATTCAAGTAGCCAGATTCAAGGATTGTCTTCCACCGTCTCTTCCTCACCTATTTCAAGAGTCTACTTCCAAACTTTATTCTACATCATATGGATCAAAATTTAACAGTAATTTGCTACCATAGAGGTATACTAGATGAAGGATCTTACCGAGGAGGTAGTACTCATCTTATTTTCACTTATCATAATGTCACATTAGCTAGTTTACGTAATATTATTAGTGATCGTTTTTCCATCAGTTATGAATTTACAATAAGGTGGTTTTTCGCAGATATTTTTTTAATAGTAGATAGTGAAGAAGCATGAAATTTTATTATTCAAAGTAGTTTAGGTTCATCTTGTATTAAAATTTATATCAATCCCTCAGTATCAAATATGAACACAACTATCATTTCCAGTAGTAAACTTTTTTGTAATAACCAAGATCAATTTGGTGCCGGTTCTAGCACTATAAACCAAATTGAAAAGAACGTTGTCACTGAAAACAATGATGTTAACGATAAAAATAGTGATGAATTAGTTGAAGATTTAGATTATTATTTGTCTAATGATGATAATTGTCACTCCCCAATCCCGAGATATGTATTTTACATAATTATCCTGTATTTAGCATGTGCCCAATCTATATTTAATTTCCGATTAATTGTTGCATGTAGCTTAAACCATGTCATTAGAGATTAGGGTTTCCTTAAGCAAACCCCAACCCCTATTTATAACCTCTTTCTCTCTCTCTCTCTCCTCATTCACTCCTTCATTCAATTCCTCAACTACCAACCCACCTAGGCAAGTACAACTTGCTCAAAGAGGAGATTAGTGATCTTTGATATTTCTTTGATTTTATTGTTCCATTTTGTTCTTCTTAACAGCCTCCTCAAGTTTAGTACTTAGCATTTTCGGTTTTGATGGACGGATTTGAGTAGATCTAAGCTTGATGTAATTTCGGATTTTATGGATTTTGATCTATTAAATCTGGTTATTTTTGAGTTTTGATGGTTCTATGTTGTAGAGAATTTCGTTCTACCCTATTTTGACCTATGGAAGTTCGGATTTGGGACTCTGGATGAAAGATTCACGGAGCTTGGGTGTCATGGCTTGAAGGGTTCTTCTTCCCAGAAAGATGGAGAAGAAGAACAGTTCACAGCCGCACGAACTTAGCCGCATAGCCTACTTGCGACAAGTTCCCTACCTGGCCGTATAAGCTTTGCGGCATTACATGGCCGCATGGCTTATGCTGCAGGGGTTTAACTCCCAAGCCGCATGAAGATTTGATTCTCAGCCGCAAGAGCTAGTTCCATTCTCTGGCCGCATGAGATCCAGTTACTTTCCAGCCGCATGCGCCCTGCTTATCCGAGCCGCATGCGCCCTGCTTAATCCGAGCCGCATGGACTTATCCCCTCATTGCCGCATGTGCCTCTCCTTTCTCAGCCGCATAGGCTACTTCGCAATCCGACCGCATGAGCTTGCCTCGCTTGGCCGCATGCGCCTTTGAGCCCCGTCTGGCCGCATGCACCTTTGAGCTCCTGGCCGCATGCGCCTTTACTACCGTGAGCCGCATGCGCCCCTCTTCGCCCTGGCTGCATGCGGTCTGTCTCAAGCAGTCTGGCCGCATGAGCCTAGGTGGAGTGCACCAAGTCACTTGGACTTCCCTGGCCGCATGCAGTCTTGAGAGCTGCATGTTTTGTCACATGACCCTTGGCCGCATGATGTGTTTAGTCCTCATTTTATCAGACTTCCTATGCAAGTGCTGGATAACCTACGTGTGTACTATGGTACAACCTATGTGAGCACTGAAGTGCTATCCTATGTGCTAAGTGATCCTACGTGATACCCGCCAGTACAACCAAGAGTCCAGTGTTTACATAATGAATTGTCAGGTAACAATGACGTGGTACTTGTTGAGGGTTGCATTACACCAAGGAGGGGGTACATACGTATGACTCCCTGAGCCAGTACGGATCCCTCCTTGGGGTACTCGTACGTTGTAGGACATCTAGGGGAGTGCGCCTGTGACCACGACAGGTAAACTCCCAGGATAACCTAGGGATTAACTAGGCAACTAACTTGGTAGATGCATTGGGAGGGAAGAATCTCGAGATCGTGCCATACTAGCCACCCCAGGTCCAGTCCTGATGTGTCGGATTGGCCGCCACGGATATGGTTTCATTCGCCTATAGCGAATGGCTATATTCGACTCCGATGTGCTATGTGTTATGTATTTAACACGGTGGCCTCACGAGGGACCGGTGCATAAACTAAGAGCTACGCGTATATGTATGATGGTTTGGCTAGCCCTGCTGGGTTGACACGATCTGAGGATTCCTATGATTCGCATTACTGGAATAATCCAGACAATTTCATAGAAAGCCGTAGGAATGATTGGCCGCTTGAAAATGACTTGTTTGTGCCTTGTAACTTCCGATTAGTAGCCAAGGGACATAGACTGTCATGGTGCGTAGTCCAACCCATGTCCTTGTTTGGTTGTTGGGTTGGGCTATCGTGCTAGGACAGGCTATGGACCAAGGTTACGACCGGAAGTTATTATTATTATTATTATTATTTATGATTGGGTTTTATCTCACTCTTTTGTGCTCCCTTGTGGTACTTGCTATTCGGGGCTGACCCCGCTGGTTTTGTTTGGCCAGATCTCGTAGCAGAGCCTGAGGATCTGGCCTTCCTCCCTGACGTCAATGGTGCATACTAGGAGCATGGCTGGCGGGGGACTCGAGTGGGTTTCTTCTCCACCACTCTAGTATCTTTACTTCTGTACTGGCATTTCGCCACCGATACTTGTTTAGCCGGCTACTCTGGACATTTTGTCTTTACATAATTTATAATTAAATCAGACTGCAGCTGTATACAATTATGTACCTATGACTCTCTGGACTAGCTAACTGATAAAGCTAGATCCCCATGATCATTTTGATAAAGTGTCGGGGACGCCTTACTGCTTTATCTTATGTGTTCATTACTTGGTGATTTCCTTACTTGAAAGATTGAGACATAGCAGCTCTGTGAGACCATAGGAGACTTGAATGTAGCATACACCCCTTGTCTCTTGACAGCCACGATCGCCGTATGACCTTTATATACCTCATATGGAGTAGCTGGCCTAGTCCGTCCTCGTATTCCGGTACTGGGGCGTGACAAGGTTTTATTGGTGGCCCATGCAGGTCTGGTTTTCAGACTTGTGGGGTATTACTATTATAGGAGTCTCAATCAAACTTGTTTCCTTTGAATCTCTTGCCTCAATTTCTCTTTCCTCGCCTTGTTTAATAACCTGAATTGTATCCTCGAATCGTCCTCGTCCTGTCGTTTGATATCATCTATCTTTCCCTATAGGGGTGCTTCCTACTCAGTAGCTGGTGAGGCCAACGTAGAGGAGCGTCCAGTAGAGCATGGCTCGACGGGGCAGCCGTCGGAGAGGATACCTTCTCCTGATCAAATTCGAGTGGAGGAGATATCAGAGCCAGTGGAACCGCAGGTTCTGGAAACTCCTGCACCCCCAGCGGTGCCAGCAGCCACGGCAGTACCTAATGCCGCAACCCTTGTGGAGGTCATCCGGGGGTTTCTGGCCACTCAACAGCGTCAGGTGGCAGCCCAACAGCAATAGCAGACTCGGCAGCAAGAGCAGAATGTGCTATTGAATCAGGGATTATAAGTAGCCCTTGAGAGAAGTGTCAGGAATAATTTAGGAGCTTCAGGGAGGTTTTGCCGACTTAACCCGAGATATTTTGATGGCACGGAGGATGCCATCACGGCGGATGCTTGGCTTCAGGATACTGAGGCCATATTGACTGCAGCTAAGGTTCCGGCAGAAGAGAAAGTTGACCAAGTCAGGCTGTTACTTCAGGATCTCGCCCGCGACTGGTGGGCATCGGAGGAGGTTGGCATGGGGCATCATGTTCCTTGGGATAGCTTCAGTACCAGATTCAAGGCCAAGTACTTTGGCGTGGTGGCACGGTATGAGCTACAGCAGAGGTTTATCAGTCTTAAACAGGCTGGTAAGACAGTGGATGGATATGCAGCGGAGTTCTGCAGACTAAGCCGGCTTGCGTCGACGATGGTGGCTACGGAGCCGGAGAAGGCAATGAGATTCCAGCAAGGACTTCATTTGGAGATTCTACAGCTAGTAGAAGGGCACAACTATCAGACCTTTGACGCCGTTTTAACGGCAGCTCGAAGGCATGAACTCACCCAACAGAGGTTGGCGACAAGACATGGGGGCCAGAAGAGGCCTCATTCCCAGAGTAGGAGCGGAGGAGCAGTACAGCGAACATCGGCGCCAGCACCCGGCATCCGTATCCATGAGTTAGGAGCGCCGCGGAGGACGGCAGTAACAGAAATAACAGCACCTGTTCGATCTCAGCAGCCGAGAAACCAGCAGCCGCGCCAGGGGGCGCCCATTGGATGTACTTTCTGTGGTAAGGATGGGCACACTAGGGATGTGTGTCGTTCAGCTAACAGATTGTGTATGAGGTGTGGCAGTCCAGACCATAGGATTGCCAATTGTCCTATGATGCAGAGGCCGGGAGGGCCAGTTCAGCAGTTTCCAGCATTGCCAGCCCCGGGGGCAGCGCAGAATAGAGGACCCGCAGTGGCCGTACGGCCGATAGCCCAGCGTCTGCCGACGCAGGCTCAGATGTATCGCCAAGCACAGAATCAGGAAGGCTCGCAGAGGCCGCAGCAGCAGTATGGTCGAGAAAAGCAGCAGTAGGGAGCTCCGCAAGGTCAGGGCCAGGCTTTTACCTTATCACTGGAGGATGCACTAGCTTCAGGCGACGTGGTTGCAGGTATTATTTTTGTCACCTCTTTTCCTGCCATGGCATTGTTTGATTCAGGGGCTACCCACTCTTTTATATCTGCACGATTTGCGACACGTATTGGATTGGAGTTCGGGGCATTGCGAGAGAGGATGAATATACTCACTGGTAATGGGCTCGTAGAAATTAGTAGAGTGTGCATAGCATGTCCGATCGTAGTATGTGGGCGTTTAATGCCTGCATCCTTGATTGAGTTCCCTATGGGCAACTTTGACGTTGTCTTAGGCATGGACTGGTTGAGAGACAGTCACGCGACTATAGATTATCGAGGAGGTAGGGTAGTATTTAATATACCTGGCATTGAGGAGTTCGTCTTTGTTCGAACATTGGAGGATCAACCCAAGGGCATTGTCGCAGAAGTAATGGCAGAGCAGGAGAAGATTCCAAGAGTAGTCAGAGAGTTCCTTGATGTCTTTCCAGATGAGCTTCCAGGATTACCACCAGTGAGAAGTGTAGAGTTTTGCATAGAGTTGAATCCTGGAACGGAGCCTAAGGTTGGCAGAGTTTATAGAATGTCGCAGTCAGAGTTAGACAAGTTGTACCAGCATGAAGAAGAACTGAAGGCGAAGCAGTTTATCCGATATAGTGAATCGCCCTGGGCAGCACCGGTGATTTTAGTCCCCAAGAAGGATGGATCGACGCGAATGTGCATTGACTACCGGCAGTTGAATGCAGTGACAGTGAAGAACAAGTATCCATTACCAAGGATTGATGACTTGTTTGATCAACTGAGTAAGGCCTGCATCTTCTCTAAGATTGATCTTCGATCGGGATATTATCAAGTAAGGGTCGGGGAGCAGGATATACCCAAGACAGCATTTAGATCTAGGTATGGGCATTATGAGTTTCTGGTAACTGCCATTTGGACTGACTAATGCCCCAGCAGTATTCATGGATTTGATGAATCGTATCTTTTTACCCTATTTCGATAAGTTTGTAGTAGTATTTATAGATGACATCCTTGTCTATTCCAGCAGTAAAGAAGAACATGAGAAACATCTCTGGACCGTTTTGCAGACCTTGAGGGACCATCAACTTTATGCGAAGCTTAGTAAATGTGAGTTTAGGTTGGATCACATATCATTCCTGGGACACATTATTTCTGGAGCAGGAGTATCCGTAGACCCGAAGAAGGTTGAGGCAGTGGAGAATTGGCCAGTTCCGAAGACGGTAGCAGAAGTGCGTAGTTTCTTGGGATTGGCAGGTTACTATAGGAGGTTCGTGGCAGACTTTGCCAGGATTTTGGCGCCCTTGACGCGTTTGACGCGTAAGGACGTAGAGTTTGTTTGGTCAGCAGGGTGTCAGACATCATTTGAAGAGTTGAAGAAGAGATTAATCTCAGCCCCGATCTTGACCCTTCCAGTAGGATCGGGAGGGTTTACAGTGTATTGTGACGCATCTGGGAAAGGACTTGGGTGTGTATTAATGCAGCATGGTAAGGTGATAGCATATGCATCTCGACAGCTTCGGGACCATGAGAAGAACTATCCGACTCACGACCTGAAATTAGCCGCAGTAGTATTTTCGCTTAAGTTATGGAGGCACTATTTATATGGGGATCGAGTAGAGATTTACACCGATCATAAGAGCTTAAAGTATGTATTCACCCAGAGGGACCTGAACATGAGACAGAGGAGATGGTTAGAATTGCTGAAGGACTTTGATGTGGATCTTCAGTATCACCCAGACAAGGCGAATGTAGTAGCTGATGCTTTGAGCAGAAGAGGTGGTATATTTATTTTAACCTCACAAAGGCATATTTTGGAAGATCTCCAGGAAATGGGAATTGAAGTGATCTTGCCACAAGATACAGGAGTTATGGCCAGTTTGCAGATTCAGTCTACTTTAGTAGAGAGAATCAGAACAGCCCAGGCAGAGGATCCGCGAATCCAGAAACTTCGATCAGAGTGTGAGTCAGGCCTCAGGAAGGAGTTAGTAATACACGAGGATGATACACTTAGGTTCGGAACCCGTCTTTGTGTACCAAGTGGAGACCTTCGACAGGAAGTTATGTCAGAGGCTCATAGTTCTCCTTATTCCATTCATCCCGGAGGCACGAAGATGTACCTGGATATAAAGCAGCGCTTTTGGTGGAATGGCATGAAGAGGGAAATAGCTAGGTATGTATCCAGATGTTTGGTATGTCAGCAAGTGAAGGCAGAGCAGCAAAGACCAGCAGGATTGTTACAACCGCTCCCTATTCCAGAGTGGAAGTAGGAGCACATCACAATGGACTTTGTGACCGGTTTACCTAGAACACTGACCGGTCGAAATGCAGTTTGGGTAATTATGGATCGGCTCACGAAGGTTGCTCATTTTCTCTCCTTCAGAGTAGGGCAGTCTACTGAGCAGTTGGCAGAAATGTATATGAAGCAGATAGTGAGGCAACATGGTATTCCTGTCAGCATAGTATCAGATCGAGACACCCGGTTCACCTCTCATTTTTGGCAGAGTTTGTATCGCAGTTTGGGTACCAAGTTGAGGTTCAGTACAGCCTATCATCCGCAGACGGATGGACAATCAGAGAGAACCATTCAGACCTTGGAAGATATGCTACGGGCTTGTACCTTAGACTTTGGCAGAATTTGGGAAGATCATCTTCATTTGGTAGAGTTCTCCTACAATAATAGTTATCAGGCCAGTATACATATGGTACCGTTTGAAGCATTATATGGAAGAAAATGCAGGTCCCCTCTGGCATGGGACGACGTGGGAGAACAAAAGTTGTTGGGACCAGAGATGATCACGCAGACCATGGAGACAGTCAAGTTGATCAGAGAACGGCTTCGGGTTGCGCAGGACAGACACAGACACTGGGCAGATCAACATCGTAGGCCTCTAGAGTTTGGTGTTGGTGACCAAGTATTTTTGCGGATTTTGCCTACTCGGGGTATCATTAGATTTGGAACCCGAGGAAAGCTTAGTCCAAGATTCGTTGGTCCCTTTAAGATTCTCGCTCGGGTTGGCGACGTTGCTTATCGTCTAGCCCTTCCGCCTTCGTTACGTGATGTGCATGATGTGTTTTATGTATCTCAGTTGCGTAGGTATGTCCCGGATCCGAGTCACATCCTCGATCATTCCGAGCTGGTCGTCGGTACCGACCTGACTTATGAGGAGCAACCCGTATCCATTTTGGATCGACGAGAAAAGGTGCTCAAGAACCGGACTATTAAACTTGTCCGTGTCGCTTGGGGCCATCACTCACCGGAAGAGTCGACGTGGGAGTGCGAGGAAGAGATTAGGTCTCGATATCCGCACTTGTTCGACTCGGAAGGTATACTTATGCTTATACCTTCGGAATATGAATTCCTATTTTTCCTTGCGTCCATACTGATGGATGATTGCTTTCATATACATGTTAAACTTGATAAGATTGCATGCCTAGTTAGCCTTGTAGTTAATATCTTGCTTGCTTTGATTTCTCTACCTTGTCTTGTGCGAAATTCCGAGGACGAAATTTTTCTAAGGAGGATAGAGATGTCACTCCCCAATCCCGAGATATGTATTTTACATAATTATCCTGTATTTAGCATGTGCCCAATCTATATTTAATTTCCGATTAATTGTTGCATGTAGCTTAAACCATGTCATTAGAGATTAGGGTTTCCTTAAGCAAACCCCAACCCCTATTTATAACCTCTTTCTCTCTCTCTCTCCTCATTCACTCCTTCATTCAATTCCTCAACTACCAACCCACCTAGGCAAGTACAACTTGCTCAAAGAGGAGATTAGTGATCTTTGATATTTCTTTGATTTTATTGTTCTATTTTGTTCTTCTTAACATCCTCCTCAAGTTTAGTACTTAGCATTTTTGGTTTTGATGGACGGATTTGAGTAGATCTAAGCTTGAAATAGTTTCAGATTTTATGGGTTTTGATCTATTAAATCTGGTTATTTTCGAGTTTTGATGGTTCTATGTTGTAGAGAATTTCGTTCTACCCCATTTTGACCTATGGAAGTTCGGATTTGGGACTCTGGATGAAAGATTCACGGAGCTTGGGAGCCATGGCTTGAAGGGTTCTTCTTCCCGGAAAGATGGAGAAGAAGAACAGTTCACAGCCGCACGAACTTAGCCGCATAGCCTACTTGCGACAAGTTCCCTACCTGGCCACATAAGCTTTACGGCATTACATGGCCGCATGGCTTATGCTGTAGGGGTTTAACTCCCTAGCCGCATGAAGATTTCATTCTCAGCCGCATGAGCTAGTTCCATTCTCTGGCCGCATGAGATCCAGTTACTTTCCAGCCGCATGCGCCCTGCTTATCCGAGCCGCATGTGCCCTGCTTATCCGAGCCGCATGCGCCCTGCTTATCCGAGCCGCATGTGCCCTGCTTAATCCGAGCCGTATGGACTTATCCCCTCATTGCCGCATGTGCCGCGCCTTTCTCAGCCGCATAGGCTACTTCACAATCCGACCGCATGAGCTTGCCCCGCCTGGCCGCATGCGCCTTTGAGCCCCGTCTGGCCGCATGCGCCTTTGAGCTCCTGGCCGCATGCGCCTTTACTACCGCGAGCCGCATGCGCCCCTCTTCGCCCTGGCTGCATGCGGTCTGTCTCAAGCAGTCTGGCCGCATAAGCCTAGGTGGAGTGCACCAAGTCACTTGGACTTCCCTGGCCGCATGCAGTCTTGAGAGCTGCATGTTTTGTCACATGACCCTTGGCCGCATGATGTGTTTAGTCCTCATTTTATCAGACTTCCTATACAAGTGCTGGATAACCTACGTGTGTACTATGGTACAACCTATGTGAGCACTGAAGTGCTATCCTATGTGCTAAGTGATCCTACGTGATACCCGCCAGTACAACCAAGAGTCCAGTGTTTACATAATGAATTATCAGGTAACAATGACGTGGTACTTGTTGAGTGTTGCATTACACCAAGGAGGGGGTACATACGTATGACTCCCTGAGCCAGTACGGATCCCTCCTTGGGATACTCGTACGTTGTACGACATCTAGGGAGTGCGCCTGTGACCACGACAGGTAAACTCCCAGGATAACCTAGGGATTAACTAGGCAACTAACTTGGTAGATGCATTGGGAGGGAAGAATCTCGAGATCGTGCCATACTAGCCACCCCAGGTCCAGTCCTGACGTGTCGGGTTGGCCGCCACGGATATGGTTTCATTCGCCTATAGCGAATGGCTATATTCGACTCCGATGTGCTATATGTTATGTATTTTAGCACAGTGGCCTCACGAGGGACCGGTGCATAAACTAAGAGCTACGCGTATATGTATGATGGTTTGGCTAGCCCTGCTGGGTTGACACGATCTGAGGATTCCTATGATTCGCATTACTGGAATAATCCAGACAATTTCATAGAAAATCGTAGGAATGATTGGCCGCTTGAAAATGACTTGTTTGTGCCTTGTAACTTCCGATTAGTAGCCAAGGGACATAGACTGTCATGGTGCGTAGTCCAACCCATGTCCTTGTTTGGTTGTTGGGTTGGGCTATCGTGCTAGAACAGGCTATGGACCAAGGTTACGACCGGAAGTCATTATTATTATTATTATTTATGATTGGGTTTTATCTCACTCTTTTGTGCTCCCTTGTGGTACTTGCTATTCGGGGCTGACCCCGCTGGTTTTGTTTGGCCAGATCTCGTAGCAGAGCCTGAGGATCCGACCTTCCTCCCTGACGTCAATGGTGCATACTAGGAGCATGGCTGGCGGGGGACTCGAGTGGGTTTCTTCTCCACCACTCTAGTATCTTTACTTCTGTACTGGCATTTTGCCACCGACACTTGTTTAGCCGGCTACTCTGGACATTTTATCTTTGCATAATTTATAATTAAATCAGACTGCAGCTGTATACAATTATGTACCTATGACTCTCTGGACTAGCTAACTGATAAAGCTAGATCTCCATGATCATTTTGATAAAGCGTCGGGGATGCCTTACTGCTTTATCTTATGTGTTCATTACTTGGTGATTTTCTTGCTTGAATGATTGAGACATAGCAGCTCTGTGAGACCATAGGAGACTTGAATGTAGCATACACCCCCTTGTCTCTTGACAGCCACGATCGCCGTATGACGTTTATATATCTCATATGGAGTAGCTGGCCTAGTCCGTCCTCGTATTCCGGTACTGGGATGTGACAATAATTTAGATGCTTTTACTCCTGAATTTTTGTTGATTAACCATTTAATTCTCCTTACGAATTTAGGAATTTTATTAGTGACCTAGCAATTAGATATAATTTTAGTTGTTCATCTAAACATAACAATCTGCATATAATTGTATATACTTGTGATTCTCCAAATTGTTGTTGGAGAGTATATGCTAGAACCGTTGGTGATGGGAATACATTTAAAATTAGTACATTTGAAGCTAGACATTCATGTTGAAGTGGATATACATGAGGACATCATCCACTAGCTATTACTACATGGGTAAGAAATAAAATAATTGCTAAAATTAGATATGACAACTCCTAATGTCCAGTGCACATTTTACGTGATATACTTAGAGATCATTGTTTACATATTACATATTCCAAAGCTTGGAGAGCTAGGGAACTTGCACTATCTGAAATTAACGGTAGTTATGTTGATCATATTGTAGTATTGAGAAATATGATTTTACAACTATGGAAAGCAATCCCGATAGAAAATGTTTTCTAAAGACGATAGGAAACCAAACTCGTGAATCATCGACATATACTATAGTGTCGCCTATCCGATCAACATGCATAAAAGTAGATCGGAGCCAAGTGAGTACTACACCAAAACAGTCATTTCCCAACGACTATAAGCGTTAGAAAAATTATTGCTAACGGTTTTTTACCGTTAGAACTACGGTGTTGGAAATTTTTACTAACGGTATAAAACCGTTGGTAAATTTCGTTTGCTAACAGTAGAAAACCGTTGGTAAATTTTCTTTGCTAACGTTAATAAACCGTTGGGAAATTAAACTTCCTCACGGTAAGTAGCTGTTGGAAGACTAAAATTGCTAACGGTAAAAATTCGTTGGCAAATTCACTTTCCTAATGATAGCAAACCATTGAAAAAATAATTTTAGTAATAACTATAAGCGTTGGAATAATAATAAAAACTGTTAGAAAAATAGATTCCATTACAGTTAAATTCTTTTTATAATGCAATAACTTGTAATTCAAATTCCAGATTACCAACCATATTATAGATCATCAAATAAGTAAACATTTCAATTAACCACTGTATTTATCAAAGAAAATTAAGTTCAATATCTAACTTTATAAAAGTACTTGAACACTAAACAAATCTAAATAACAGAAAGTTCAATAGAGTTGGTACAACAATTGTCAAAGTAAAAAAAATTACATATATCGCACATGATACTTTGGCCAAATCACAAAACCTCCATCAGCTATATTACAAAGTTTGTAATTGCCATTCTGTGGACTATCAAAAATTAGCGCGTCCGGATCTATTACCTCTGTCAACCAAACAACAATTCTTTTTCTCAGACCCATAAACTTCAGCAATAGTATCACTTTCAAAGTCTTCTAAGCTTGTGATACCGTCGCTACCATTAAGGCTTGCTTGCAATTTTTGCCTCTCTTCTGTCGCTTCAATTAGAGCCTGCATTTCCATGATAACAAAGTAAAATTCAGTCCAAAATTTTGCCTCTCTAATACAAGCTAAATAATATATATATTTGGCAAGTTCATGTATCAGTAGGCTTCATTTATAATAGATCAAATGGTGAATAAGTGATATCTTCATATCTTACAAGTTGTAACAATAAAAGTTCACTCAAAAAAAATGAACTGAAATGTAGATCAATATAATTGTCAGATACTTCATAAGCAAAGTTTCATGGCAAAGTTTCAATATATTGATTCATTGCAATTACAAAATGAGACTAGTCTTCCTATAATACGAGGAAAGATTAAAAAAAATTCCAATTTCAAATGAGGAGGGCCACTTGAAGGCCAGCTGCTAGGTCGTGTACATGAATATATGTAGATAGATCATAGTTCAATAGAAGTTTGCTAGAAAATGAATGATGTTACAAACACTTGATAGACATACAGTACCTCCTACCAAGAGACTAACACTACACCTACACACTCACTCACTGATGGTATTTGTCCCTTCATGTCTATGAATGTCATGTGACATGTTTAACTGGTTCAAGTACAGCATAACATTGTTTCAATTTTGATTCTACTATTGTTCTGCTAAAGAGGGTGGATACTGAGTAGTATTGTTCTGCTTATAAGCAGACTGACTTTAAGCATGCATCTATGGGGGATCACCTTTCATGACAACTGGAGAGTGTTTCTACTATGCATGTTTACAAGGGAGTGTTTCTCCTACCAGTCTAATGGCATCAAAGCTGGATATGGGGGAATCCCAGGTCCATCTAGAGGCAGAGACAGCTCCTTTGCTCAAGCTGGGGCCTGCTGTAGTTAAATTTACGCCGTCGCACTGCTCAGTATCCACCCTCTTTCTCAGTCTACTTAGCAGAACAATAGTAGAACAATACTACTGACCCATACATACAATTTGTTCATTAATGCCTTTTGGAAACACTATATATATATATATACATATATATATATATATATATATATATATATATATATATGTGTTAAGACTTCTCTAAAATGTACTTTAGAAGCTTCAGGTAACTGATGGTGAAAAGTTAAGAAAATCCAGATACCTAAGCTTTACTGAAGAAACATGGAACACAACTATTTAGATTCTTAGCAGCCATAAATTTTGTATAAGATTTTATTGAAGAAACATGCATTCTCTTTACTTGTTGGATTATCCTAATAAGCTCCCATCATGTATCATCCATCATCAGATGCATGAATCTGCTCTCTTTTAGCGAGTCAGTGACAATAGGCATACACCTCAATCCAGCTAGCTGTGGAAGTTTGGGGTTACCAGTGTTGTCATACTTATATATTTTTCCATCACTCAATGATACTCTCCAAGTTGAGATTTTTCTAAGTAGTAGGAATGTTTATGTTGTGGCAATTCGCAAAGTGTTGGTTCAGTAGCCCACACGACCAGCATCTGACTGACCACTCGACGCCCACTTGGAAATTTCAAGTAGACAGAGCCACAAAGGACAGTACAGGTGCATGTATAAGCACCAATACATACCACTTGGAAGTATAAGCATCGATACATACCAAATATATCCCTATTTTAGAGTACTAACATATTTTTCGGCTGCGCATGGATGCAACTCCCCAGTTTTTCTTTTTGTGTGTGCCCTTTTCCATCCGCTACTCGTGAAAGCTTTTATGTTGGATTTTCCTTTGCCTACATGCAAAATCATGATTAATGACATATAATATACTAAATACTTAATTATTAAATATGAGAAAAGCTACACACCAATTTTTCGTACACTCTACTATAAGATTTTCGTCCCAAAATGTGAGTGATAGAATTTTTGGCCCTATTTTCAGCACTCTTTTTACATTGCTCCTTCTTTTTATCTCTATACTCAATGTCTACAAACTTCTCCCACCATATTTTATCAATATCATTAGGATGGTTATCAAGGACAACACATTTGGGTATAGGTTGTTCATTAATTTTAAGATATTTTGCACAAATGTGGACTTCACTGTTCTAAAATACTGCAGAATTTTTTTTTCCAATATAGTCCGAGCTACCTTAGGGCCCACATTCATCTCAAACTCTTTCTATCACAACAACACAACAACATTTCATAATTAGAGCCCAAAATATAAAAACAAGTTCAAATGTATATAATCAAATTGAATGTGTAAAATACTATGAGTTCATTCCACAGATTATCCTTGTAGAAGTCATCTACTTGCCTCCAATCTTCATACCCAATTGGGATTTGAGCATGAATTAGGGCACCACAATGAGAAGTCCATTTGGCTGCATCTCTACCCTTAGCACCCTCTAAATCAACAACTATTGAGTATTTTTTTCCATTTGGTGGGGGTGGAGCATCCGGCTCTTGTATGTTTTTTGTACCTACTGATGCACTAGAACTAGGATGGGATGATATTCTGTAATAAAACTGCATTAAAAAAATCAGGAATGAAGCTTAGTAAGTAAGGACAATATATTTTCACATGTTTCCTATATATAACATGCATTATCATTATCCAATCAAATTTTCACAGGTTTCCTATTATGAAATAATAGACATATATAGCATGTGTCCAATTTAAAGTGTGAATGAAGCTTAGAAGTAAGGAGAACATACGCATAGCAGTAGTGTGTGTGTGTGTGTGTCAGTTTGCGTAGAATTTAGGACAGCAGGAAAGGGTATTACCTGCGCATAGCAGTCAACTGAAAGCACTAAACTGGGCATTTGTTTGGTTGCAGGTGTAGGAGAATGCAGGTATGGGTAGCAGTTAATACAGGTGTAGGAGAATGTAGTCATCAAACTAAACATAAAGATGAACAGTCTTACATAGATAAAACTAAACATAAAGATGAACACGTCACAAGCATTGAGAATAGTATCATACAAACATCCCTGAGAGTATTTACATAGAATGAGTATAGATGTAGCTTCAACATGATGGATAAAAAACCATAATTGTGTCTATCAAATTCATGAAGTCTGGCATGAATGCGCAAACGGACACAACTCGGAAACACGTCACAAGCATTGAGAATAGTATCTACCAATTTGATACGACATTGTGATGAATGGCAGTAAACAATCAGCCTACAAATAGTGCAATGACAAACCATAAGGTCCCATGCAACAACTTAACACAGTACATAGAAAAAAAATACACAAGCACAAAGCAACATGCGTACATAGATAACTTAAAACCTCCTTAAATCCAAAGAAGACCTAATACTCCCCTAATTCAGTACAATTGTGCCCCTAATTAACTTAAATTGCCCTTAATTTGCTAACTAGTGCAATGATAATGATCAAACTAAACATAAAGATGAACACAGTCTTAAAAAAAACAAATGAACATGTTTTCCTTGTCAAACTAGCTAAATAACCTTCTGTGTTAGCAATACCTCCTTAAATATAGAGATATAGAGATATATGAGCTTCTCATTACTGAATTCAGACATATATGTAGAATGATACAGAGAATTATAGAGATTCAGATATAGAGATATCTGAGCTTCTCATTACTTAAAACCTCCTTAAATCCAAATTCAGACACATCAGATAATATCCACATCACTGAGATTCAAATATAGAGATTCAGATATAGCAGAGAAATATATGTATATATGCTCCAAATTCAGACATATATGTATAATGATACTGAGAAATATAGAGATTCAGATATAAAGATACCTGAGCTTCTCATTACTTAAAACCTCCTTAAATCCAAATTCAGACACATCAGATAATCCACATCACTGAGATTGAGATATAGAGATTCACATATAGCAGAGAAATATATGTATGTATGCTTATGTATGCTTCAAATTTAGACAAGCAATCAGTAACTGTAAAAGTTTGGAGGCATACGCTTCAAATGACCACCACTAGTTGACTGTCACAATCATCAATACCATTGTTTCAAATTCCAAAACAAAAGGGATATTACAAGCCACTGTTCTCAGAATGATACAATCATCAATACCATTGTTTTCTAAATGTTAAATCTATTTAGGTTCAATAGATTTTAGTAGTGGTGCCAAGTTAGGTTGCTCTTTCAAAATAGATTGGAAGCTTGTTGGTATATTGTAATCATCAATACCATCAGTCATACGCTTTGGAGAACGTCGAACTATAGACCAATCAGGATTTTGCGCATCTTTTATATAAAAAACTTGACTAGCTTCGGATGAAAGAATGGCCGGCTCATCATAATCCCCATCAATACTCTTGAGCTTCTTCAAATTCACAAGCAACAAGTTAGACTCTGGACAAATCTTATAACCATTGGTCTTGTCCCCGATATTCTCTCTCAATGACTATTGCATATAAAAAGATTTCTCAAATCAAACAATAATAAATACGGGTCGATCCCATCGATCTAGAAAACCATGTAGAATAACAGAAAAATATTATTAAAAAACTGTTAGATAAAGTCCAAATCGAAAAAAATATTGTGCTTTCCCCCATTTTTCAAACCGAACAGAGCAGTGAATAATGCTCACCCCTATTTGTCTTGCATGGGTGGAACATTATTCAGTGAAAAAAATATTGTGCTTTCCACCATTTTTTAAACCATACGACCAGTCTAATGCAATTGGCCTCTATTTGTAGAGACATAAAAACAACATTGAGAGGGTTTGTGAGTTGTTCATTTAGAAAAAAACAGAGAACCATCATCATAACTCAATCATCAAATTTACATTCCTTCCACAGACCACACCAAAGAAAGATAAAGGCCAAATCGAAAGAAAAAATGTTAGATAAAGTCCAAACCGAAAGAAGAAAAAATGTTAGATCAAGTCCAAACCGTTAGAACAGAAGGAAAAGAAATACACATCAAAAATTCTAAATCGAAAAAATTTGAGGAAAAGCACACGCTCAGATGAGAAGCTCAGAGGAAAAGCAAATCGAAAAAGAACCTTACCTTCAGAGATAGAGAGAGAGAGAGAGAGAGGTGCTCAGATGAGAAGCTCCAGCCGAAGATGGGGGAAAGCACAAGCTCCACACACTCTAGCCGAAGAGGAAAAAAATGGGGGAAAGCATAAGCATCAGCCGAAGAGTTAGAGTAAAAATGGAGGAGGGTTTCCCCCCATAACACTCGAAGAGATTTAGGGTTGACGAAAAAAATTGGGGGAATGAAAAGTATTTTCCCCCCACAACGCTTACTTGAGTCACGTGAATCGCACGAGATGGATTTTGTATTTTTTCATAAGGTTTACCAACGGTTCTTATTATTGTAATCGTAATATTAAGTGTTAGTTCTATTATGTTTTAGTTTTCCCTATTTATACTAACAGTTTTCGGCTTTTCTAACAGTTTCTGACTGTTACTAATTAGTAACGGTAATAAACTGTTGGTAATCAAAAAATAATTGTGTTGGGAAATCCATCTTTTGGTGTAGCATGCTATGATATCCTATATCAGATGGTGGTTCCACACCGAGTTATGTTCTAATGAGATCGGAAGCATCTATCCCCTCGTCCAAATATATGGGGTGACCATCAATAGGTAACCCTAGAATCTCTGCTACGTCAGCTAATGTGATCGTTATTTCTCTGAATGGCATCTGATATGTGTTACATGTTGGCCACCATCGCTCAACGATACTCAATATCAGGACTCTGTCGTGACTTTTAATACCTATAGAATCAACATGGTGAAATTCAAAAGCCCTTACCAAGGCCTTTTAGGCTCCAGTTAACTCCCATGTTAATCGCCACCCACCACGCTCTCGTAATCTTACATCTGGATAATCATACCGCTATATAATATATGTAGATATCATTAGTACAATTTATTATAATTAAGAACAATAATATCATTTATTTAAAATGTACATTACCGATCCAGAGAATTACCGATCCAGAGAAAACCAGACTAGAAATATGAGACTTTCGCTCGTGTATAATGGCTGGAGTTGTAGGTCCACCAGGTATGCGTCCGTCATTTTGAGTAGTCATCTACAATGATCGTCGTAAAAATAACATGTTAGATTTTGTTCTTTTACGATTATGGTGAAGTATTAAAATGAATTCATGTATGTAAGTAATGTGTTCAAAATTACTTCAAACAAAATTTGCTATAATAAAATAAAGTTACCTAGTTTTCTTCTGTATACCACTCTTCTTCCTCCTCTTACACTCTCTTCCTTCTGTTAAAATCCAGTCCTCCAGAGGTCTTCCACTTCTAAAATTTCAACTGAAGTCTCACTCTAAATACAAGCTCATGTACAATCACTCATATATAAGCTCTCTCCCCATTCCAATTATTAGATTTTGTAATGCCCCGTCCCGCTCAGTTCAACTGGAGGAATTAAAATGCAACGACGTTTGGACTTAGCCATGCTACGGCTTCCTCGAAGTCCTGCTCGGTCGAGGCAACTCCTTGCTCATGTGGGTGGCTTCGGTAAACTTGTCCCAGCTTGGCCTTCACACCAATAATCGGATGTTTTCAATTGCACTAAGTAGGTATGCTAATAAAATAGACGAACCCACGTAGCTAAGGGAATAATCCCGTATTTGATTCAAATGAGTATAGAACATGGAATGGTCGAGTTGCTACCTAGATATCATCCCATATTGGCTTTCAAATTGATACTCGGTCCTTCGTCCTGTGGCTTGGGAGAAAAGAAAGTTGGTCTATGTTACCACAAGGCTATGAACATATCATAATCATAGGCATCGCACGATATAAATGCTCGGTAAAGCATGCACTGTCCCACTATCCAATGCTTGGTATAGCATAATTGTCCTACACTCTCAATGCATGTTTCCATGTTGCAAGGCTCGGCATAGCCTTTGTCCGTTCCACGAGTTAAGTTGTATCACAAAATTGATGGCACAGTCTTGGCACTGATAAAGAACACAGTAGTTCAAGTTGAATACGTGCACGACCCCACGGCATCAAGGCCCATTGTATAGAGTATGACACAGTTTATGAGCACTTCAAAGAAACATGACTTGTTCAAGTTGAGCAGGAGGGCTATCAAAATAGTCGTTCATGAGTTATGTTAGAAAAAGAGTATGATAACACTGAAAGTCAAAACGATATGGTAACATGGAAAGTTCTCGGGACCGGTAGTCGTCGAGGCCGTCTCCGAACTGTGGAGCTACATAGAGATGTAAAGAATAAGAAGTAAAGATGAGAAAGAGAAATGATACTGAGAATGATAAATCGAGTTGAGTCTTGCATGATCAGGGACAACTTGTGCACAAGACGTAGTCTTCCTTGAATGAATCATTGGGGCACCGGGATCATATCGGCCTAGGAGGAAGCAAGATGGCAAATCATGATGCTGGATATATCGTATAGGAGATTCGGGGCTTCCATGGGCTAATTATCCTGGATGATCATCGTCTATCCTAGGCATACCGCATAGGAGATTCGGGACTTCAATGGACTAGCTACCCGCGTTGGATGATCGTCGTCTATCCTAAGCCAAGTCCAAGATAGCTTGACATTGCTAGTAACATTTCATATAGATGAGTCAGCATAATAGCAGTAATCCGTGTGCATGCCTTAGATTGAGTAAAGAAGACACGGTGTCGGTTAAGTCGAAAGGAGTGTAAGCATGGCACAAATGAGTCAAAAAAAAGTGTACACGATTTGCAACACAAATATAATGCCTATGATTTGGTTATAGCAAAGACACGTGCTTCGGTACGAGGTGTGACGTCGTTTGTTGAGTCAATGACACAAGTCTATGAGTATGGTTCATGTCGGATTCATGTTGAAATAAAAAGACCATATGGCAAGTATGAATGGGTTGCGCTATATTGTGAGGCACGTCCTCGATGTTTGTCACACAAATGGGTTTTGTAGCACGGTCTTAAAGTACTTGATAGTATGATCACGTTGGTTGCAACACGAATAAGACATGAGTCTATGTACTAAAATTGATCCTAAGGCAAGAATAGAAAGACAATTAAAAGAATAGTTTGCACAAACTAAAATGAACGTGTTGGTTTTGTATGGGTGGACGAGGAGCTCACACCACCAGTACGGTTGTGTACTGACACCCCACCAGCTTTCATGCACAGTTAACATGTACTTGCTTGTCAGGACGGAGCTCGCTTGGACGCGCCGAGGCATGGAGTTCCTTGGCGTTTCGAGGTGTGCAGTCGCGTACGGGACATAATGTATAGACATCGCCTTCTGAAGCATCCGAAAGTTGTAGCCTTGAGCCTTGTATTGAGAGATGAGAGAGAGCTGAGTGATTGTATTCATAGAGATTGTGAGCTTGAGAGATTATAATCTTAGCCACGTGCCCGCATTGTAATTTCGTTGATTATAAATAAAAGTTTTGATTTTGTTTGTAACACTTGTGTCTGAATACTTGTGTTTCCTTTACGTTATTCAACTTTATGCTTGGGACTCTGTGCGACGACCCCGTCGCAAGCTATGGTAATCGGCCGTTACGAAATTCGTCTTGTGTGAGTGCAACATAGGCTCACGCGACATCACGCCTTAGCGAGGACTATCTCTCCTCCGGGAACGGGACGTGATAGATTCTTTGGTCAAAAGCCTAGCTACTCTCTGTCACAACCCGCTCCCGAATAATCGAACACGAGTCGGACACGCCCAGCCTTCGTCGTTAGACACGACGAAGTAAGCTGTACCAAACTAGAGAAATCTAACCAGATAATCATAAATGTATATAATCACAGCATCTAAAAACGTATCCCAGAATGATCACCATAATCCATAATTCTATGTATATAAATGTACGAGTCATCAAGAATGAAATGTACTATGAATTCTAAATCAATATCTAAAAGTAAGGCTAACAGTCTAAACCTGAAACCTCAAGCTAAGTCATGACCATCCTGCTCAGCTAAGATTCCGGGCTCTGGCCCATAAGGTAGAATGATATCCTGCAAGCATACCTGCAACTTATCCAGTCAGGAGCGGAGCAAAGTACAGTTCTAGGTAATGAACAAGACATCATGATATGAAAGTACAAGGGAACATGGTATGTAAAGCACAAGAAGGAACATGGTGTATAAGTACATGAAAGCACATGGTATGTAAGAACATGAAAGAACATGGTGTGTAAGAACATGAAAGAACATGGTATCTCTGGAATCACAGGAACTAAATACATGATATATCTCCTGAACATGTGTGTACAATATTTGAAATATAACTAAGTATGTGACCGGCTAGGGGTAAGCACATGAAGCACATGAAAGCACATGAATGGTACGGCTTAGGACCCGCATGCATGATGCGGGGTCTAAGCTAAACACACCTGAGTTATTTCTTGGGTTTGGTCACATAAATAGTATATTTCCCCTCCCCAGGTACAAGTAATAAGAACAAGGAACATGAGCACCAAAAAAACATGTCATGTCACAGTGTGTCAATCAAGGAAGCACATGATATAATAAAATGTACAAGACCATAGAGTGTACTTGCCTTGCTCCAGGAAAGTACGGGTGAAGATCGGGGCTAGATATCCTCATGTATTTAATAATGTGTACAAGTTGGTTATTGTCTAAACAATATCAACTGACTATCTGTTCTCTACTTACAACTATCCATAGTATAATTAATACACTGGCCATTCATTTAACTAAATAGGAGTAAATGGAGATACCACTAATCTATATCTTGTTTATAGAGTTTTCATAAGGTGTACTAGTTGTTTCTCTATACATATATATATATATATATATATATATATATATATATATATATATATATATATATATATATATATATATACTACTCACAGACACTCTCAAGAATATTACCACTGTATCATAGATACTGCCTATTTGCAACACTACTATTATAGGCTTTGGCTACAACTATACATATCCATACTTATGCAAGCCAAACCCCATCATCTTATACACATGCATGGTCACAAAGGCTTCCATATAGTATCCAACTTTATCATGGTAGACTGAACTCGACAGAGAATACATTTGATATATTTCAAATGCTAAAGCTTCAACCAACCATTAACCACCCTCCCCCATATTGGTCATAAATATGAAA
This sequence comes from Iris pallida, assembly GCA_029216955.1. Classification (NCBI taxonomy): domain Eukaryota; kingdom Viridiplantae; phylum Streptophyta; class Magnoliopsida; order Asparagales; family Iridaceae; genus Iris; species Iris pallida. The sequence goes on along the minus strand of JANAVB010039820.1, from coordinate 2,983,236 downwards.
AATCATTTCAAGTTACAGTCAACTAATCCTTTGGCTTGACTTTAAGATAGATGTATCAACTCAGCCATACATCTGTGAGTTGGCCCAACCCAACCCTCACAAAGATGCCCTGTCCTTCAAATTCATACATCCTATTGTTGGATTCAATCTTTATATTTCAAGCTGCTAGATAACCCACACAAGACAACTCAATGGTCTAAGGAACAACTCATCTAGTAAGCACAAACTGAAAAAAAATAATTGATTCAAATTCTTCAACAGATTAATTAGTAAAAATTGCAGTGGTAAAGAGCTGCTACCACATCCATAACCTATATCCCAGATGAACTCGAGTCAATTAACCATACACTAACCAAGAGTTTAAGTATACAAATTAAGAAGAAATTTGGAGGATACAAGTATAGCCAGTTTCACACAATTGTATTTCTCACATAATTTTAAATCATCACAAATCTTAAATAAGAGTTTACTCCACATTGCAATTCATAAAAAAACTAGCATTTCATACTACAATTCCTGGAGTCACTACAGCAACTTGTGCATTCAGCTTGCCAGACACGAATCCCTGGCCGGACACGAACACACGCTGGAATACACATGAATGGCTGGACACGAACTACTTGACACAAGCTACCCACAAATTCCCCACGACCCGATCCTGCTGCACACCGTACTCATTAAATCAGCGACAATACTACAATATTACAAAAATGGAAATGAAGAATGATACCTAAGAAGGATATGTCCGAACTGGAATGAAGATGCAACCCCAAGAATCTGGACACCAACGAACTGGACATGGACGAACCTGGACACAACCAGAATTGAACACGAGCTAAGCTAACCCTCATTGATCCTGTCCAAAGACTCTCAGCAATTCTAAGCATAGAACAAAACGTTTCTCAACAGTTGGAGGGATTGAATGATACCTGGACAAAAATTGATCTGTAATCGAATATGATGACATGAGCATCCGTGTCCGATCCGGACACAATGGCATATCGAAACTCCTCAGAGGCAATTTTCCAAATACCTGGCGTGCATATTAGGAAATGAGTCGTCGTTGTCGATCCGCCGATCAAGGGACGATCAACCGATCAAGAGCTCTGCTGAGTCGAGCCCGCCACTTCAGGTTCGCCCCGACCAAGGAAGGGGGAGAGAGCGGTCACAAAAAGAAGCGAGTCGATCATGTCAAATTTTGAAGAAAATCGGAATGAATCGAACGATCGATCTTACCGAGAGTTAATCGATTTGCAACGGAGAATGTCGGAGAAGATGATCCGCTCGTCGCCGTCGTTGGAGAAGAAAGAGTCGCCGGGAAGACTATCGCCGGAGACTGGAAAAGACTCCGCCACTGTGGAGAGGTCGTCGTTGGAAAGGGTGCTGCCTTGCCGGGAACACGTCGCCGCTCGTCGCCGCTGGCCGCCGCTGGAGTCGGAGGATCAAGCTAGGGCTCGAAAGAATGGGGACTGGTGCTCAGCTAAAATCACTTGGAAAGAAAAAATGAGTGAGAATTAACTTTCTCTCTCCAACAGAATTTTTATAAAGAAAGTTTGCATATTTGCAAAAACACCCCCCCCCCCCCCCCCGCTACAATCATTTTTATATAAGCCCCTACGCAATAGATTTTATACAAAAAAAACCTCTTCCCTTTCATTAATTACAAAAATGCTGAAAAACAGTTAAAAACTTTTTGAAAGAAAATGAGGGGACCACAAGTTGGTTGTAACAACTTTTAAAATTAAAAATTGCTCCTAAATCAAATTCCCTCCAAAATAGATCATCACAATTATTAGTTAAAAAATATTAACCTTTTTATTTGAAACCAAAATCAACAATTGCTATTTTTAGAAATCAAATTTATTTTTTCTCAAAACCGGGAAGTGGAGTTACAAATCCCCCCCCCTAAAATAATTTCGTCTTCGAAATTCGAGAGACAATCAAAACAAATTTCAAAACAAAATCTCAAAGAAAGTTCAAACACAAATCATTTATTGCATTTTAAAAAAAAATCTCAATATCAAGGTACACTCAAACAAACAGACTGGGATAGCGCTCCCGCATCTCGTCCTCGTGCTCCCATGTGGACTCTCCCTGAGAGTGGTGTTTCCACATGACGCGGACAAGCGGAATAGTCTGGCTCCGCAAGCGCTTCTCCCTCCGATCAAGGATCTCCACTGGTTGCTCCTCGTAGGTCAAGCTCGGACCCACCTCCAGCTCTGAATAGTCCACTACATGGCTCGTATCTGGAATGTAGCGTCGAAGCTGGGACACGTGGAAAACGTCATGCACTCCCTCCATGCTAGCTGGAAATGCTAGTCGATACGCCACCTCGCCAATTTGCGCCGTCACATCGAAAGGTCCGATGAATCTCGGACTGAGCTTTCCGTCTCTGCCAAATCTGATGACACCCCTAGTCGGCAAGATCTTCAGGAACACTCTATCTCCAACCGCGAACTCCAGTGGCCGTCTGCTGCTGTCCGTCCAGTGCTTCTGCCGATCCCGTGCAACTCTGCGACGCCCTGAGACTTGAGGCCAAGTACACACAAGAAGTTGAAATAATATGGTCTAACAATGATCAAGAATTAAAATAGGCACGAATGGAATGAAGTTTCGATTACAACTTAGAGGAGATAAATCATGAAGACACAAACTATTAAGTACGATAAAAAATCGATAGTTTAACACAAGTGGACCAGGACAAGATAGGAAAAACATGGTTAAATAGACATGATTTAAGATTAAAGTTTAGACAAGACACAACGAAGTACAGAATCACAATCTGGTAATATACAATTTTGATGAATTCAATGATCTAACGATAAAATGCTAGAAGGAAAATTTAGCAAGGGTTGATTGAGGAGACGTACGCAATACTCAGGAGTTACAGTATCAAATCAGGATGAACGTGCAAGGATCTGTGATTCTCGAAAACCAATAATCATATAAAAGGGATATAGTTTCCATGGTGTCCGGGAACATATAGCTATTTGAAATCACTTTGCCTAGAATCCCTACCCCGCCAGTATATATCTGACTGCAGTAGACTTTCGACTCCGTGGCTCAAATAACAATATGTCACCGAATAATCTGTCAACCTTATCCATTTTCGAACAATCATTAACGAAGCAACCCAAGAGATCAAGGTATGAAGAATATGACAAGTCTCGACAGTACTCGAAAACCTATGATTGTCTGAAATCACTTCAACTTAAAGTTCTTGCCTCGCCAGTGCGCTACTGGCTGTAGTGAACCCTCGGTCTCCATAATCCAACTAATGGCTGCAGCGCGCAACTGTCATGCCATGGTAGATCATCGAATAGCCTCTCGACTTTATCCCTAGGGATTTCAAAAGAGTTTTAAGGAATTCAAAATGAGTTTCAATAGTCCAAGTCACGGAAATGGTGAAGTTACCTGACTGTTAGAATATAAGAATTTATTAGGTACTAAGAGACGACAAGGGATCCCATCAGTGAGCACAAAAGGGCAACCATGGAGATTTAAAATTTTAGACATGGAGCAAAGTTTCAAATTATAACGGAATTTCAACTGATATTTGGAATGGTAACAAGATTCCATATATGGGATATTATCCCGAAGGAATAACAGAGTCTCAAAGGATGAACTGAAGAGACAAGTTTTAAAATAAGAAATAAAATTCCGTACTGGAAACAAGTTTCAACAACATCTCAATTAACAACGAAACCTCAGACAAAATTTCGAAGGGAAAACAACCTCCCATAGGATACAAGGTCTCAATTAGAGAACCAATATCAACAAGGTCGTAATTAGGAAATAAAATCTCGACTAGAAAATCTTGACGAGAAAATAAGGTTTAGAATAGTGACTAGAAAACAGGTTCTAATATGAGACAAGGTATTGGATTGTAAACATGAAACAAGAGAATCTCAATAGCAACAAAATCATAAATAGAGAACAAGTCCCGAATAAAGTCAAGAATAGAAAATATAATCTCAAACAAGCATCAATAGAAGCGAAGGTTCAAATAAGGTTTCAGAATGATATTTCAAGTAGGAATAATTCTGGAATAGTACAAGTTCGATTAGCGAACAGAATATCAATAAACGAGTAGGAACAAGTATCCATGAAACAAGCAAAATCTTGGATAGAAGACAAGATCGAAACAAAATAGTGGACCAACAACTCTCGACTAGAAAATCAAAGTCATGAATGAGGAAACAAGTCTTGAATAGGAAACGAAATCTTCAAAACCCTCAAAGGTATTTGCAACAATGTCTGCATAGGACGGAGCTTTAAACAAGTTTCGAATGAGGAACATGATTTTGAAATAAAATCTCGAGAAACGATTAAATATCAATTAACACGAAGTTTGATAAAGAAACAAAATTTACAAATAGGAGTGAAGGATGAATATGCAAAAGGTATCGATTAATGGATTTCAAACAATTATCAAATTGTGGATCTGAAACAAGTTTATCGAAATAGGAAATAATATCTCGAAGTAAGTTTTGAATATCAACCAAGGTTTCAAACAGGAAGTTTCAAGAAATAATCTAGGTGCTTCAAGGAATTTAAGGGAAGGTTGGATTGCTAATCAAGATACATGGTTTTCTCCAACCATGTAAAAGAAACCTTCTGTCTTCAGTATTCCTCCGGGACTGGAATCTCTTCAACCTTCTTCAACTTGTCCTGACGTAGACTGGTCCCTGTGGTAGTACTCCATGTGATGGCTGAATCTGAAGAGGCAGGTCATTCTTCTGTGGTACTGGTGCTCCTCGTGCTTGTCCCTGGACAGTATGATCAGCGGTCTCCGTCAGTCCTTGACTTGGTGGGCAGACGATCAGCAGTACAAGCATAGCCTTCGTCTTTTACGGCACTCTTCGTAGTGGTGTCCTGGGCTGCAGTAGAAAATACAAATGATAGCCGGCTGAATCTGAATCTCCTGCTGGGCTGAAGAAGTGTTGTCTGAGTGTGGCGACGCTTTACGGATCCACAGTAGTTGTTATCTTCATCTAAGTCTTCATGTTCCTCCCAAGCTTCAGTTTTCCGTTGTGTCCTATTGTCTGTGCTACATTCTGGATCTCCTGGCTGGTGGCTCTAATCTTCAGAGAAGTCGGGTCCTCAGAAACTTGGATGATCTTCAGTGGTAACTCCAGGTTCTCGATCTGCTCCTTGGTGCAAGATATGCGCTCAGTGTCGAAAAAGTCCAAGTGTCTGAAAGTCTGGAAATCAGAAGTTCTTTATGGCTCGGAGAGTGCATTTACAAATCTGTATTGGAAAAGGACGGCCTGCTAGTGTCAAGGAAGTCTTGAAACATCTCCGTCAACTGCGTACTACCCATGGGGATAGTAGAATGATAGAAGGTAGTGGGAGCTCGAAACCCTCATGTGTAGGTAGATCAACTGTTCTGGTGTCGCATGTTTTTGAACTATCTGAAAAATAAAAAACTGTTAAAATAACCTAGACCTAAATACAACAAATGTTTATTGATATCAATATACCTGATATACCCTTATTTTCCGATTTTTCCTATGCTATGATCAAGTTTCCCTAGTTAATCAAGTCCTCCAATAGTACGCTAAGACCTAGGTACCATTAGGATAGACCTGCATGGACCACCACTAAAAACATGTCACGACCCGCTCCCGAATAATCGGACACGAGTCGGACACGCCCAGCCTTCGTCGTTAGATACGACGAAGTAAGCTGTACTAAACTAGGGAAATCTAACCAGATAATCATAAATGTATATAATCACAGCATCTAAAAACGTATCCCAGAATGATAACCATAATCCATAATTCTATGTATATAAATGTACGAGTCATCAAGAATAAAATGTACTATGAATTCTAAATCAATATCTAAAAGTAAGGCTAACAGTCTAAACCTGAAACCTTAAGCTAAGTCATGACCATCCTGCTCAGCTAAGATCCCGGGCTCTGGCCCATAAGGTAGAATGATATCCTGCAAGCATACCTGCAACTTATCCAATCAGGAGCGGAGCAAAGTACAGTTCTAGGTAATGAACAAGACATCATGATATGAAAGTACAAGGGAACATGGTATGTAAAGTACAAGAAGGAACATGGTGTATAAGTACATGAAAGAACATGGTATGTAAGAACATGAAAGAACATGGTGTATAAGAATATGAAAGAACATGGTATCTCAGGAATCACAGGAACTAAGTACATGATATATCTCCTGAACATGTGTGTACAATATTTGAAATATAACTAAGTATGTGACCGACTAGGGGTAAGCACATGAAAGCACATGAAGCACATGAAAGCACATGAATGGTACGGCTTAGGACCCGCGTGCACCATGCGGGGTCTAAGCTAAACACACCTGAGTTGTTTCTTGGATTTGGTCACATAAATAGTATATTTTCCCTCCCCAGGTACAAGTAATAAGAACAAGGAACATGAGCACCAGAAAAACATGTCGTGTCGTAGTGTGTCAATCAAGGAAGCACATGATATAATGAAATGTATAAGACCATAGAGTGTACTTGCCTTGCTCCAGAAAAGTACGGGTGAAGATCGAGGCTAGATGTCCTCCTGTATTTAATAATCTGTACAAGTTGGTTATTGTATAAACAATATCAACTGACTATCTGTTCTCTACTTACAACTATCCATAGTATAATTAATACACTGGCCATTCATTTAACTAAATAGAAGTAAATGGAGATACCACTAATCTATATCTTGTTTATAGAGTTTTCATAAGGTGTACTAGTTGTTTCTCTATACAAATATATATATATATATATATATATATATATATATATATATATATATATATATATATATATATATATATATATATATATATATATAATTACTACTCACAGACACTCTCAAGAATATTACCACTGTTTCACAGATACTGCCTATATGCAACACTACTATTATAGGCTTTGGCTACAACTATACATATCCATACTTATGCAAGCCAAACATGTCACGACCCGCTCCCGAATAATCGGACACGAGTCGGACACGCCCGGCCTTCGTCGTTAGACACGACGAAGTAAGCTGTACCAAGCTAGGGAAAACTAACCAGATAAACATGAAAGTATATAATCACAACATCTAAAAACGTATCCCAGAATAATCGCCATAATCCACAATTCTATGTATATAAATGTACGAGTCATCAAGATTGAAATGTACTATGAATTCTAAATCAAAATCTAATAGTAAAGCTAACAGTCTAAACCTGAAACCTCAAGCTAAGTCATGACCATCCTGCTCAGCTAAGATCCCGGGCTCTGGCCCATAAGGTAGAATGATATCCTGCAAGCATACATGCAACATATCCAGTCAGGAGCGGAACAAAGTACAGTTCTAGGTAATGAAACATGAACATGATATGAAATGGGTACAAGGATACATGAAAAAGATATACAGGAATGAACAGGAAAGTACAAAAAATGAGTACAGGAACTATAGTACATGAATGTAAAGTACAGGAACATGTAAAGTACAGGAAATATAATGTACATGAATGAAACTATAATCCTGTAGTACCAGACATGATAAGTGCACAATATTTGAAATACATCTAGTCCATGTGACCGGTGGGGTGAGAACATACACAGGAGTACATGAATATGGTACGACTTAGGGCCCGCGTGCACGATGCGAGGCCTAAGCTAGGCACATGAATATAGTAACCGTGATTGGTCACATGGCTAGTGTATTTCCCCACCCGACACTAATAAGTACAAGAACAAGAGTACAGGAATAAAGGAGTACATGATGTCGTTCCATGACGTGTCACAAGAAAGGTACAAGATATGTAAATGTACAAAACCGTAGAAAAGTACTTGCCTTGCTCCAGGAAAGTACGGGTGAAGATCGGAGCAAAATGTCCTCCTGTATTTAATAATGTGTACAAGTTGGTTATTGTCTAAATAATATCAACTGACTATCTGTTCTCTACTTACAACTATCCATAGTATAATTAATACACTGGCCATTCATTTAACTAAATAGGAGTAAATGGAGATACCACTAATCTATATCTTGTTTATAGAGTTTCATAAGGTGTATTAGTTATCTAGTAACATTACTTTAACTAAGATCATATTTAATAATATCTAGAATAAACTAATTTGGAAAATAATTAATATCATTTAGAATTATACTTTATTGGTCGAATATTTAAAGAGAACATCGAACATCATTTATCAATCACTTAGGAAATTATTGATCCAAACTATATTACAAATCAAAATCATATATAGAAACTATAAGAAATAAGAACTTTAAATAAACATGTTATTTACAAATAATTTATTTAGAAAAATACTTCCCAAAATACAATTTAGTAAAATATAGATTTTAAGTACGAACATCAACTAAATTGTTAAGGAAATTAACCAAAAATTATCTACACTAAGAATTATGGCAACAACACTAGCCCAAACCAAAATACATGCATAGCTACAAATTAATCCAAGATGGCTTATTCCTAAAACCAAATACCAAGCTTAGCTAGAATAGGCTCGGCTAAGGGTCACACAGCAATAGTCAATCCAACCCCTTAAGCTTTATTTAGCAACATATACACAATTTGCATAGCAGCCCCTTGGCTTACATAAACCAATTGATCATCTAATTTCAAATCTACTCCAAAAGCAACTCACACAGCTACACCATAACTAAAGGAACTTCACATCTTGAAAGAATTCAACAAAATAAGAAGTACAACATCAAAACTGGTTTAAGAATTTACAATTAATACTCAGTTGAGAAGAACAAAATAAGAAGACACATTATACTAAACTCTGCTATTTCTAATCTTCTTCCAACAGCCACAACCAACTTCAAAATTTCCCGAACAATAGAAGATGTCTAGCATCAGGAATTGTCCAGGCTCGACACCACCCTTCCATGAAATTCAAATTAAGAGCTACTTCCCTTCAAGTTGAAATTCAAGAGAAGTACCGAAACAAATTAAAATATAAATATACAACCAAATCAAAATTAAAACAAGGAGAATTGTGCTAACTGTATACTCAAGTCCCAGATTACAGCTTAGCCCACACAAAACTAAACCTGGAAAAATACAAACGAAATAGGAGCAGACCCAAAGCCTACCAGAATATACAGATCCAAACTCAATGATCAAAACCTACAAGCTTCTGCAACCCCAACCAAACCATTACCAAAATAAGGTCCAACTGAACCACAATAGGTATCCTCCGAAGCGATCAGTATATATGCCTCTTTAGCAAGGTTCATACTAATCCCAGCCCAACAATCAAATGGGAAAAATTATACAACAGAAGGATAATAGACTTGGTTAGGAACTATACAAATCCAAATAGTAATAAATTCAAAGCAAGGATTTATACAGAAATGATAATGAATTCAAATTGAGAAAAAATCCTGCTCATGCTAAATTCCATTTCAGCCGATCCAAGGTACCCGACACCAATGTGGAAACAATCTGGACTCGAACCTAACACTGGTACTCACCCAAGGATTGGACACGAACCCAGTAGCACACGCACTCACACTGAACACGTACGAACAGCAGGATACGAACAGCTGAACACGCATAAGGCCGGTCACGCACTAACCTACAGATCGTCCAAAGCTAAATTCGAATAAAGATTCGACGCAACATATCTCAAAAACAATTGAGAGGATCGAACAATACCTGAGAAGAATCCGAGTTGTACCAGACACGATCCTAGGAAGCAGACACGTCTCGTGTCCGGTTGCAGCCTAGAATTCCTCTGCGGCAAAATACCAAGCAGATACAAAATAATCGAGAAGAATCAAATCGAAGCAACTTATAGAGTGTTCTGCCCAAAATTTAGGAAAGCTCCAAGAATCGAAAGTACTCGAACTCACTGTTGAATCGATTAGGTGCTCGAAGGATCCAGGCCGGATCACCGCAACTTTCAAGAACCACTCGTCGTCCTTTAATGAGCGTCTGCTGAGAAATCCTCCGCTCACGAACAGATCTAGAAGAGTATCCTCGCCGAGGATCTGCAGGAGAAGTAGTCGCTCTGTAGTCTAGCGTCGTCGAGAGAGGTGAGCGCCGCCGGAGATGTGTTGTCGTCGTCGCACGGAGGAGGTGCCTCGCTGTCGCCGTCGAGTCGGAGGAACCACCGCTGTCGAGTCTGGCCGCCGAGATGGTGGCTCTCTTCGTGGCTCAAAAAACTGGCTGCCGGAGTCGTCGCCATCGCCTCCGTGGCCGGAGTGGTCGCCATCGCCGCCGAAGATTCGTCGCCGGGGAGCTAGGGTTAGGCTTCGGGGGTTTTGGAGAAAAAGAAATTAGGAAAAGAAACGTTGAGATGAGAAAATGAGTTTATCTCTCTTTTGTTAAGTTATAAAAGAATGCAAAATTTGCACATAAGCCCTCCCGCTTCGTCATTCATGCAATAAACCCCCTCCGATTTCGGCATTCATGCAATAAACCCCCTTGCGGCTTCATTATTACAAAATGCTAAAAAAACAGTTAAAAGCTTTTTTTTTTGAAAAATATGAGGGGACCACAAGTTGGTTGTAACAACTTTTCAAATTTAAAATTGCTCCCAATTTGTTTTCCCCCAAAATATCAATCACCATATTATTATTAAAAATAAATAAAATTTAACTTTTTATTTGAAATCCAAATCAATCAATTACTATTATTAAAATCAAATTTTTATTTTCTCAAAACTGGAAAGTGGAGTTACAAATCTCCCCTCCTAAAAAAAATTTCGTCCTCGAAATTCGAAGACCCAAAAGTAAATCTCAGTAAATCACAAAAGATCCAAACATCAATCATTTATTGAAAATAGAATTCAAATGAACAGAGTACAATCAAATCAATCAAACAGATTGGGATAGTGCTCCCGCATCTCGTCCTCGCGCTCCCATGTGGACTCTTCCGGAGAGTGGTGTCTCCACATGACGCGGACAAGTGGAATAGTCTGGTTCCGCAGACGCTTCTCCCTACGATCAAGGATCTCCACCGGCTGCTCCTCGTAGGTCAAGCTCGGACCCACCTCTAGCTCTGAATAGTCCACCACATGGCTCGGGTCTGGAATGTAACGTCGAAGCTGGGACACGTGAAAAATGTCGTGAACTCCCTCCAAGATAGCTGGAAGCGCTAGTCGATATGCCACCTCGCCAATCCGCACCATCACATCGAAAGGTCCGATGAATCTCAAATCTGATGACACCCCTAGTCGGCAAGATCTTCAGAAACACTCCATCTCCAATCGCGAACTCCAGTGGCCGTCTGCTGCTGTCCGTCCAGTGCTTCTGCCGATCCTGTGCAACTCTGCGACACCCTGAGACTTGAGGCCAAGTACACACAAGAAGTTGAAATAATACGATCTAACAATGATCAAGAATTAAAATAGGCACGAATGGAATGAAGTTTCAATTATAACTTAGAGGAGCAAAATCATGAAGACAAAAACTATTAAGTACGATCAAAAATCGATAGTTTAACACAAGTGGACCAGGACAAGATAGAAAATCATGGTCAGATAGAAATGACTTAAGATCGAAGTTTAGACAAGTCATAAATGAAGTACGGAATCACAATCTAGTAATATACAATTTGAGGAATGCTAGAAAGAAAATTTAGCAAGGGTTGATTTAGGAGACGTACGCAATACTCAGGAGATACAGTATCAAATCAGGATGAACGTGCAAGGATATGTGATTCTCGAAAACCAATAATCATATAAAAAGGGATATAGTTTCCATGGTGTCCGAGAACATATAGCTAATTGAAATCACTTTGCCTAGAATTCCTACCCCGTCAGTATATATCTGACTGCAGTGGACTTTCGACTCCGTGACTCAAATAATAATATGTCACCGAATAATCTGTCAACCTTATCCATTTTCCAACAATCATTGACGAAGCAACCCAAGAGATCAAGGTATGAAGAATATGACAAGTCTCGACAGTACTCGAAATCCTATGATTGTCTGAAATCACTTCAACTTAGAGTTCCTGCCTCGCCAGTGCGCTACTGGCTGCAGTGAACCCTCAGTCTCCATAATCCAGCTAATGGCTGCAGCGCGCAACTATCATGCCATAGTAGGTCATCGAATAGCCTCTCGACTTTATCCCTAGGAATTTCAAAAGAGTTTCAAGGAATTCAAAATGAGTTTCAATAGTCCAAGTCACGGAATGGTGAAGTTACCTGACTATTAGAATACAAGGATTTATTAGGTACTAAGAGACGACTAGGAATCCCATTAGTGAGTACAAAAGGGCAACCAAGGAGATTTAAAGTTTCAGACAGGGCGAAGTTTCAAATTATGACGGAATATCAACTGATATCTGGAATGGTAACAAGATTCCATATATGGGACGTTATCCTGAAAGGATAACAAAGTCTCGAAGGATGAACTGAGGCAAGGTATTAGATAGGAGACAAGTTTCAAAATAAGAAATAAAATCCCGTACTGGAAACAAGGTTCAACAATATCTCAATTAACAACGAAACCTCAGACAAAGTTTCGAAGGAAAAACAACCTCCCATAGGATACAAGGCCTCAATTAGAGAACCAATATCAACAAGGTCATGATTAGGAAATAAAATCTCGACTAGAAAATCTTGACGAGGAAACAAGGTTTAGAATAGTGACAAGAAAACAGGTTCTAATAGGAGACAAGGTATTGGATTGTAAACATGAAACAAGCGAATCTCAATAGCAACAAAATCGTAAATAGAGAACAAGTCCCGAATAAAGTCAAGAATAGAAAATAGAATCTCAAACAAGCATTAATAGAAGCGAAGGTTCAAACAAGGTTTCAGAATGATATTTCAAGTAGGAATAATTATGGAATAGTACAAATTCGATTAGCGAACAGAATATCAATAAACGAGTAGGAACAAGTATCCATGAAACAAGCAAAATCTTAGATAGGAGACAAGATCAAAACAAAAATAGTGGACCAACAACTCTCGACTAGAAAATCAAAGTCATGAATGAGGAAACAAGTCTCGAATAGAAAACGAAATCTTCAAAACCCTCAAAGATATTTGCAACAATGTCTGCATAGAACAGAGCTTTAAACAAGTTTCGAATGAGAAACAAGATTTCGAAATAAAATCTCGAGAAACGATTAAATATCAATTAACACGAAGTTTAATAAATGAACAAAATTTACAAATAGGAGCCATCACTAGGAAACAAGGTCAGGAATGATGAATATACAAACGGTATCGATTAATGGATTTCAAATAATTATCAAATTGTGGATCTGAAACAAGTTTACCGAAATAGAAAACAATATCTCGAAGCAAGTTTCGACATCAACCATGGTTTCAAACAAGAAGTTTCAAGAAATAATCTAGGTGCTATGAGGATTCTAAGGAGAGACTGGATTGCTAATCAAGATACATGGTTTTCCCAACCATGCAAAAGAAATCTTCTGTCTTCAGTCTATCTTCAGTATTTCCTCCGGGACTGGAATCACTTCAATCTTCTTTACTGTCCTGACGTAGACTGGTCCATGTGGTAATGCTCCATGTGATTGCAGAATCTGGAGAGGTGGGTCCTTCTTCTGTGATACTGGTGCTCCTCGTGCTTGTCCTTGGGCAATGTGATCAGCGGTCTCCGGACAATCCTTAGCTTGATGGACAGACGATCCGCAGAACAATTATAGCTTCCGTCTCTTGCGGCATTAGTCGTAGTGACATCCTGATGACGACAGAAATTACAAATAATCGGCGTCTGAATCTGAGTCTGGATCTCCCGTTGGGCTGAAATGCAGGGCCTCTGACAGGAATGTACGGCTGCTGGCTGCTAAGATTCTGATGCTCTTCGACCGTTGTGATCCGCAACTTTCTGGCAATCTTTTATTCGGTGGGCAGAAGATCCACAGAACATACAGAGTTTTGCGACACTCCTCGAAGCGACGTCCTGGATGGTGGTAGAAAACACAAATGGCCATTATTTGAATCCGATGATGCGACTGAAGAAACGCTGTCTAAGTGTGGCGATGCTTTACGGATCCACAGTAGTTGCTATCCCCGTCATAAGTCTTCATGTTCCTCCTGAGCTTCAGTTTTTCGTTGTGTCCTATTGTCTGTGCTACATTCTGGATCTCCTGGCTGGTGGCTCTAATCTTCAGAGAAGTCGGGTCCTCAGAAACTTGGATGAACTTCGGTGGTAACTCCAGGTTCTCGATCTGCTCCTCGGTGCAAGTTATGCGCTCGGTGTCGGGGAAGTCCAAGGTCTGAGAGCCTGGAAGTCAGAAGTCCTTTCTGGCTCGGAGAGTGTCACGTTCCGCTCCTGCAGGAGCGATCGTCCTCGCTAAGGCGTGATACCGCACGGGCCTAGGTTGCGCCCGTGCAAGGCTAAGTCCAGAAACGGCCGATTTGAGCTAGGCCACAGAGTCGCACAGAGTGTCCCCATTTGCAGCGGAAAGTAAATGAACACGAATTGAAGCGAATTCGAACTCTTTATTGATCTTCAAGAAGTTTACAAGTGGCGCTAGGCCGATATTACAAATCGCTCAAGCTCTCTCTCTCTGAAACATAAAAGGCGTGCCAAGTGGCTTACAAGATGGAATGATTCATGGCGATGTTCCGATACATTATGTCCTGTATAGGATGCTCCAGCTCCTTGCGACGCTCCAAGGCTCCAGAGATAGCTCCGCGCCTTAGCACGTTCAAGGAAAGCTCCGCACCCGCCGACGTTTCCTGCTTCCTACAAGCAGACTGTGGGGTTATCAGTACATTGTTATGCACTGGTGGGGAGGCTAGCTCGCCCACAATGATATCATTACCAAACACGTTCTATTTACTTTTGTGCATCTCTATCGTTCATTGTCTTTCTAATCTTGCCTTAGGATCAATTTCATGGCATATTTCATAGCCTATCTCGTGTTGCCAATTTCAAGTGTCGCATGGAAATTCATACATAAATTACCAATACTTACCGTCCGGCCTTCCCTGTTCAATGTAAACCAAGTTAGTCAACAATTCATATATTTCAACTTAACATGATTCATGTAAACATTTAGTGTTCAAGGGCATGTTCCTGCCTCGGTTTCTAGCGCGCCGTTGGCGTATTTTCTAACTCCTTTGCCAAAGTACTTTCAATTATCTGGTGTGTTATATTCAAGTCCGTTCAGGAGGTACTTCATTTAGTTAACTTAGACTACTTTGATTTCAATACAAGGACTTGCACGTGGATTGCCACCAGCAAAGTCCACTTAACTCTATATGCACCGGTCGCTGGCACCACAAGCCATTTTGGACCCTTTACCCCTTGGTATTTCGTAACTATTCAGAGCGTGCGGCTGGTACACATTGATAGTGTCTTGAAATACCCCGCACTTACGTCCCCCGGGTAGCCAAGCCCCCCTCCAGGCAGCCCGTAAGCCCCTTTTAATTTCGTCCGGACCGGCAAGTCCTTCACACTTTGACCATGCCGCGGAATCCCTTTCTCTTTACGGCACAGCACACGCCACCCCTCGCTCGTACCATTTGTCCATGACCATTTCGTATTAACTTGTCTTTTTAACATAACGGCTGTCTCTGAGCCGTAGGCTAACCCTTAGCCTTCTTACGTTATCGACCAGGTTGGCATCCGTGCAGCGCGGGTAGCGAGCCCCGTTGTACGTGCCCGTCATACCTGTCGCTAACCATTCTTTTCTTTCTTATCTTTCATTCATTCTTTCTTTTCTTTCTTTCTTTCACTTGTTCGTTCGTTCATTGGTTCTTTCACATATTCGTTCATTCATTCGTTGATTCATTCATTCACTTATTCATTCATACATTTTGCAATTCCCTGTACGGGAGTCGCCTTGGAGACCCATTGGTCCCATAGCCTTTCAATGTTGCTAAACTCTACTCGGAACGACTATGTTGATAGTCTTCCCGTTTTATTGTTGTAAACCATTCATTGATTCATTGTTGAACGCAAGCTTGTGCCTTAGCACGAGCGTGGAGCGCGGTGCGAGAGTTCTCGTATTTTCTATGTTCTTTTCCATATTCTATACAAGCATACAAGATGGGATTATTCCCTTAGCTAGGTGCGTTGAGTCCTTTATTAGCATGCACGGGGTTATCGCCTAGCGATTCTCATGATAGTGTCCGTATTGTTATGTGTCTAGGCTAAGCACAGACGGGTTCATCGGAGCCACCCACCTTAGCGATGTTTGCATCGGCCGAGAGATACTCCGAGCACGCCTTTGATAGTCTAAGTCTGGATTCATCTTGACGGGCCAATATAAGCCTTGCATCGATTCGTATCGATACTTCATCGAGTCGACGCAACTCTTCGAGTCGACGGCTCGCTTGAGTCGTTACACTTGCCGTTTGAATCGGCGTTCCGCTAGGGCGGAGCGGGTCACTACATAATACACCACTCAAAACAAGTCTCGTCCTCGAGACTTCCTGAGTGCAGGTCATCCTACCATTCCTTTAACTTATGTCGTCGTGTTTCTTAGACAATTCTATCGAACGGCTCTATCGTTCGATGACATCGAACCATGCTCGGTACCTTTTCAAGTTCCGTGTCGCATACGTTTGGTCGATCTTTATTGGATAACTTTTCATTCATTTTAGAGTTGATGACACTTATTCAATTCAGGTGTTTCTTCGACTTGGTTGCTTTTTCGACGTATTATGGGACTAAAACGGTCGCACGAGGTGCGTTGTAATTCATCAACATGAAAGTCGTAGGCTGAGGCAAACTCCCTCATTCGTTCATGCGCATCTCAACGCCCACTTGCAGCTGCATTCGAGTTCATCATATCGCTGAGTTTGGATCGTGCACACATTCAAGGCGTCCCCCGAATACGTACATTTCAACCAAGCTTAGCGATTAGCGAAGTCGGACAAGCTACTCGTGATAGTTTTGATTTGTCGATCGTTTTGCTAACTTTGATTTAAAATCGAACTCGTGTGCATCTCACTATCGTTTATCTCGATCATCGAGATTATTCGATTCGCTTCTCAAGCGCTCTAGTCAATGAAATCAATACGATTTCTTCTTAGCGGGGTCGACCAAGTCTAAATAATTCTCGTCCGATTTTAAGATCAAGTATCGCACTATCACTGAGTACGTCTTCCAATCAATGATTCAATTTGTTATCCCAACTTTTACTTGCGCATCATTCATTCCTATCATTCACTTTGTTTAGAGCCAATCTCATCGTCGTTCACGCACACTCCCAGTTCCCCGTCCTACTTTAAGTCTTGTTGACACAAGTCTATCGTCCGTTCGGACGTTATTGTAAGGTCAAACGCACAAGTTCAATCACTCGGCATAGGGTCGTCCGCCTATCCGCTAGGTCCTCTCACAGGGTCATAGTTACAAGTCGAATCTGTTGCTCATCGTGCAAGGCCGTTGCACGACGCTCGCCCCAAATCCTATGGTCAAACTATTTGTTCGTTTGTACGGGAGTTTCTACCCAAGCTCGCGTCACTCAGATTTCTAAACATCGAGCATGATCACCTAATTCGCATCAAGACTTACGTTGCACATATTCAATTCCGTTCAATCACCAGTTCTAACCAATTCATGTATTCGATCACGAGGTCATCCAGCTCGACAATATATTGCGCCCCAATCTCACGCGAGTCCGATTATCCACGGCGGTTTATAAATCACCATGCAACGCTCCCGCGGAATAATCATTCTCATCAGGACGTAACTCTTGCTTGAGTTTAGACTAATTCGTTCTCGATACGCGGATTGGACCTACGCAATCCTCAAATTCATCCGTCATGCACGCTAAGTCATTCTCGAGTCCACCTTCGCGTCAAACCACAAGTCGAAGCAATCAGATTGCCACGCCATCCAAGTTCAATCACTCCCGCTGTATGAATCACCATATCAGCGCTCACGCGGAGTGATCGTCCAATTCTGGCGCGACGCATGTGCGAAGCTGGAGTTGCGCTCGCATAAGACAGGGATGTCAACGTTGTGGTTATCAACGAAGCAATCCAAGCATTCACATTTTCATCCAAGCCAAATCAATTCGATAGTCTGACCGTCATGCGTTCAACTTGAAAAATCCTCGAGCCAAGTCTATCTTTTCCTCGACACATCCTTAACATCCCAAGTATAGCATCCAACGGAATAATGACATTTGTACGATCGTCATTTGCCGAGTCAGAGTACCCCCGAGTTATCGCATATCGATCTTTGATACGCCTCAATACCATCGACAATATGCGTAACCTGACGATCTTCCTTTTGCAACCAATTTCGAGTCGTACGACTGATGCTATTGTCCAAGTTGGATATTCCACAATTTTTTCGATATTTAAGATCAAGTTTGATCGCTATTCCTCAAGCTAGTTTCAAGATCGTTATCCAAACTCAAGTCACAATTTATTTGGATCCATCCAAAATCGTACGCGCGATCCTCTAAGTTTCCTCGATCATGACCATTCATTTTCATTCATCGTTCCGACCCATTTTCTAGCTCACGTTGCCCATTGACAAGTTGTCCAGCGATATCTCGTTCGGGACTTTTGAAGTCACGTCCAACTAAGCGTGACGCATTCTAAGGCTTTGCGCGATCGTATCGCCTCGCCGACATACTCGTTTTATCCGTAAATCCTTTAGTCTCGCTCGAATAATTTCTATATCGTCCATACACCACTCAGGGTTCAAGCCACTCGACTAATCGTTGACATTCATTCTTTTTCTTTCTCGAACCTATCACATACACCACTCGGATTCAAGCCATACGATATAGTCCTCAATCACGTTCGCGTCATGCGCTAAGACATCCTTCAGATTTGTTCGACGAATCTCTAGCGTAATCGCTCACGTCGCCTCGACGTACTAAGTCGTTCGTACTAATCCTCAAAATCCAAGCCAATCTTTTTGGTACGCCTAAGCGTTAACTCGATAGCGTTCCTATCGATATACACTCTAAGTGTAGCTTCGTTCCCGACCGAGCGGTACTTGATATCGCTCATAACTCGATTGCACCCAAAGTCGAGGTGCGCGACACGCGGACTAAGTTGTGCCGCATAACCATCCCGTACGGACTATATTCACGTTTGCACGCTAACTTGCTAGGTCGACGCAAGACTAATCAGGCATGCACGCGACATGTTAACTTAGCATGTGTTCTCTATCGAGTCAAGTTTAACATCGTTCGGCACAAAGGCCATCGCCTATCGATCCTGTTCAACCGAGCACTCGTACGAGCTTTTGAAAATATTAGACTTATTGTATGGAACATCCCAAGGCACAACGAGAGAGAGCGTACACTTCTTTTGTTTCCCACCGAGCTTTCAAAACTGAAAAATCGACGTGAAGTCCAAGGACGTAAAGCCGTGCTCTGATACCAATCTGTCACGCCCCGCTCACGCAGGAACGATCGTCCTCGCTAAGGCGTGATGTCGCACGGGCCTAGGTTGCGCCCGTGCAAGGCTAAGTCCAGAAACGGCTGATTTGAGCTAGGCCACAGAGTCGCACAGAGTGTCCCCATTTGCAGCGGAAAGTAAATAAACACGAATTGAAGCGAAATCGAACTCTTTATTGATCTTCAAGAAGTTTACAAGTGGTGCTAGGCTGATATTACAAATCGCTCAAGCTCTCTCTCTCTCTGAAACATAAAAGGCGTGCCAAGTGGCTTACAAGATGGAATGATTCATGGCGATGTTCCGATACATTATGTCCTGTATAGGATGCTCCAGCTCCTTGCAACGCTCCAAGGCTCCAGAGATAGCTCCGCGCCTTAGCACGTTCAAGGAAAGCTCCGCACCCGCCGACGTTTCCTGCTTCCTGCAAGCAGACTGTGGGGTTATCAGTATATTGTTATACACTGGTGGGGAGGCTAGCTCGCCCATAATGCTATCATTACCAAACACGTTCTATTTACTTTTGTGCATCTCTATCGTTCATTGTCTTTCTAATCTTGCCCTAGGATCAATTTCATGGCATATTTCATAGCCTATCTCGTGTTGCCAATTTCAAGTGTCGCATGGAAATTCATACATAACTTACCAATACTTACCGTCCGGCCTTCCCTGTTCAATGTAAACCAAGTTAGTCAACAATTCATATATTTCAACTTAACATGATTCACGTAAACATTTAGTGTTCAAGGGCGTGTTCCTGCCTCGGTTTCTAGCGCGCCGTTGGCGTATTTTCTAACTCCTTTGCCAAAGTACTTTCGATTATCTGGTGTGTTATATTCAAGCCCGTTCAGGAGGCACTTCATTTAGTTAACTTAGACTACTTTGATTTCAATGCAAGGACTTGTACGTGGATTGCCACCAGCAAAGCCCACTTAACTCTATATGCACCGGTCGCTGGCACCACAAGCCATTTTGGACCCTTTACCCCTTGGTATTTCGCAACTATTCAGAGCGTGCGGCTGGTACACGTTGATAGTGTCTTGAAATATCCCGCACTTACGTCCCCCGGGTAGCCAAGCCCCCCCCCCCCCCAGGCAGCCCGTAAGCCCCTTTTGATTCCGTCCGGACCGGCAAGTCCTTCACACTTTGACCATGCCGCGGAATCCCTTTCTCTTTACGGCACAGCATACGCCAACCCTCACTCGTACCGTTTGTCCACGACCATTTCGTATTAACTTATCTTTTTAACATAACGGCTGTCTCTGAGCCGTAGGCTAACCCTTAGCCTTCTTACGTTATCGACCAGGTTGGCGTCCGTGCAGCACAGGTAGCGAGCCCCGTTGCACGTGCCCGTCATACCTGTCGCTAACCATTCTTTTCTTTCTTATCTTTCATTCATTCTTTCTTTTCTTTCTTTCTTTCACTTGTTCGTTCGTTTATTGGTTCTTTCACATATTCGTTCATTCATTCGTTGATTCATTCATTCACTTATTCATTCATACATTTTGCAATTCCCTGTGCGGGAGTCGCCTTGGTGACCCATTGGTCCCATAGCCTTTCAATGTTGCTAAACTCTACTCGGAACGACTATGTTGATAGTCTTCCCGTTTTATTGTTGTAAACCATTCATTGATTCATTGTTGAACGCAAGCTTGTGCCTTAGCACGAGCGTGGAGCGCGGTACGAGAGTTCTCGTATTTTCTATGTTCTTTTCCATATTCTATACAAGCATACAAGATGGGATTATTCCCTTAGCTAGGTGCGTTGAGTCCTTTATTAGCATGCACGGGGTTATCGCCTAGCGATTCTCGTGATAGTGTCCGTATTGTTATGTGTCTAGGCTAAGCACAGACGGGTTCATCGGAGCCACCCACCTTAGCGATGTTTGCATCGGCCGAAAGATACTCCGAGCACGCCTTTGATAGTCTAAGTCTGGATTCATCTTGACGGGCCAATGTAAGCCTTGCATCGATTCACATCGATACTTCATCGAGTCGACGCAACTCTTCGAGTCGACGGCTCGCTTGAGTCGTTACACTTGCCGTTTGAATCGGCGTTCCGCTAGGGCGGAGCGGGTCACTACAGAGAGTGCATTTGCAAATCTGGATTAGAAAAGGACGGCCTGCTGGTGTCAAGGAACTCTTGAAACGTCTCCGTCAACTGCGTACTACCCATGGGGATAGTAGAGTGATAGAAGGTAGTGGGACCTCGAAACACTCAGGTGTAGGTGGATCGACTGTTCCGGTGTCGCATGCTTTTGAACTATCTGAAAAACAAAAAAAACTGTTAAAATAACCTAGACCTAAATACAACAAGTATTTATAGAATATCAATATACCTGATATACCAGATATACCCTTATTTTCTGATTTTTCCTATGCTGTGATCAAGTTTTCCTAGTTTAATCAAGTCCCCCAATAGTACGCTAAGACCTAGGTACCATTAGGTTAGACCTGCATGGGCCACCACTAAAAACATTTCACGACCCGCTCTCGAATAATCGGATACGAGTCAGACACGCCCAGCCTTCGTCGTTAGACACGACAAAGTAAGCTGTACCAAGCTAGGGAAAACTAACCAGATAAATATGAAAGTATATAATCACAACATCTAAAAACGTATCCCAGAATGATCACCATAATCCACAATTCTATGTATATAAATTGCCCCAGAACCAGAATACTGGAGAGCGGGGGCAGACATAGCCAGCTACGTATATGAAATAGAATCCATCTCGCTATACGGTCACGGCTGTCTAGATACATGAGGGTTTACTACAAGCCAACAGTCTCCTATGGTCATGAACAAGCCTAGTGTCTCAATCACAAGCATGTAAGTAAGAGTCACAAGATGTATGATCATTAAATATACAATAATAAGGCGTCCCAAATATTACATATTCAGCTGATCATGAAGCTAGTCGTTACAAAATGTTAGGACTAGCAAGAGTTTAGTCATACATGATCAACCCTAGGATCTGTCAATCATGTTACAGCCCGTAGGCAGATAGTAAGTAAATGCAATCGAGCTAAACAGGTGCTCGTCGGCTAAACGCCTCAAAAGAATATTTTTACAATAAAATGGGAGATCAAAAATAAACCCACTCGATGCCCTGGTTACGTCTAGTCGCCACCATCGGGCTGGAAGGTTGGTAGATCCTCTAGAGCTGTTCCAAAATCTGGCCATACAAAACCAGCTGGGTCAGATCCCAGAAGGAGCAAGTGCCACAAAGGAAGCTTCACTTAGGAACTAAAACCAGCAATCAGTACAAGAGTATAAATAAAGTAAGAACTGAAATTAAAGAAAATACATCAGGATGATATACGACGAGATAACCATGGAACTATTCAGATAACCAGGTTACAACCCGTAAACCAAACAAGGACCGGGGTTGTAACCCTTCGTCTGAACAGAGCTTGGAATTCTCACCATTTATCGAAAAAAATAAATACAGACATTCAGGTCATGCAGTAATCTAGAACAGGATCAGGACAAGACTAGGCTGGTTAGACTCCATCCAATCATTTCACGGCCAAGCAAGAATTACGGCTTGATACTTTAACTAACTAGGGTTGTCACAGGCCTAATTACTAACAAGATGCAGTGAGATTACTCCACAGCCACAAGCCCTGCAGACTATCCAGGTTACCCGGGTTAAAAGATTTAGAGTTGAATTCAGGTGGGTACATCGTCCAGGAAACGAATGTACCCTTAGGTAGCTTGAAGGGTGCAACACATGACAGTGTGCTGGAAATGTGCCCTACTCGACGGTAGGCTACAGATCCCAAGACGTGCCCAGGTAACAGGATTGCCTGTAGCTGGGAGATCTCTTTATGACTAATGTATTAATCTAGTTATTAGCCTTAGTCCATTTCAGTAGGTACTCCTGACCGTGGTACTCAGGAGTCCCCTCCTAGACATGATGCAAGACAGGACTACAAGCACAATCGCCCATGGTGTTCAGGTTATTATACAGGTCATGTCATGTCAGGTAGCCGTCGCAACAGCTGTTCAAAATATATCATGTCAGGTTATCATGCCAAGTGTACCTTGTCAGGAGCGCGCCACGGCGGGCCACTATCATGTCATGTCAGGTTATCATTTCAATCATGTCAATCAAATCGTGACTTATCAAGTTCAGGACAAAAGGCGTAAGGATATAAAATGGGTGTAAAAAGATACAAAACAATCGAGAAGAATCAAACCGAAGCAACTCATAGAGTGTTCTGCCCAAAATTTAGGAAAGCTCCAAGAATCGAAAGTACTCGAACTCACCGTTGAATCGATTAGGCGCTCGAAGGATCCAGGCCGGCTCACCACAACTTTCAAGAACCACTCGTCGTCCTTTAATAAGCGTCTGCTGAGAAATCCTCCGCTCACGAACAGATCTGGAAGACTATCCTCGCCGAGGATCAGCAGGAGAAGTAGTCGCTCTGTAGTCGAGCTTCGTCGAGAGAGGTGAGCGCCGCCGGAGATGTGTTGCCGTCGTCGCACGGAGGAGGGCCTCGCTGTCGCCGTCGAGTCGGAGGAACCACCGCTGTCGAGTCTGGCCGCCGGGATGGTGGCTCTCTTTGTGGCTCAGAAAACTGGCTGTCGGAGTCGTCGCCATCGCCTCCGTGGCCGGAGTGGTCGCCATCGCCGCCGAAGATTCGTCGCCAGGGAGCTAGGGTTAGGCTTCGGGGGTTTTGGGGAAAAAGGAATTAGGAAAAAAAACGTTGAGATGAGAAAATGAGTTTCTCTCTCTTCTGTTAAGTTATAAAAGAATGCAAAATTTGCACATAAGCCCTCCCGCTTCGTCATTCATGCAATAAACCCCCTCCGGTTTCGGCATTCATGCAATAAACCCCCTTGCGGCTTCATTATTACAAAATGCTGAAAAAAATAGTTAAAAGCTTCTTTTTTTTGAAAAATATGAGGGGACCACAAGTTGGTTGTAACAACTTTTCAAATTTGAAATTGCTCCCAATTTGTTTTCCCCCAAAATATCAATCACCATATTATTATTAAAAATAAATAAAATTTAACTTTTTATTTGAAATCCAAATCAATCAATTACTATTATTAAAATCAAATTATTATTTTCTCAAAACTGGAAAGTGGAGTTACAAAATCCTATCATCTTATACACATGCATGGTCACAAAGGCTTCCGTATAGTATCCAACTTTATCATGGTAGTCTGAACTCAACAGAGAATACATTTAATATATTTCAAATGCTAAAGCTTTAACCAACCATTAACCACCCTCCCCCATATTGGTCAGAAATATGAAAAATCATTTCAAGTTACTGTCAACTAATCCTTTGGCTTGACTTTAAGATAGATGTATCAACTCAGCCATACATCTGTGAGTTGGCCCAACCCAACCCTCATAAAGATGCCCTGTCCTTCAAATTCATACATCCTATTGTTGGATTCAATCTTTATATTTCAAGCTGCTAGATAACCCACACAAGACAACTCAATGGTCTAAGGAACAACTCATCTAGTAAGCACAAACTGAAATAAAATAATTGATTCAAATTCTTCAACAGATTAATTAGTAAAAATTGCAGTGGTAAAGAGCTGCTACCACATCCATAACCTATATCCCAGATGAACTCGATCGAGTCAATTAACCATACACTAACCAAGAGTTTAAGTATACAAATTAAGAAGAAATTTGGAGGATACTAGTATAGCCAGTTTCACACAATTGTATTTCTCACATAATTTCAAATCATCACAAATCTTAAATAAGAGTTTACTCCACATTGCAATTCATAAAAAAACTAGCATTTCATACTACAATTCCTGGAGTCACCACAGCAACTTGTGCATTCAGCTTGCCAGACACGAATCCCTGGCCGGACACGAACACACGCTGGAGAATAAACATGAATGGCTGGACACGAACTACTTGACACAAGCTACCCACAAATTCCCCACGACCCGATCCTGCTGCACACCGTACTCATTAAACCAGCGACAACACTACAATATTACAAAAATGGAAATGAAGAATGATACCTGATAAGGATATGTCCGAACTGGAATGAAGATGCAACCCCAAGAATCTGGACACCAACGAACTGGACACGGACGAACCTGGACACAACCAGAATTGAACACGAGCTAAGCTAACCCTCACTGATCCTGTCCAAAGACTCTCAGCAATTCTAAGCATAGAACAAAACATTTCTCAACAGTTGGAGGGATTGAATGATACCTGGACAAAAATTGATCTGTAATCGAACATGATGACATGAGCATCCATGTCCGATCCGGACACAATGGCATATCGGAACTCCTCAGAGGCAATTCTCCAAATACCTGGCGTGCAGATTAGGAAATGAGTCGTCGTTGTCGATCCGCCGATCAAGGGACGATCAACCGATCAAGAGCTCTGCTGAGTCGAGCCCGCCACTTCAGGTTCGCCCGGACCAAGGAAGGAGGAGAGATGATCGGAATGAATCGAACGATCGATCTTATCAAGAGTTAATCGATTTGCAACGGAGAATGTCGGAGAAGATGATCCGCTCGTCGCCGTCGTTGGAGAAGAAAGAGTCGCCGGGAAGACTGTCGTCGGAGACTGGAAAAGACTTCGCCACTGTGGAGAGGTCGTCGTTGGAAAGGGTGCTGCCTTGCCGGGAACACGTCGCCGCTCGTCGCCGCTGGAGTCGGAGGATCAAGCTAGGGCTCGAAAGAATGGGGGCTGGTGCTCAGCTAAAATCACTTGGAAAGAAAAAAATGAGTGAGAATTAACTTTCTCTCTCCAACAGAATTTTTATAAAGAAAGTTTGCACATTTGCAAAAACACCCCCCCCCTGCTACAATCATTTTTATTTAAGCCCCTCCGCAATAGATTTTATACAAAAAAACCTCTTCCTTTTCATTAATTACAAAAATGCTGAAAAACAGTTTAAAAACTTTTTGAAAGAAAATGAGGGGACCACAAGTTGGTTGTAACAACTTTTGAAATTGAAAATTGCTCCTAAATCAAATTCCCTCCAAAATAGATCATCACAATTATTAGTTAAAAAATATTAACCTTTTTATTTGAAACCAAAATCAACAATTGCTATTTTTAGAAATCAAATTTATTTTTTCTCAAAACCGGAAAGTGGAGTTACACTCTCCCCCAACCCAGGGCCGGCCCTGAGCTAGTGGGGCCCGAGGCAAAACTTCCAAAATGGGCCCCTATACATAATGTGAAAAAAAGTATAAATAAAATAAAATTTTGTTGTACTCAAGAATTGAAACAAGGACCACCTAAATACAAGTCTAGCATTACAACCACTACATCACAATGCTTTTTGATAAAAAAAAAAGACACATGATGCATACTAGTTCTATTGTAGATAATTCTATGTTGGTGCCCCCTTTTATCAGGGAGCGCTGGGTCGTCGTCCGGCCTGCCCTGGGCCAAGGCCGCCCCTGCCCCAACCCACCATCATTCCCATCAAATAAGTTTTAGTCAAAGGCTGCCACCCAACTTCCCCTCCCCTTTCGATAAAGCATTTCTGCTCCTGCAAATACTGACAACCCCACTGCTCCCGCTCCACTCTCCCTCCGCACGCACTGTCACGCCCCAGAACCAGAATACTGGAGAGCGGGGGAATGACTCAGCCAGCTACGTATTACGGGTAGAGGAATACCGTATAATACGATCAATGCTGTCTAAAAGACAAGAGGGTGCATACTACATGAAAGTCTCGCTATGGTTACTTCACATCTATTGTCTCAATCATTCAAACAAGAAACAGTAATAGAGAACATGTAAGATAAAGCAGGCATCCCAAATGCTCAGTCAAAATATTCTTGATATCTGGCTTTATAAAACATAGCCAGATGATATAGCAAAGTATATACAATTGTTTATCAGCTGCAACCTGACTTAGTTACAATTATGTAAAAGTAAGTACAAGACGATCCGACTAACATGTCGGTGCCAAAGGACAAAGTATAAAATAAATAACAAAACGAGCGGGGAAGTAAGGAACCCACTCAAGTCCTCCTGCGATCATTCCTCTAGTATTGACCATCTTGGAGGTGGAAGTAAGCTGGGTCCTCGGAAACCGGCTCTAAATCTGGCCATGCAAAACCAGAGAGGTTAGACCTCTAATAGCAAGTACCGCAAGGAAGCACAATATGAGGAATTAGAACCAGTAATAAGAAATATGATAAATAGATCTCTGCTTGCTACTGGGATTCACATGACATCACGACACTTCGAACCAACTTCCCAACCAAACAAGGACAGAAGTTGGCCCGTCATGTCCTGATATTCTGATCATCTCAGTTAGTTAACAGAGTTGGTACAGTACAAAAAAAAAATCAATTTAAACGGTCATGCAACTACTACGGCTTGCTACTGTGAGTTCCAAGTTACCTTGGGATTATGCAATAAGGGATTCCTCAGTTCTTACTATGTGCAAGCAAGGCTAGTCTATCCAGTCAATCAATTACGCCATTCATGAATTAGACGAGTCCCAGCGAGACGCCCGTCATCAATATACAATAAATAATATAAGCAGATACCGCTCCCTGCCCGTGTGGCAGATTTACAGTATCTGTAGGAACCAGCCGGCCTGTCGGGAACTAATAGTCCCAAAGAGGGCTGCCATGTAGGAACTCGGGAATCCATCCTCTCCATGCAATCATTATTTTATTTAACTTAATAACCCCTATGTTGATTGAAATCCCATGCCATGGATCATGGTCATTCAGAATGAGTACTTTCGTACGGGGTACGATATGCACAACTCTACAACGATACCCGTGCGG
The DNA here is from genome assembly GCA_029216955.1 of Iris pallida. NCBI lineage: Eukaryota > Viridiplantae > Streptophyta > Magnoliopsida > Asparagales > Iridaceae > Iris > Iris pallida. Next base: position 2,955,167 of record JANAVB010039820.1, on the reverse strand, counting down.
TTAGGTTGTGGGTCTTACATAGCGTAATGCAACAATTAAAACTAGCCACGGAATAACCATACCTTGACCATAAAGTACACATACTGCTTTTGTAGAAAAATAAATAAATTGAATCCTGCATGTGTCTATATGTCAATATTCGGGATCGGCCAATCGATTGCAATAGTTCATAGTTGATATGAACGTGTCTCATTCATTCAATTCAATAAGACGACTAGCCAGTCTCTTAGTTCCAACTAGGAACGCATGATCAATTATAAATCAAGATAACAATCAATGTTAATTAATGCCAAAATAATAATCAATGTTAATTAATACCAAATTTGGGACTGAATCAGCCAAAAGGCATTACGGGCTAGAGTTCATGTGGCCGGGAAAATGGGGTCTCATGCGGCTCAATGACATGCGGCCAAGAATCGGGTCTCATGCGGCTCAATGACATGCGACCAAGAATCGGGTCTCATGCGGCTGGGGTTCAAGCTTAGCCATGGGGCTAGGAAAGGATTCATCTCATGCGGCCACGGAATAAATTCTTATGCGACTGAGATGATAAGCCTTATGCGGCTCGGGTGGAAATCCTCATGCGGCTAGAATGAAATGCAATATGCGGCTAGGGGGAACGAATCCCATGTGGCTCAGAACTGTCAAAGGAAACAGTTATGCGGCTCGGAACTACTCATGCGGCCAGGATTGCTCATGCGGCCAGGATTGCTCATGCGGCCAAGATTGCTCATGCGGGCAGGATTGCTCATGCGACCAAGATTGCTCATGCGGCCAGGATTGCTCATGCGGCCAAGATTGCTCATGCGGTCAGGATTGCTCATGCGGTCAGGATTGCTTATACGGCTAGGATTGCTCATACGGCCGGGGGAAACTTGCTGCATGAAAGTGCATGCAGTCAAGTACTGTTCTTCTTCTCCATTTCCGAGAACAGAACCATGGAAGCCATTGTTTCCAAGCTCTCTAAATCCTTCATTCCAAGCCCAAATCTGGAATTTCGTAGGTCAAAATGGGGTAGAACGAAATTCTCTACAACATGAAACCATCAAAACTTGAAAAATAACAAAGTTACTAGATCAAAACCCAAGAAATCTAAAAATACATTAAACTTAGATCTACATAAAATGAGTCATGGAAATTGCAAATACTAAATACTAAAGAGACTTAAGATCAATTAAGGAAGATGATGGAACAACAATACTGGAGTTCCATCATGAAGCAAGTTGGCACTTGCCTATGCGGCTGGATAGGTGGGAGAGTTATGGAGGATGAAGAAGAAGAGTTAATGAGAATGAGAAGTATTGAAGAGATAGAAAAGGGTTTAGGGCTTTAAATGAAGAGGGGGTAAGTGGGGACATGTTGAACCACCCAATGACCGAAAAATAAACCAACTCAGGCCGAACCCAAAACCAAAGTAAAAGCAGAAAGTAAATACAGAAAAATAATTAGCGTGAAATTAAAAGAATTTAAATACATAACAATACATGATAAATATTAAATAAATACATTTAAGCAGTACATGTATTAAAATACGTATTCCGGGAATGGGGAGTGACCTCTCCACCCTCCTTAGAAAAATTCCTTTCTCGGAATTTCAAATCCAAGCAGGATAGAAATATCAGAGCTAAACTAATCTAAGCACAAGAAATTCGATCAAGCAATCATTTTATAATGTCAAATAGCAAATAACATATCTATATTTAACAATCTACGATATCAAGTAGTTCTATCCATAAGGTGACAAGCATGAAGAGTCAAGACAATCAAGGTGTACAGAAAAAGATATACCTTATGAGTCAAACAAATACGGGTACCGTGATCGGATATCATCCTCATGTTCCGACGTTGACTCCCCTAAAGAGTGATGACCCCAAGCAACCCGGATAAGGCTAATTGTTCGGTTCTTGAGTATCTTCTCTCTTTGGTCCAAGATGGACACAGGATGTTCCTCGTAAGACAGGTTGGTACCAACAACCAGCTCAGAATGATCAAGAATATGGCTTGGGTCCGATACATACCTTTACAATTGAGATACATGAAATACGTCATGCACCTCTCGTAACGAAGGTGGAAGGGATAAACGATAAGCAACATCGCCTATCCTATCAAGGATAACAAATGGGCCCATGTACCGCGGACTCAACTTCCCGCGAACGCCAAATCTAATGACCCCACGGGTAGGTGAGATCCGTAAGAACACGTGGTCTCCAACAGAAAACTCTAGCGGCCTACGATGCTGGTCCGCCCAATGACGATGCCGATCCTGTGCAACTCGAAGTCGCTCTCTAATTCTCTTAACCACTTCAACCGTCTGAACAATCATCTCCGGGCCTAACATCTTCCTCTCTCCGATATCATCTCATACTAGTCGCGACCTACACTTCTTACCATATAGTGCTTCAAATGGCGCCATCTAGATACTGGCTTGATAACTGTTGTTGTATGAGAACTCGACTAGTGCAGGTGACTCTCCCAAGATCCTCCAAAATCCAGAGTGCAAGCTCGTAACATATCTTCTAAAGTCTGAATTGTTTTTTCTGATTGCCCGTCCGTCTGTGGATGGTAAGCCGTACTAAATCTTAACTTAGTACCCAGACTATGATGTAAACTCTTCCAAAAATGTGATATAAAATGGGTATCTCTATCTGACACAATACTGACAGGGACTCCATGCTGCTTGACTATCTGTTGCGTATATAACTCTGTCAACTTTTCTGTAGATTACCCTACTCTGAAAGGAAGAAAATGTGCCACCTTTGTAAGCCGATCTACTATCACCCAAATAGCATCTTTACCACTTGGCGATCTCGATAAACCGATCACAAAGTCCATGGTGATGTGTTCCCACTTCCATTCTAGAATAGGAAGCGGTTGCAATAATCCAGCTGGCCTCTGATGTTCTGCCTTCACTTGCTGACATATCAAACAACGGGAAACGAATCTAGCTATCTCCCTCTTTATTTTGTTCCACCAAAAGTGCTGCTTGATATCTTGGTACATCTTGGTCCCCCCAGGGTGTATAGAATACTAAGAACTGTGAGCTTCTGTCATAACCTCCTAGTCTGATATCTCCACTAGGCATACATAGACATGATCCAAACCTAAGTGTACCATATTCATGAATTCTCATCTCCTTCCTGAGTCCTGACTCACATTCTGTCCTAAGCTTTTGAATCCTTGGGTCCTGTGCCAGAGCTGCCTTGATCCTGTCTACTAAGTCAGATTGAACTTGTAGACTCGCCAGAATTCCTACATCACTAGGAAGTACAACTTTGATGCCCATCTCCTAAAGGTCTTCTAAAATGTGCTTCTGTGTTGTCAACATAAATGCACCGCCTCTCCTGCTAAGAGCGTCTGCCACCACGTTAGCCTTGCCTGGATGATACTGAAGCTCCATGTCGTAATCCTTGATCAACTCTAGCCATCTTCTCTGCCTCATGTTCAGTTCCTTCTGAGTAAAGATGTACTTCAGACTTTTATGGTCTGTGTACATGTCCACTCGATCACCGTACAAGTAATGTCTCCATAGCTTCAAAGCAAATACTACTGCCGCCAACTCCAAGTCATGAGTTGGATAATTCTTTTCGTGGTCCCGAAGTTGCCTAGATGCATATGCTATCACCATCCCATGCTGCATGAGGACGCACCCAAGTCCTTTACCTGACGTATCACAATATAGAGTAAAACCTCCGGGTCCAACTGGCAATGTAAGAATAGGCGCTGATATCAACTTCTGCTTCAGATTCTCAAATAATGCCTGACATTCTGTCGACCAGACGAATGGTACATCCTTCCGTGTCAAGCGAGTCATGGGTGCTGAAAGCCTTGCAAAGTCTGATACGAACCTTCTGTAATATCTTGCCAATCCCAAGAAACTCTGCACATCTGCTACGATCTTGGGTACTGGCCAACTCTCTACTGTTTCTACCTTCTTGGGATCCACTGCTACTCCGGCTCCTGATATGATGTGTCCTAAAAATGAAATATGATCCATCCAGAATTCACACTTGCTGAGCTTGGCATACAACTGGTTCTCTCTCAGAACCTGTAACACTTTTCAAATGTGGTCTTCATGCTTTTCTTCACTAGCTGAGTATACAAGAATGTCGTCTAGAAACACAACGACAAACTGATCTAAGTATGGCATAAAGATGCGGTTCATCAAATCCATAAATATTGCTGGAGCATTGGTCAAACCAAACGGCATTACCAATAATTCATAATGCCCATACTTTGACCTGAATGCTGTCTTGGAAATATCCTCCTTCCGAACCCTCACTTGATGATACCTTGAACGAAGATCTATCTTGGAGAAAACTCTAGCTCTGCTCAACTGATCAAACAAATTGTCGATCCTTGGTAGTGGGTACTTGTTCTTTATGGTTGCCGCGTTAAGCTTTCTGTAATCGATGTACAATCTGGATGACCCATCCTTCTTCCCTACAAGTACCATTGGTGCTGTCTATGGTGATGTGCTAGCTTGGATGAACTTCTTCTCTTTCAGTTCCTTTATGTGCTGATATACCTTGGCCTGCTCTGAATCCGCCATTCTGTAAACTCGATCTGATATCGGTTTAGTTCCAGGTGCCAATTCTATACTGAACTCAATATCTCTAATCGGTGGTAGACCTGGAAGTTCTTCGGGAAATACGTCTAGAAACTCTTCAACTACCTTCGGAACTGGAACTTCCTCCATTGCCGTTACTACTCCCTGCTCTTGTTGAGTTGCCACTGATCTGACTAAGGTGAACCGCTTCATGCCTAAAATATCAAAAGATACACTCCCTCTACGACAATCTATTGTCGCATGACTGTCTTTCAGCCAGTCCATGCCTAAGATAACGTCAAAATTTTTAACAGAAAATTCTATCAACCTGGCGGGTAAGGAATGCCCGCAAACTACAACGCTACACGCTAGAATAATTCTACTAACTCCTATGAGCCCATTACCAGTGAGTATATTCAACCTCTCCGACAATGCCTCGAAGTCTATTCCTAACCGTGTCGTAAATTGTGCAGATATAAATGAGTGTGATGCTCCTGAATCAAATAATGCTACTGTGGGGTATGAGGCGACGAGAATGTTACCTGCCACAACATCTTCCTATGCCAATGCCTCTTCCAAGGACAGAGTGAATGCATGCCCTCAACCCCCTTGTTGGTTCCCATGCTGCGGCCTAGCCTGGTGCTGTTGCTGGCCCCTGCCTTGGTAATGCTGGGGTGGTCTGTGTTGTTGCTGCATCGGCGGTCCCTGCTGCCAAAACATCTGAGCCTGCGACATGAACGGGCGCTGTGCCAACGGTCTTACTGCCACCGCTGGTCCTCGATACTGTCATGCCCCTGGTGCTGGCAGAACAGAAAATTGTTGTACTGGTCCTCCTGACCTCGAATTCATAGGACAGGTGGTAACCCGATGATCTGGACTTCCACATATCAAACACTGCCCGTTCAATATCCGACACACATCCCTAGTGTGCCCTACCTTCCCACAATAAGTGCAGCCCGCTGGGGGTTGCTGGTTCTTCCTCTGTTGCTGCTGCTGCTATCTTGTTGGTGCTGGCCCTCGAATTGCCACATCGTGAATGCGAATGCCAAGGGATGGTGCTGTTGTTCGGGACGCTGCTCCCCCTCCTCCTTCAATCTGACTGTGGGGTCTCTTCTGACCCCCAGTCCTTGCCGTAATCCTCTGAATGGTGATCTCATGCCTTCGGGTTGCCGTCAATACCTCATCGAAAGTCTGGTAATTGTGCCCCTCTATCAGTTGTAAGAGTTCAAGATGAAACCCTTGTTGGAACCTCATAGCCCTCTGGCTCTCCGTTGCTACCATCTTTGGGGCGAACCTACTCAATCTGCAGAACTTCGCTGCATAAGCATCTACTGTCTTGCCAGCCTATTTGAGGTTGATAAACTTCTGTTGCAGCCCAAACTGTGCCACAACTCCATAGTACTTCGTCTTGAATCTTGTAGTAAAATCGTCCCAAGCAACAGGACGTCTGATGCCTACTTCCTCTTATTCCCACCAATCACGTGCGAGATCCTGAAGTAACAACTTCACCTGATCCACACGTTCTTCTGCCGGCACCTTACCCGCTGTCAGAATAGCCTCAATATCCTTAAGCCAAGCATCTGCTGAGATGGCATCTTCCGTGCCCTCAAAACGGTGGGAGTTGTACTTGCAAAATCTGGTTGATGCTCCTGAATCTGTTCTCGCCCCTCTTTCCAAAGCCGTCTGCAATCCTTGGTTGAGTAGTACGTTCTGCTCTTGCAACTGAGCGTGCATGTGCTGCTGGGATAACATCTGATATTACTGAGTAGCCATCATCCCTCTCATGATCTCCAGAAGGGCCGGTGTGTCCACTTCCACAGGGGTAGGTGGAACTGTTGGTGGTGGTGGAACCTCCGGATACTACGATCCAGCTGCTGCTTCCACTATCACTTCTTCTTGGATAGTCTCTTGAAGTAGTTCTGGCCCTTGTTGCTGACCAACATGGCCAAGTTGTCTATGTTGCCCTTGTTGTTGCTGTCCAGTTCTGACAGATGCGGACGAGGTGCCCCTAAGGAAAGGGACAAGAGAGCAATCAAATGACCAGACATGAAGGACCAATGAAGTCGAAGGATACTGGAATGTCAAGCTAAGGTGGAGAACAACGAATCATGAGATCAAGGAGGAACATGTGTGATTGAGACATCCTATAAATTAAAATACCCCACAAGTCTGAAATCAGACCTGCATGGGCCACCACTAAAACCTTGTTACGGCCAGAACCAGAATACTGGAGAGCGGGGGAATGACTCAGCCAGCTACGTATTACGGGTAGAGGAATACCGTATAATACGATCAATGCTGTCTAAAAGACAAGGGGGTGCATACTACATGAAAGTCTCGCTATGGTCACTTCACATCTATTGTCTCAATCATTCAAACAAGAAACAGTAATAGAGAACATATAAGATAAAGCAGTAAGGCATCCCAAACGCTCAGTCAAAATGTTCTTGATATCTGGCTTTACAAAACATAGCCAGATGATATAGCAAAGTATACACAATTGTTTATCAGCTGCAGCCTGACTTAGTTATAATTATGTAAAAGTAAGTACAAGACGATCCGACTAATATGTCGGTGCCAAACGGCAAAGTATAAAGTAAATAACAAAACGAGCGGGGAAGTAAGAAACCCACTTGAGTCCTCCTGCGATCATTCCTCTAGTATTGACCATCTTGGAGGTAGAAGTAAGCTGGGTCCTCGAAAACCGGCTCTAAATCTGGCCATGCAAAACCAGAGAGGTTAGACCTCTAATAGCCAGTACCGCAAGAAAGCACGATATGAGAAATTAGAACCAGTAATAAGAAATATGATAAATAGATCTCTGCTTGCTACTGGGATTCACATGACATCACGACACTTCGAACCAACTTCCCGACCAAATAAGGACAGAAGTTGGCCCGTCATGTCCTGACATTCTGATCATCTCAGTTAGTTAACAGAGTAGGTACAGTATACAAACAAATCAATTTAAACGGCCATGCAACTACTGCGGTTTGCTACTGTGAGTTCCAAGTTACCGTGGGATTATGCAATAAGGGATTCCTCAGTTCTTACTATGTGCAAGCAAGGCTAGTCTATCCAGTCAATCAATTACGCCATTCATGAATTAGACGAGTCCCAACGGGACATCCGTCATCAATATACAATAAATAATATAAGCAGATACCGCTCCCTGCCCGTGTGGCAGATTTACAGTATCTATGGGAACCAGCCGGCCTGTCGGGCACTAATAGTCCCATAGAGGGCTGCTATGTAGGAACTCGAGAATCCATCCTCTCCATGCAATCATTACTTTATTTAACTTAATAGCCCCTATGTTGATTGAAATCCCATGCCGTAGATCATGGTCATTCAGAATGAGTACTTTTGTACGGGGTACGATATGCACAACTCTACAACGATACCCATGCGGTTAGGTTGTGGGTCTTACATAGCGTAATACAACAATCAAAACTAGCCACGGAATAACCATGCCTTGACCATAAAGTACATATGTTGCTTTTGTAGAAAAATGAATAAATTGAAGCCTGCATGTGTCTATATGCCAATATTCGGGATCGGCCAATCGATTGCAATAGTTCATAGTTGATATGAACGTGTCTCATTCATTCAATTCAATAAGACGACTAGCCAGTCTCTTAGTTCCAATTAGGAACGCATGATCAATTATAAATCAAGATAACAATCAATGTTAATTAATGCCAAGATAACAATCAAAGTTAATTAATGCCAAATTTGGGACTGAATCAGCCAAAAGACATTACGGGCTAGAGTTCATGTGGCCGGGCAAATGGGGTCTCATGTGGCTCAATGACATGCGGCCAAGAATCAAGTCTCATGCGGCTCAATGACATGCGGCCAAGAATCGGGTCTCACGCGGCTGGGGTTCAAGCTTAGCCATGCGGCTAGAAAAGGTTTCATCTCATGCGGCTAGGAAATAAATTCTTATGCGACTGAGATGACAAGCCTTATGCGGCTCGGGTGGAAATACTCATGCGGCTAGAATGAAATACAATATACGGCTAGGGGGAACGAATCCCATGCGGCTCAGAACTGTCAAAGGAAACAGTTATGCGGCTGGGAACTACTCATGCGGCCAGGATTGCTCATGCGGCCAAGATTGCTCATGCGGGTGTTTGTAAAAATACAAGTCTTTTATTTCACAAACTTTAAAGAATAGTACAAAAGTACAATGAATTCTGGAAAAGTACAACTATAGGAATCCGATCTGAAGACGATCGCTTTATCCTTTGGACGATGTAAACTTTGAAGATGATAGCCTCTTAAGAATGCAGCAGCACTTGGGCAAGAACTCCTGATCTCTGATGATAAAAATGATCTGATCCCCTTAATAAAGAACTTGAAACTCTATTTATAGAGTTCTAGAAATAACTATTTTGTAGTTATTCTGAATTACGTACAATAAACTGCGCTGGAGACAGACTGCGCAGACTGCAAACTGCGCTGACCATTGGGCAGTTGCTCGATCGTGGGCTAACCGTATTCAGACGCGTGGCATTGTTTGATTGAAATGCGCTTGGTCGTGTACAGACGGTTGCCACATAGTGAGCAATTGATGGCATGTAAGCCACGTAATAAATGTCAGTTATCTTCAATAAGTTTGATGGATCGCGCCACTAGAATAGCGCTAGCTTCAGACTGCGCTCAACTCTGGTCAACAGATTACGCTGTATTGGGACAGCTGGACTACGCTAGGGTTTGGCAGCTGGACCGCACTAGGATTTGGACAGCTGTCCTAGAAGGCGGTGCGGTACGAGAAACGAACAGACTTCTCGTTTTTCGGGATGTCAGGCTATCAGAAGATTTGATCTTCTTGTCAGGTAATGATGGCGTTGCCACGTCAGCCTAGCGCGCTCGGACATTGGCGCAGTTCAGGCTAGCGCAGTTGATTTGTAGCACAGTCTGTCTACAGCGCAGTTCATTGAAGAGTGCACAATTTAGATTTCTCTGCCTATTTGATGGATGCAACTTGATTTTTAGGACTTACAAGACCCCCTTCAAAGTTTTCGAAATTTGAAAATATTCAAAGTTTCGAAATACTTTGAATTTCGAATTTAAAATCAAGTTGCGCGTTTGGAGGAATTAGCTGTAGGAACCCTAGAGGGGGGGTGAATAGGGTCAAGCTAACTAATCAAGCACTTAGCACAAGCTAATTGGCAATTTAAAAAAATAAGTGCAAGAGAAGAAGCAAACACAATACCGACACCCGATATATCCTGGTATCCTCCTAAGAGGCAGTCCAGTCCCGGAACTCTCTCCGGCTTTAATCGACTATTTGAGCAAATAGTTACACACGAGTTTGGATCCGAAGAACTCGCCAACATCTTACACAAGAGCTTTAATCCGAAGGGCTCTCCGACTTCAACCGAGAGTTTGGATACGAAGACTCCCCAACTTCAACCGAGTGTTTGGATACGAAGACTCTCCAACTTCAACCTTTCACAATAGGTTTTGATCTCCTTATACAATAGGATGAAGATCTCACTTTTCAACTCAATAACTCTAACACAATTTGTAGATGGCAAATGAAGGCTTTGTAGAGTTGTATGTGGATAAGCTTTGGTGGTTTGGAAATTTTTAGGCTTAAAGCATCATCCTTGAATGAAGGGGTTCAAGGCTATTTATAACCAAAGCTTGAAAAGAAGCCAAAGGCAACTTTTCAGTCACGAACCGGCATACCGCCGATATGATCCGGCATACCGACGGTATACCGGTCTGGAATTGCAACGGCTAGAAATAGAGCCGTTGGGATCATTAATTGCTGGAAATCCGACCGTTGGAATTTCAACGTTTCGGAAGCGGTATACCGTCGGTATGATCCGGTATGCCGTCGGTATGCCGGTTTTGTAAACAGAAACTTTCTGTGAACAAAAACCGGTATACCGTCGGTATACTCCGGTATACCGTCGGTATGCCGCTTATCCACCAAAAATGATCCTGGACTTATTTTTGTCCTAGCTTTCGATTTTGCCATCCATTTCTTGTGTTTACAATTATTCCTAAGACTCATTACAGACTCCAGATATACTTAGACAGGTGCAGGCTTCTTCAGAGTCTTGAAATGATGATGGCACAGCTTGGCTTCTTCCTTTGATAGGTGCTGGCTTTTTTCCTTGGCAGCAGCTGTCCAAAGATATCCAGTTTGTAAAAACTGAATACCTTTCGGGGGCTTCGCCCCCGAACCCCCGACGAGGGGCGCTGCCCCCTCGACCCCCGTCCGCTGACCGGGCAGCGGAACCCCCGGTGCGTGGCTCCAGAGATGTCGTCGGGTGGTTCAGAGAAATCTTGTGGGATCCGTCGTCTTTGGCCCACCATGATTTCTTCAATGCATATGTCCATGTTGATATTGTTTATTGCTTTTCTGCAAGTACATGTTAGACGAACAAAGCAATATCCATAGTAGCAAGTATGATAAATTAAAGCACATTAGGACTATGCAAAGTTTAAGTATAAGTGCTAAGGTGATGGCACAAATGTTAGTGATATCAGAATGATTAAACTTAATTGAATGACCACAATCAAAAACATAGTTTTGATTTTGACAACCCGATTAAATTTAAGATAGATAAGCTCATATCACTAAAATGTAAACCAATAGGCATATATCACCAAAGGCATAAGTATAAGTAGAAATGCTATAGCGATAGTATAAATATTAGTGATAATGAAATGCTAAACTTAACATATTAACCATATTCAAAAACATGATACAATCCTTGGGCCAACAATCTCCCCCTTTTTGATTATGGCAAATCGGTTAAGTTTAGTATGGACACAATAGATGCATGTATCACTAATATACAAAAGACATAAGCAATATCACTAAAAGCATACTACTTAGATTACTTATAAAAGCATACTTAAACTTACTTCTCCCCCTTTGACATGATCAAAAATAGGCTCCCCCGTACTAAGAGATAAAAAGAAATCAATCTCAAGCATAGAAATCAGAGCATGGGGAACTTATAGACAATCATGATCAAGATATACTAATAAAAAACAATGGGAGAAGTGTGTAAAGACAAGTGTAGAGTACTAAATAAAAAATTGCTTGTCAAAACACAATATGGTTGGTAAAACTGAAAGTATTTGAAAAGTAAGAAATAAGTAGTTTACCAACTTGAAATCCAAGGAATAAATCCAAAACACAATAGGATATGAAATATTGCTCCAGTTTTGGAAAAGAACTATGAAATAAAGGATTTCAAACAAAAGCCATGAGGAATAGATAATTGCAACTAATAGATACCAATTGAGATATGAAATTAAATAAACTTGATACCAATTGAAAAGATGTAAACTTGAAACATTGATCAAAGAAACCATTAATAATCATAATTGTCCACAAATAAATAGTGGAACAAAATAAAAGAATGATCAATGTAAAATATTGCAATTGATATAAAGTGATCTCATTATTTGCAAAATCTATATGCTTATCCAAGTTCATGTATTTGAACTCAATTACCTTATCATGCTATATGAATACCTTTTCGATAAACATGAAGGTAAAAGAGAAAAATACTTGAGAAGGAGAAATTCAGTCGACTTGAATGCTCCCCCTCAAAGTACTACCAAAGGTGATAAAAATCATGAATTTTGGATAAGTCCTCAACAAGGAAAGCCTACTCAATTAAGCATGAAAGAAAAGCCAAACCAACGAAAGCACAATAGTCATCAAGAAAATATATGAAAGTTAATATTTAAGAAGATGACTTATTTAATCCATATAAAAGAGAGATAAGTGATAAAGAAATAGCATATACTCTCATAAACCCTTCACAAATAAAAGTATCATGACCTCATTCACTAAGATATGAAAAAGAAGAAAGTATGGGTCCATGATGAACTAGGTATACGACATATTTTAGGGTATAAATGAATTGAATCAATTAATTTGATCCCCCTCAAAATATGCGTATCTAGTTCCAAAGCACTTATAGCATAAAATAGATAACTACATGATCTAGGGGTAAATCAACTATGGATTTCTCCCCCTTGCTCGATGCATATAAGGCTACAATATCGTCAAAAGACGAAAAATATCATCTTTAGTCAAGAAGAGATAACCAATTAATAGCCACTAAAGATGAGAAATCAAAAGAATATTCCAATAAAGCATATATAATCGAAAGATGGCATACATTAGTCTATATAGAAGAATCTCATATTTAAATATGATAGATCAATGTATGTAATCCTTTGAGAAAATGTCATCATGAAAAAGAATAAAGTCAATTAAGAACAATCATGATGATAGACATAATATAGCTCAAAAATAAAAAAAAAATGAAACTCAAAATATCATGTCCATGATTATCTAATTAAGAAATAATCAACCAATTTATTGCTTTGCATGGACTAGGTATGTTTTATCACATATGTACCCATCAACCGGGTAATATCCAAACTTTGCTACTTCTAAATGAAAGACCAATAAAGTACAAATAGCAAAGGTCATATGTGATAAACCATGAGTAGTCAAAGTAGAGTAATAAATTAACTTGACATTTACAAAATTAGATAGTTTAGGACTACTCAATCATTAGGATCATTCATAAAGTAAACAAATGAATAAACATGATCTAATGATAAATCTCATCAAGAGAAAATTCAAAATCCATATTTATAAAGAATCTCATAAAACAATGAAAAATATGGAAAAGAGTCATTCTCATTTAAATGATTGCAAACATAAACAAGAAGAGATGTAAATGATAATACGATAAAATCATGACTCAAAAAGTGAGAGAAATTTAAGAGAGACTTGCTAATGACTAGTTATGGAAGAGGGTAAAAACAAGGAATCACAAACCTCTAAGAGAAAACAAGATTTAATAAAGAATTTGTAAAACTAGTTTTAGAGATTAAGCATATCACAAATCTTGTTTTTGTAAACTAGCATATCATATATAGATTGAAGTATAGGAATATAGCTAGATGTGTGAAAGTGAGCCAAAATTATATAGCTTAATAATATATCACAAATAAGCAAACTATATAATCCAATTAAGATTAATGAGAGAAGCCATTAACAAGATAAAAGTGCTCATTAATTCTTAAGTCACTAACAAAAAAAAATACTTGCTTAAGCATAGAGTTCACAATTAAGGGAATACATTTTGAATGTTCAAAATGATTTAGAGACTCTTTACTAAGCAAGGATAAGAGCATAAGATGATTAATAAATGAACTAGACTCTTATCAAATAAAGGACAAAAGAGATGTTCATGAAAACACAATAAAATAAATCTCTTTGCCAAGTATTGAGATTAACCCAAGATAATGAAATGATAGATCAATCTAGAGAATGCAAAATACTATAGCCACATTAAAAAAAGTGTATTCTCTAGAAGTGGAAAAATCTCAACACAAAAGCTCAAACCATAGTAGCTAAATTCATGAGAAATATGATGTAACAATTACAAGTATTCTCATGTGCTACAAAAACATCATTGGGCAACAATAATTCAAAAGGAAGCATAACCCAAGGAATGAGCAAAGAAAGATCATTAAGATCAAGAAAGCTAAATGCTAAAGATATCAAGAAGTACATTTTTCAAAGAGCTTTCATAGTGCACCATAGTATATATATAGAAGATATAGATTTGAAAATGTGCACTAAAAACGGAGATAAATATAAAAACAAGACAAAGCACAAAACCATGTGATTCTTAAAAGAACTTCCATAAATAGTCAAGTGCAAGGCATAAACAAATATTCTCTCTCAACATCCTAACTTAAAGGTATAAAACAAATAAATATCAAAAGTTAGAAATCACTAATATATATGAAACTATATATCACGAATAGGCATACATGAAAAGATCAAAAACCAATTAAGAACATGTATCCATAATGCCAACCAAAAAGTCAAGAAGATATCATCAAAAGAAGACTTTAAGGAAGAAGCTAATTGATTCAAGAAGAATAAATATGGTCAAAGGAATCAATAGCTAAGGTATGAGATAAGCACAAGTTTGAAGGTAAAAAGTATATTTGAATACTCTTCAAGTCAATATAAAACTTTAGCTTAAATCATATGCCCACATAAAGATATTTATACAAAAAATATATAAACATAAGAAATACATGATCTACATGTAAATAGAAATTTAATGAATATAGTCATGTATCCTTAATGAATATTTGAAAAACTATCACAAATTCAAAAACAAGTATAAATAACCTTCATTAGGCAAAGACATAATTGATTCTCAAGAAGATAATCAAGATAAAGTATGAGAATCAATAATGAATATATTATGTAAGCACAAGATTAAAATAGAAGTATAAGGGAATACTTGTCAAGTGATAAGAAGCTTGTGCTAAACATAAATATTCACAAATACCGATTTGAAGTAAATGTTACATACTAAAAACAAACCGGCAGGAAGTAACTATTTCAAAAACTTTAAAGACGGAGAGTTAAAATCATATTAACTCAAATCAAAAACAAGCTCCTATGGACTAGAGTGATATGCATGCTTCATAAAATAGAGATAAGAATAACAAGCATGCATAAATTAAATGTGTCACACTTAATAGAAAATGAGTGATAAACTACAAGTGTGAACTAAACATTTAAGCTAAGTAACTAGTCATGCTAGATAAAAGAAATAATAAGAGAATTAACTAAGCATGCTAGTATTATATCTCACATTGATTTATACAATAAGCAACTAAGGATATCAATGTGAGCTAGTAGCAAAACATCAAGAGAAACATGCTAGATTCTACTAATATAAACAATTTAAAGAGAAACGATTAGCATGTTACCAAAGTGGCTCTAGTGGCCACACTTGTGTTGGTGCAATTGCTTAGAAGATGACCTTTGAGCTTTGCAACCACCAACACTCTCCTCGGTGCTATGTCCCGATACAAGAAGCTCCACCTACAACATTAGATGAAGACTTTGGTATCCAAATAAACTTGGATCCACATTTATTAGCTTTAGGGACCCACATACTATTTACTCTAGCATTGGTAGAAAAACTCCTACGAATAGGACAAGTGAAGCTCATGTGTCCAATGCGAGAGCAATAGAAGCACCTAATACTAGTGTGTGCACATGTATCGGAATGAGTATGATTATGAACATGTGACATACTAGAATGATGAATATCTCTAGAGTGAGCATGAGAAGATTTGGTTTTAAGAATATCATGTTCTAATAGCAAATCATCATGCATGCAAGTAAGAGAATCAAATTTAGCAATTAAAATATCATTCTCTTTTTCAAATAAAGCAATTCTAGAGATAAAAGCATCATTTTGTTTCTTTAAAGAGATAATAGAAGAATCATGCAAATGATTAAGCTCATGTGTTTGCCTCTTAAGATCTTCTATTGATGAGGAAAGAGATTTGATTTTCAAAATTAAAGCCTCATTCAAACTCTTTAAAGAAACACAAGATGAGTTTTGAGAATCAAGTCTAGATAATAAAACATTGTTTTCATTTCTCAAAAACTCATTTGCTTCTTCTAAATGAATAACCTTTTCAGAAAGTTCTTCATTTGTAGAATGAAGGTTGTCAAGAATCTTTAAGGATTGTTTAGCCATGGCTTTCCACTTAGAGCATTTCTTGCATTTAGAAGAAACATGATTGTCTATGCTACTAGAAATAAAACCCTCTTTATCGGAGGATGAGGAATAGGTTGCCATAGAAAAATAACAAGGATCTACTCTAAGGATGTTAAGCCTAACAATAGAGTCCTAGCTCTGATACCAATTGTAGGAACCCTAGAGGGGGGGTGAATAGGGTCAAGCTAACTAATCAAGCACTTAGCACAAGCTAATTGGCAATTTAAAAAAATAAGTGCAAAAGAAGAAGCAAACACAATACCGACACCCGATATATCCTGGTATCCTCCTAAGAGGCAGTCCAGTCCCGGAACTCTCTCCGGCTTTAATCGACTATTTGAGCAAATAGTTACACACGAGTTTGGATTCGAAGAACTCGCCAACTTCTTACACAAGAGCTTTAATCCGAAGGGCTCTCCGACTTCAACCGAGAGTTTGGATACGAAGACTCCCCAACTTCAACCGAGTGTTTGGATACGAAGACTCTCCAACTTCAACCTTTCACAATAGGTTTTGATCTCCTTATACAATAGGATGAAGATCTCACTTTTCAACTCAATAACTCTAACACAATTTGTAGATGGCAAATGAAGGCTTTGTAGAGTTGTATGTGGATAAGCTTTGGTGGTTTGGAAATTTTTAGGCTTAAAGCATCATCCTTGAATGAAGGGGTTCAAGGCTATTTATAACCAAAGCTTGAAAAGAAGCCAAAGGCAACTTTTCAGTCACGAACCGGCATACCGCCGGTATGATCCGGCATACCGGCGGTATACCGGTCTGGAATTGCAACGGCTAGAAATAGAGCCGTTGGGATCATTAATTGCTGGAAATCCGACCGTTGGAATTTCAACGTTTCGGAAGCGGTATACCGTCGGTATGATCCGGTATGCCGTCGGTATGCCGGTTTTGTAAACAGAAACTTTCTGTGAACAAAAACCGGTATACCGTCGGTATACTCCGGTATACCGTCGGTATACTCCGGTATACCGTCGGTATGCCGCTTATCCACCAAAAATGATCCTGGGCTTATTTCTGTCCTAGCTTTCGATTTTGCCATCCATTTTTTGTGTTTACAATTATTCCTAAGACTCATTACAGACTCCAGATATACTTAGACAGGTGCAGGCTTCTTCAGAGTCTTGAAATGATGATGGCACAGCTTGGCTTCTTCCTTTGATAGGTGTTGGCTTTTTCCCTTGGCAGCAGCTGTCCAAAGATATCCAGTTTGTAAAAACTGAATACCTTTCGGGGGCTTCGCCCCCGAACCCCCGACGAGGGGCGCTGCCCCCTCGACCCCCGTCCGCTGACCGGGCAGCGGAACCCCCGGTGCGTGGCTCCAGAGATGTCGTCGGGTGGTTCAGAGAAATCTTGTGGGATCCGTCGTCTTTGGCCCACCATGATTTCTTCAATGCATATGTTCATGTTGATATTGTTTATTGCTTTTCTGCAAGTACATGTTAGACGAACAAAGCAATATCCATAGTAGCAAGTATGATAAATTAAAGCACATTAGGACTATGCAAAGTTTAAGTATAAGTGCTAAGGTGATGGCACAAATGTTAGTGATATCAGAATGATTAAACTTAATTGAATGACCACAATCAAAAACATAGTTTTGATTTTGGCAACCCGATTAAATTTAAGATAGATAAGCTCATATCACTAAAATGTAAACCAATAGGCATATATCACCAAAGGCATAAGTATAAGTAGAAATGCTATAGCGATAGTATAAATATTAGTGATAATGAAATGCTAAACTTAACATATTAACTATATTCAAAAACATGATACAATCCTTGGGCCAACATTAGCTCCGTCTTTTGCGGCGCAATCGGAGACGACCGTTACGTTTTTGTGAGAAGACTATAAATAGTTCCATCTTCTATTCTTTTAATCTTTACTTGCCTTCGATTTCTCAAGAGAAAGAAACTCCTCTCCTACTCCGACTTCTTCTTCCTCTTCTCGTCATCGACATCAATGGCGCCCAAGCGATCGGCCACTGAGAAGGGAAAGGCCCCTGCTGAACCTTCGACCCGTGTTGCACCACGAGTATCTCGTCATGAGATGGGCCACCCAGCTCTGCAAGGTGAATGACGAACCATGATCGAAACCCTTTTTAGGGTTTTTGATGTTTTGAACTTTCATGCCTCTCTCTTTTTAGAGATTGATCGTATTCTCAACCACTTGCGCCACCCTGTTTAGGGTTTTGGCTGCATGTTCAACAGTTTTCATTTTTATAAAAACTGTATCTTTGCGTCGGTTGGAAGGCGCTGACAGAGTATTCAGCGCAATCCGTCGATTTGCGCATCGATGCGCAATCTGATATTTTGAGCAAGTCAGCCATGCTAGCGCAAACTGATGTCTTGTACATGTAGGTTGGCGCAATCTGATGTCTTGCGCACGTTGGTTGTGCTGGCGCAATCAGATAGATTGTTTCACACAGCGCAATTTGATGAACTGTGAAGAAATTTTTTGATTTTTTTTGCACATATTGATCTTTGTCTCTTTATTGATGCAGTTAACCTCAAAGAAGATCCCAACTACGAGGTTCTTGCAGGATCTCTGTCTGAATCAGCATTCAAGGAAGACCTCTCTCATGTCTCTTTTCCTCAATATGCTTTACCGTCATCTCGGCAGGCTGTCCTGATTGCACAGGATAATGATACTTTATTGTGTCTGATGAACGGGTAGCCTCTTCAAACTGCTGACACTGTTACCCATAAGAAACCTCTGTTCTTGTTTGGTGAGGCTTTTGACAAGAATTCTTAGCCAAGGCCTCGTATGGAGCAGAGAATCTTCCAAAGGGGCAAAAAGACGATATATTTGACAGAGATCTCCAAATGTCTCCCTTTGTCTAGATATGCTTTTGCAAGCTATCCTAGAAGAATGGAATGGGACATAACTCCGTTGCAGCAGGCCCGAGTGGGCAATATATGTGTTAAGAAGGGGCCAGACCATAAAGATATATTCTACAGTTCTTCTGAGCGACATAGATCTCTACTCAGAGGACTAAAACCCGGTTGCATCCCGCCGGAAGATTCTTCTCTGCTGCTACCAGTAAGAACTCCAATATTCGCTAATGAGTTTGCGAAGGTGGAAGAGAGGTATCCGGACCAAGATCTGCGGTTGACAGGTCTTGTGAACCCGGACAATAAAAGGTGGATCTATATAGCCAATTAGATATTAGTCCAATTTGAAGATCAGCTTAAAGAAATTGATCTGTATCAGGCAGTGTACGCCATTGTCTATGGATTCCCCCCGAATCCACATCTATTCCTTGCGTTAGCGGAGAGATACAATTATAGGACTGGGACTTTCATGAAGCCATACGGGGAAATTGGATTAGCCTTGCATGAGATGAAGTACATCTCAAATCTGCCGATGGGGGATATCCCCTATGAAGAGTTTGTCCCGACAAATGATGAGTTGGACAGACTGTGCCAGGAGAATGCCCGTATGGTAGATGTTTTTGAAGAGCTACTCGGCCATTACAAGATTTGCTCTCTATACTACAAGAGTGGCACGGCCGGCACGTGCTATTCGACCAAATGGGTGCCATATCTTTTCTTCAACCATATTATCGAGAAGAAGACCAAAGAACATGAGAACTACAATCCTAACTTCTTCAAACCGCTTAGCAATAGCGAGGTGATAGAGTTGATGGAGACGCACAACGAGATGGATATCAAGATTGAGGATGATCTTCAGTATCCTCCTTTCAAGGAAGGAGACATCGTCGAGAGTTTTACGAGGATGGGTTACAGACCCATGTCGAAGGAAGCCCAACTGGCAGGTTTCCTTACTTACTGGCTTCGACGATATGTCGTTCCTGGGGCCAGTGTAGTTGACCGCTTCCATCGCGGTGTACTGTATGCTGCCGTTCGTCTAGTTTTCGGCTACCGGATGGATTTATTGTCAGCAATGACATGCAGAATGAACGTCGGCCTCCGTCTCTTCGTTGATTCAATGATTCGAGAAAAAGGCGAAAAGGGACATTTTCTTCGGCTGGAACTGCCGTATACATATCTGTTTGGATGGCTGCTTCTATACCATCCTTCCTTAATAAACCCTGCTATGGGAGCAGTGAGTGGCAGTTTTCTAAGAAGATATTCTGGATGTAAGTGGATCTATACCACTTTGAAAGACTGCAGGCGAGTCTTGAACCTGGGCAAAGGATGGAACTTCTACTGTGTTCCATCTCCCGTCGGTTATAAATATGTACCGACAAACATGATCGACTCGGTGAAAGTGCCACCTTTGGGTCGTACAACCTTCGATAGACTGAGGACGATTCGGCCATCACATCTAGTATACCGGTTCGAAGATGAATGCTATCTTGAACCTTATCTCCCAAGCCGTTTTGTACGCCAATTCGGCTACGACCAATTCTACGTAGGCAATGCCATAACATGCCTACAAGGAAAAGGTTATTTGATTGATGGAGTCCGGGCTTGGGCCTATTACAATGCTCGTGACACAAAGACAACGTTCTCGATGCCGACAAGAAACGACCGTGGCCCGCGCATGCTGTATACTTATTCGATCTTTTATACATCAGCAAACACTTTTGCTGAGAATTTCAATTTAACAGACAGCTTTGTGACGGTGACACGATTCAGAAAAGGAGCACCTGTTTTTTTGCCTCCTGGTAATGATGAAGAGCACGAGCCGGCTGATGTGCCTCTAGAAGCTTCAAGGGAAGCCAACTTCCCTGAAGAAGTCTACGAACCGCTGCGTGTTTCTCTGAAAGTTGTAAGATCTTCGATCAAGGAGAAGAAGAGGAAGGCAGAAGAACCATCTTCTCCTGTCTCTAAGAAGAAGACTGCTATAGACTCTTCGGAAAGGGTCACTACTCGATCGCAGTCTCGGCAACAGGCTGAGTCGGCTCACAGAGAAGAGGTGACGACCCCAACTTCCACCCAAAGACAAACACATGCTACAGACGTAGAGAGCCCTGAAGAACCTCTACGCAGAAAGAAAATAGCTTTCAGAAAGAAAGTGGCCACTCCTCCAAAAGCTATCCATACATCTGCCCTGATAAGTGCTGCCGCCGGGGTTATGATGCCTTCTCCTACACCTGCTCCTGAGCCTCAGCAGGTGACAGATACACAAGAAGGAGCTACCAGTACAGAGATAAGGGACAAGGTCGCAGACACAAGGGAAGAGACTGCAGAAACAAAAGATGAGGCTGCAGAAGCGACTGTAACTCCGACCCCAATCAACGAGTCGGAATCATCTGTTGAAGTATTGCCATCTTCCACAATTGCAATGGAAGCTGCTCATCTTCCAGCTACACCAAGATTGTGTCGTACTGAAGAAGATCGACTGATGATCGAGGCTCTGGATGACTGTGATTTTGGCTTCCATGACATAGATCCAGTTGATGCAAGTGATGATGAGGAAGCACAAGAGGAGGAGGTAGATGACAAAGAAACATCGGCGGAGAATGTTAATGACAATCTAACTTCTGAAGAGGATGCTGCTATCCATGCATCTCAGGAGAAGAATATCGCTAATGAAGCAGCACCGGAGGAAGCTATTGTCCCCGATCAAAGAGGTATTGACTGATTTTAGTAATCTTCACTTATAAATCAGATGACTGATGTTTTAACTTTTATTCATACAGAAATTCAACATTCTTCGATTCTTCTGGTATGCACTGACATAGTACAGACAGAGGCGATAGCCAGCGGCAGCCGTCATCTATCAGGCGGCTCTGAAGCGGGAAGTAGTCAGGCAGTAATGTCTGAAACTACTTCCGCGAGGCTCCAGCCTATCCCATCAAATGACAATCTTGTCACTAAACCCAGTTTTGGTAAGCTTGCCTTCATTTTGATCTTTTTTCTGATAGTCCTTAGTGACAGCAAACTGATAATGTTTACTTGATTTCGCAGAAGAACATCCAGGAGGGGCAACTAGCTCTACAATGACTCCTTTGTCAAAAGAGGCTACAGCCCATGTTCAAGAAGCTGAACTTCCGCCTTCACAAACATCTGCTGCTGAAGCTTCTGTAGGAATAGCTGCTACACCTAGTGCAGTAGCTACCAATAAATTTATAGTTGGTTCTTTTACCAATTTCTTCTTCAGTTCCTTGGGACCTTTGGTAGAAAGGGTAATGGAGAAAGAGAATGTTGGTTTCATCACTATCAGAAGTCCAACTTCTTATCTGATTGGTGGCATTCGAGATCAAGACGATGAAGCTCAGGCTGCTTACCTTGAACATGTACTGGACGAGCTGGAGGAATCAATCAAGATTTACAACGATCTTAACCAAGGAGAGGTAGAGCCACTGGTGAATGCCGAGTTCGAAAGGATGACTCGAGAAGCTGAGGTCACGAAGGCAGATTTCAATAAATTTTTGGACACTTTTACCACAAAATCTTCAGAATATGATTCTCAGATGGATATAATAGCGTCTGCTGCTGGGGAGAAAGAGAAGAATGTTGCTGATCTGAAGGCAAAGTTTGCTCGACTTCAAGAGGAGTTGAGAATCGTTCAACTTGCTCTTGAAGAAGAGACCACTCAGCATCAAGCTGCAGTTCAGCAACTAGACATTCTAACCCATGAGAAGAATGAGTTTATCAAGTTTCGTCAAGATGAAATCACTCGCCGACTAGTGACTTTGCCAACATTTGACGCTGAATCTGGAATGGCGGAGGCTAGAAGGCGGGTGCTGGATTCTCATGAAGAACGACTCCAAACCTTGAAGCAGCAGATAGCTAATCTGATGACCCCACCAACTGAGTGAAAGAAAACCTCTTGTATTTTTTCCTTTGTGATATGTCTTTTTGTAATGTCTTTTATCTTGATCAATGAAAAGACACTATTTTTGTGGCTCTATTATTTATTGCATATCCCATTACGGATATAAATAATAGCGATAGAAAATATATTCAGAGGTTCAGGACATGATATATTTCTTGATTTAGAAAATAATTATATTCATTATATCTGCTCAGAGGTAATGTGGACATGGCAGAATATAATTTTCTTTTTGAATATCATTATTTTGGTAGACAACTTAATCAGAGGTAATAAAGATGTGACAAGTTGTTGATATGGATGAACGGATGAGTCGTCAGAATGTACAAACGAAATGAATCGTCAGGATGAACGGATGAACCGTCGTATGAATGGGATAAACGGATGAACCGTCAGATGAATGGAATGAACGGGTGAACCGTCAGGTGAATGGAATGAACGGATGAACCGTCGGAATGGAATGAACGGATGAACCGTCGAATGAATGTTGTGAAGAATACGTCGCTTCGATTCGCGTAATCAACTGTTTCAAGAATCTCTGCCTATAAATAGAACAAAATTTTAGATGGAATGATCAATTTCACAAAATGTCGTCTGAAGATGCATCCAAGAAGGCTGAGATTGTCCCCAAGGTTGAAGAAGTCGCTGAGGAGCGTCCAACCGAGCCAAATCAGCCAAAGCAGATGGAGGCGGGCGAAGGTTCGTCTGCACTCAAGCCTCCATGGGATATCTTGGACTTCCTAGTTGAGCCAGGGAAGACTGAAGAAGAAGAGGCCATGAGGATAGTCGCTTGCGCGTTTCTGGTAAAATCAAGCATGGATGTCCTCGGCTCTTTTGTCGACTATATTTTTGAAAAGGACGGTAGTGGTCCTCGTCCTGTCTTTAAGAAGGACGATAGTGATTCTCGTCCTTGATATTATGTAACATCGTTTATGAGGAAATAAAATCAAAATTTATTTATGAACTGTCTTGTCATATTTACAAGAAATTCTTTTTTACATTTATACATAGTACTTTTTAAGGAACTTGTCGTTGATAGGCATCATTGCAACTCGACCGTCCAGCTCTGTGAGTTGATAGGCTCCATTTGAGAAGACTTTACTCACGATATAAGGCCCTTCCCATTTTGCATCGAATTTGCCTTTGCTCATGTGAGTCATAGTCATGGGACATCTGACTGTAAGAACGAGTTCTCCTTTCTGAAAGGCTCTGACTTTAACTTTGCGGTTAAAAGCCTTCGAGATGCGGGCTTGATACAATTCAATATGTTGTTGAGCCAATAGCCGCTTCTCGTCGAGCGCCTCCAGTTCTTGAAGTCGAAGAAGATCATTGTTCTCTGCAGTAAGTTCGTTAGCGATAGCAATTCTCAAAGATGGAA
Organism: Iris pallida; assembly: GCA_029216955.1. Lineage (NCBI taxonomy): Eukaryota > Viridiplantae > Streptophyta > Magnoliopsida > Asparagales > Iridaceae > Iris > Iris pallida. Next base: position 2,930,875 of record JANAVB010039820.1, on the reverse strand, counting down.
TTTGAAGTTCTAGAGGTAGAACTGCTTCACAACCGTACACCAGAGAGAAAGGTGTACAGCCTGTGGGGTTGCGGACCGTAGTACGGTAGGCCCATAGACATTCTCCAAGCTTTTCACTCCAGTTCCGTTTGTTAGTAGACACAAACTTTTTAAGAAGTTTGATGATAGTCTTGTTGAAGGCTTCAGCCAAGCCATTAGCAGCCGGGTTGTAAGCTGTAGAAGCGACATTGTCAATCCGATGATCGTCACAGAACCTAGTGAACTTTTGACTGATGAACTGCGGTCCGTTGTCGTGAATGATTCGTCGAGGTACACCAAACCTGTAGATAACGTGGTGTTTGACGAAGTTGACGACACTGCTGGTTTTGACTTCAGCCAAAGGTATAGCTTCGGCCCACTTGGAGAAATAATCCGTTATTGCTAGTATAAACCGATATCCTTTAGAAGAAGGAGGATTGATAGGACCTATAATATCCATGCCCTAAGCTTCAAAAGGCCAGGAAGCAGTAGTCGGATGAAGAAATTTTGACGGTTGATGGATAAAATCTGTATGGATTTGACAGGCTCGATATTTCCTTGTATATTCGATGGCATCAGACACCATAGAAGGCCAATAGTAACATATTCGTCGGATACGATCTTGTAACTTAGGGCCGGGTTGATGTGCTCCGCAAACACCATCATGAGCGTCACGCAATACTTGCTTTGCTTCATCACCAGCAAGACAGCGCAAGAGTAGGCCGTCATAAGTCCGTCGATAGAGAGTTTTGGTAGTCTGATTGTAGTAGAATCGAAGAGATCGTCGACGAATATTCGTAGCCTCCTTAGGATCTTCAAGAAGTATGTTATGAACTACGAAGTCGATGAAAGGAGCTCTCCAATCTTCATTGATAACATTGATTTCAGCAAAGTTACTGAACTCAATGTTGCGATTATTTTCAATGCAGAACAACTCTATGTTGGAAACAACGACCACTTGTTGTCTCTTGACGGGAATTGCTAAGACTGCTGCGAGATTAGCTAAAGCATCTGCCTCAATGTTACAAGCTCGTCGAACATATTCAATGAAGAAAGCCTTGAATGATGTAGCCATGTCAATTGCAGCTTCATGATAAGGTACTAGATCTTGATGGCGAACTTTGTATGTTCCTCTAACCTGATTGACAACCAGTTTAGAATCACCGTAGACTTCAAGATATTCGACTTCCAATTGTTTTGCTAATTGGAGTCCAATGAGCAAGGTACTATATTCAGCCACATTGTTAGAGCATGGCTGATCTAAAGAATAAGCTCTTTGGATAGCTAATCCTTCTGGAGAGACTAGTAAAATTCCAACTCCTGTAACAATGGTCCCATTTGGTCCGATCCGGGATGCTCCGTCGAAAAACAGACGCCAAGTAGGAAATTCTTCAGAGATCATGTTTGATTCCCATATTTTATCTGGAATTTCATCATGAAGCTTAGATGTCTCCGGAACAGGATGAGCTACTAAAAAGTCAGCCAGTGCTTGACCCTTAACAGACTTTTGCGAAACATAAACCATGTCGTATTGGGCTAGCAGAATGGCCCATATAGCCAGTCGAAAATTGAGTGTACTGGGTTTCTTCATCAGTACCCGAAGAGGATTAACTCGAAAAATGACGTGAATAGTTTGGCCAAAGATATAATGCCGAGTCTTTTGAACAGCGAACATACGAGCTAGGCATTCTTTCTCAACCGGACTATAACGGTGTTCAGCACCAATCATAGTACGACTAAGATAGTAGATGGCTTGTTCATGGCCTTCTTTGTTCTTCTGGGCAAGTAAAGCACCCAATGAATGATCCATAGCACGGACATACATTAAGAATGGTATGCCTGAGATTGGTGGCACCAAGACCGGTGGGTTCATCAGATACCATTTTATATCATCAAAGACTTGTTAACATTCTTCGGTCCAAACGAAAGATACACCCTTCTTCATTAACTGAGTAAACGGTCTGCAGCGTCCAGACAGATTTGAAATAAACCTCCTAATGTACGCAAGTCGACCTTGGAATCCTTGTAGCTCTTTTAAGTTGCGTGGAGGACGCATCTCTTGAATGGCTTTGATCTTCTCGGGATCCACGTGTATACCTTTAGAGATAATGACGAAGCCAAAAAATTTACCACTAGAGATGCCCAAGAATGACTTGGTGGGATTCATTTTTAACTGATGTTGGCGCATTAGATTGAAGATAGTTCTTAAATCTTGGATGTGATCTTCCTTCAGGCGACTCTTGACGGCAATATCATCAACATAGCATTCAACAGTCTTACGAAGATGATCTTGAAAGATGGTACTCATAGCTCGTTGGTAAGTTGCACCCACGTTCTTGAGACCAAATGGCATCACAGTGTAACAATAGACTCCGCGAGGGATGCGAAAAGAAGTATATTTTTCATCTTCAGGATTCATCCGAATCTGATTGTATCTAGAGAATCCATCCATGAAGGATATCCTTTCAAACCTACAAGTATTGTCGATCATGACATCTGTAATAGGGAGAGGAAACTCATCCTTTGGACAAGCTTCATTAAGATCCCGGAAGTCGATGCAAACTCGAACTTTGCCAGTTTTCTTCAAGACTGGCAACGTTGGCTACCCAATATGGATGTTGTTCTTCTCGAATAAAGCCACAAGCTATGAGCTTTTTGACTTCATCATCAATCGCGTCCATCATTTCTGGCTTGAATAGCCTTTGCTGCTGTTTGACTCGCTTTGTATTAGGCAAAATATTCAGTTTATGAGTAGCAACTTTGGGATCTAAACCTGGCATGTCTTCATAATTCCAAGCAAAGACATCAATATATTCTCGAATAAGAAGAATTAATTCTTGCTTATCTGCCTCTGGGAGGTTCTTGCTGATGAATATTGGACGAGGTGACCCATTTTTTCCTACGTTAATTTGAATCAATTGATCTTCGGTAGGAGGTTCCCGTTGTTCGAATCGGAGTTCCCATTGGGTATCCATTCGTTGAGCCCAAGGATCTGTTTTGGGATTTTTTTCAATCTCCTCGTCATAGCCTTTTGGGAGTTCAGCGGAGACCATGTTAGAAGATACGATCAATCGATGAACTTGACCGATGCTGGTATCAGAATCCCATGATCTGGAATCAGAAGAGTTAGAGCGTTCCTCATTATCGGAGTCGGAGACGTCTGGAGATAAAACCGGAGGTAAAGTATAGCCGAGACCTTTTTTTGTCCTGCTGTAGTACATCTCTGATTTTCCTTTCGGAACAACCGTACGGATAGGAGTTCGTCTACCCTTGCCATAATTGAGGCCATTCTTGAAGTCATAACCCATCTTTCGGATGATGTCTTTTGATTGTTGACTATAACGACGAAGTTGGAGACGTCCCATATCGTTATTTTTGCTATCATCCGTATAGCTAAATTTTTGTTCTGGCCCTTTACTAAAAAGTATTGGACTCTTACCTCTCTTTCGAGAAGGGACAACAAAATATGAGTCATCTGGATGTTCAAATAATACTTCCGTCTGAAGGGATTGTACGACTCCTATTGTAAATGACTGAAAGCTGTCTCACATATCCAAATAGCATTTAGTATGATAAATGACATCAGTATACTGGAAAGTAGATGCTTTTTCATTGATTTGTACATCCATATTTACAACATGACCTTTAGCCTTAGCCGGCTTGGTCAGATCGATTACAAGAGGAGGAACAGAAGAGGAAGGAGGTTTAGGCTTGTTGCGACGAAGGTCGATAACAAGCGGCTCAGAAGAGGTGAGCTCCCTTATCTCTTTGTTACGACGGAGGTCGATAACCAGTGGCTCAGAAGAGGTGAGCTCCCTTTTATCTTTGTTACGACGTAAGTCGATAACCAGTGGCTCAGAAGAGGTGAGCTTCCTTTGATCTTGATTATCACCAGTTGATTGCTTCTGGGCTGGCAGATGAATAGCTAGTGGTTTGGAGGATTGAGGATGAGAGACACGCCCTTTGACAGGTATGATGAGAGTGTCACTGGGCACTGCTTCCTGTTCTTCTTCACCATCCATGGCCAAAACTACCTTCATAAACTCTTCTATGTACATGCGAGCGTCATTGCAATATGCTTCAACGCCTTTGAAAGGGTAGAGATTCGCAACTTCTTTTTGGACTTCCCCTTTATCATCAATATATTTGAAGCACTGATGGAGAGTAGAAGGAACAATGTTGTGTTCATGAAGGAATGGTCTCCCCAGAAGAGCATTGTAGGAACAACCATGGTTATCTATAATATAGAAGGTCACCTTCGTACGAAGATTGCCAATTTGGAGTTTTAGGCGTATCGTATCTTGTCTAAAGGTTCACTTCTTCCCTGGTTGAATCCCAGGATGGTGGTGATAGTGCCGGAGAGGCTATGCACTGGAATCTTCAGAGCATCCAACATCATCTTAGACATGATGCTGAGTGCTGACCCTGGATCTATCAGAATACGATCGACCTTCATGGTGTCGACATATCCTGTAAAGTAGAGAGGACGGTCATGTCGATTGTCTTCCATCAACATGTCATCTTGTGTGAAGGTGATGTTTGGAATTAATTCCAGCACACTGTGACAGTGGAGACAAGAGACAGGTTCTGATTCAGGTTTCTTGAGAAGAGTTAAGCAAGTGTCTGCCTGCATCAAAGCCTCACTCAGTATTTCTCGAGTCTCTTTAGAGAGGCGTAAGAGCTCGAAGATAGACAGCCTAGCCGACGTGTTGGCCAGTTGAGCCAATATGTCAAAATTATATGGCTTTTCAAGTCCAGAAGGAGAAGACTTCTTCAAAACTTTGTCGAAGCGGACTTGTTGTTTGCCTTTGTCGGCTGCTGTCGGTTTAGGAAGAGTTGGTTCCATAACCGGTAATGATGTATAAGGGATAACTTCTGTAGAGACAGGCTGCACTGGAACAGCCTCGGAGGACGAAGCAGGATCCTCCTGAGTTTCAGGATGCTCCCGTTGATAGGTTTTCCCTGACCTGGTGCCCAATAGGATCTCTTCTTCAACTATGGGGTTAAAAGACACCATATTGCAGCACTTTATTTTGCCCTTAGAGCGTTATTTTTGCTTGGAGGAAGAAGGAACGTCGAAATCTGAAACAAGATCAGGATGAATCCACATGATCTCGTCATTGTCAAGAGATTAGGGGACAAGACCTTCACTTTGTGGAGGAGGAAGATTCTCAATCTCAAGAGTGGCCCTGGGAATGGGGATGATGCCACTCTGCACCATTTGTGGCGGAAAGTCACCGAACTGTACAGAAATCATATTGGCCGTAACAGTCTTTTCATCCTGTTGGAGAGTGATGACCCGGTGTTGACCAACTCTTGAATCTTGCCTTTGAGCACATAGCATGCCCGAGTAGGATGCCCTATGAACCTGTGATAAACACAGTACTTAGGGTGGTCAGTCTTACCAACTTCATCAGGCTTCTTCGGGTTAGGAAGTTGCAATTTATTGCTCTTTAGTAAACAGTCGAAGATGCTCGCTGTATCATTTTCATCAAAGGAATACTCTACTTTTGGGCGAGGTTCCTTTGGTGGAGGTACAGAAAGAGTAGAGGTAGACATGGGTTGAGCCACGTTAACGGCCAAGGATTCCTTGCTCTTGAGGTTGATATTCAAGGTTTCTTTGCCCTTGCGGTTGTTCTGGCGATTACCGCTACCGGATGCAGAAGATTCATCTCGATCAGGGTTAGACATATGTACCCCAAACTGTTTGAACTTTTTCGCACTCACTTCAGCTGCTTTAGCATTAACGATGAATGACGACCAGTCCTAGAACTGTATTGACCCTGTCCACATGCTGATGATAGGCAACAAGTTTGATTTATAAGTGTCTATCGTTACAACAGATGGGGTTCCGGGAGGCATTTTGAGTGCTTCTCGGCGGAATCGTTCAATGAAACTCTCAGTAGTTTCATTATGTCTTTGCTTGATCTTGTTGAGGGCGGATATACTCATATCGTTGATACCCTCGTAGAATCGTTCCAGGAACATCTGCTTGAGTCCGGCAAAGGAAGTAATAGAGCCGTCAGGCAGGCTGCGGTACCAATCATATGTTGTACCGGCTAAACAGTCGACGAAGACTCTGGTAAGAAGAGCATCACTTGGCTAGAGCTGGACAGTCGTTACCTCGAAATGGTTAATGAACTGACTAAGAGAAGTGCTGCCGTCAAACAGCATGATTGTAGGAATCTTGTACTTTAGAGGGAATGGGACTTCCTTCCATTCCACTGGATAAGGTTGTTTGATCCCAAGCCTCTGTAGACCGTCTTTCTCTTTGAAGGCCTCGAACTGATTACGTAGTAGTTTTATAGCCTCATTAGCATCTCCTGAGGATGGAGAAGTAATAAGCTGGCTTACCGGGTTAGGAGGAGGAACAGCATGGTAAGCACTACCCCCAGCCCCTGAATGACTGGGTGTAACTTGAATAGGTATTGAGGCTACAGGAGGGGACGGTACCCCCAGACCTGCATTGACAGGCATCGATGATGCTATAATCTCGGGATTGACAGCAGGTGCAGTCGGTGATACTGTATGTTGAGCTATGATAACAATATGCATACTTGAGATCATTTCAGCCATGGTCTTCAATTTATCCTCCAGTGCGGTGATTCGTTGTTCTTGATTTGCCGAACTAGAAGCGTCTGGATCTTCAGTAACAACATAGGCTGAAACTTCTCTGGGTACAGTAGAAGACACTGTCTGTTCAGAGCTTTCGCTATATGCGTCATAATCAGAAAAAGAATCGTCCCCTGAATGAGAAACAGAGAAGTGACCGGAAGGATCTTGGAGAAGATTCCTACGACCGGCTGTGTCTCGACTTCGAGATCGGGTGTGTCGGAATACTCCTTCAGAGGATTCATGGAGTAAATCCAAATATCGTTGACTGGGCTTACGGGGTTTGCCGTGTTTTGAACATTTCCTACCCCCGGTGTCTCGGGAAGCTATGTTTACAGAGGCATAGAGCACCTTGTCTTCGTCTTCTGACATTGGTTCAAAAGTTAAACGATCGAAGACAGATCGTTTTGTCGTCTGGCAACAACACTTAATAATCACCTTGTGATTACAATGGTGTTCCAATGGTTGGATTGGAGGTGTTGAGGTGTTGTTCTGCTTCTGCTTGAGGTGTTCCCGAAGGTCAGGGATATATTCTTTGACGACATTCGGAACATGATTCTGATTCTTCAGATGCTTTGTCCCATGAGTATATAGAGAAGTACTCAACTCATTAGCATAGGAATCAGGATTTTTCCTCCTGAAAGTTTGTTTTTGATGCAAGTTTGCCTTCGGCATTGGTTGCTTGCGTTTCATAGAAACTGGTCTATTGAGATAAGTCCGTAAATCGGCAAACTCACCCCCAGGGGCTTCTGTCTGAGATACTAGCAACTTCTCCTGCTTTGATCGGGACATCTGAAGAGTTGGGAGATCTTGAAAATGTGCTACTGGAGTAGGCAAAATGCCTCTCTGATCAATATTCTTCCCTTTAGCAGGGAGAGAAGACCTCTTGTTTGAGAGGGTTTTTGTACTGTTAGGTGCCAAGGCACATTCAGATGGATCTTCTGAGGTAAAAACCGGAGAAGACTGAGAAAAGACCAAAGGGCCTTTTTCTTTATTTTGTGAAAAAGGGTTGGCTAAAGAGTGTTTTCCTCTGTTAGACGGAGGAGGAATAGTCAAATGACTACCCCCTGTGGGTTGCGCAGGAACAGAAGAAGCAGCAACTTGTCCTCTGGAGATGATGACAGAGGACTCCTTGGCCATAGCACAAGCAGGAGGTGCGACCTGTGTTCTAGAAGAAGCAGCAAGTGAAGCCTTGACTACAGAGGGCTTAGGTTGCGCTCTGTTTGAAGGAGTAGTGGATTGCGCAGAAGGGACAGAGGTCGCCAACTGCGCCAGAGGGAGAGGGGTCTTGGACTTTGCCATAACAGCATAAGTTATAGATTACGCTGTAGCAAGAGGAGTAGTGTGCTGTGCATGGGCTGTAGGAGCTCTGGCTTGCGCTTTGGCAGAGAGGGTGATGGGTTGCGCAGGAGCTGTAGGGGCTCTGGATTGCGCCTTGGCAGAGAGGGTGATGGGTTGCGCAGGAGCAGAAGTGGATACTGGCCTCCTGTCAGAAGAAACAACAGGTTGCGCAGAGGACTTTGGGATCCACTTTGAATGGACTTTGCTCTTGGCAGAAGTCACAGTGCGCCGAGTAGCCCCAGAGTTGATCATCGCTTCGTAGGCAGTCTGGTTGACCTTCACAACCAGCGTCTTCTGCGTCTTTTCGATAGACGCAGCGTCACATTGAGTTGTCACTTCCTCGTCGGAGGAGAAAGTCGTCCCCAGCAAAGTCGCCATTTTGTTTGCAAAAATAAAAGTCTTTTATTTCACAAACTTTAAAGAATAGTACAAGAGTACAATGAATTCTGGGAAAGTACAACTATAGGAATCCGATCTGAAGACGATCGCTTTATCCCTTGGACGATGTGAACTTTGAAGACGATAGCCTCTTAAGAATGCAGCAGCACTTGGGCAAGAACTCCTGATCTCTGATGATAAAAATGATCTGATCCCCTTAATGAAGAACTTGAAACTCTATTTATAGAGTTCTAGAAATAAGTATTTTGTAGTTATTCTGGATTGCGCACAATGAACTGCGCTAGAGACAGACTGCGCAGACTGCAAACTGCGCTGACCATTGGGCAGTTGCTCGATCGTGGGCTAACCGTATTCAGACGCGTGGTATTGTTTGATTGAAATGCGCTTGGTCGTGTACAGACGGTTGCCACGTGGTGAGCAATTGATGGCATGTAAGCCACGTAATAAATGTCAGTTATCTTCAACAAGTTTGATGGATCGCGCCACTTGAATAGCGCTAGCTTCAGACTGCGCTCAACTCTGGTCAACAGATTGCGCTGTATTGGGACAGCTGGACCGCGCTAGGGTTTGGCAGCTGGACCGTGCTAGGATTTGGACAGCTGTCCTAGAAGGCGGCGCGGCACGAGAAACGAACAGACTCCTCATTTTTCGGGCTGTCAGGCTGTCAGAAGATTTGATCTTCTTGTCAGGTAATGATGGAGTTGCCACGTCAGCCTAGCGCGCTCGGACATTGGCGCAGTTCAGGCTAGCGCAGTTGATTTGTAGCGCAGTCTGTCTACAGCGCAGTTCATTGAAGAGTGCGCTATTTAGATTTCTCTGCCTATTTGATGGATGCAACTTGATTTTTAGGACTTATAGCGGGTAGGATTGCTCATGCGGCCAGGATTGCTCATGGGGCCAGGGGGAAACTTGCCGCATGAAAGTGCATGCGGTCAAGTACTGTTCTTCTTCTCCATTTTCGAGAACAGAACCATGGAAGCTATTGTTTCCAAGCTCTCTAAATCCTTCATTCCAAGCCCAAATCTGGACTTCCATAGGTCAAAATGGGGTAGAACGAAATTTTCTACAACAAGGAACCATCAAAACTTGAAAAATAACAAAGTTACTAGATCAAAACCCAAGAAATCCGAAAATGCATTAAACTTAGATCTACATGAAATTAAACCATGGAAATTGTAAATACTAAATACTAAAGAGACTTAAGATCAAGTAAGGAAGATGATGGAACAATAATACTGGGGTTCCATCATGAAGCAAGTTGGCACTTGCCTATGCGGTTGGGTAGGTGGGAGAGTTATGGAGGATGAAGAAGAAGAGTTAATGAGAAGGAGAAGTAATGAAGAGAGAGAAAAGGGTTTGGGGTTTTAAATGAAGAGGGGGTAGGTGGGGACATGTTGAACCACCCAATGACCGGAAAATAAACCAACTCAGGCCGAACCCAAAAGCAAAGTAAAAGCAGAAAGTAAATGCAGAAAAATAATTAGCGTGAAATTAAAGGAATTTAAATACAGAACAATACATGATAAATATTAAATAAATACATTTAAGCAGTACATATATTAAAATACGTATTCCGGGAACGGGAAGTGACACGCACCATGCTACACTCAACTCTTCCTCCACACACAACATCCATCACTCTCCCTCCCCAAGCCCCTCATTGATTCGCCACCCCAACCATACACACCTCCATAAAGTCACACCCACCCCCATACACACTCTACCATAAAGTTATTCTCCTTACATTTATTTCCAATCCTCATTGATTCCCTCTATGGCGTGAAGCACGCTGGGCACAACCTCCTAAGTTCCAACAAAAATGCCATTCAATATAACGTTTTGGGACTATAAAATGCCATTTGGTTCGACATTTCTAAGTACAAAAATGCCATACACTATGTCGTTTTGGGATTATAAAATGTCATTTTTTTTTTTTTTTTTTTTAGATAAGGCGTACGAGGATACGGTGACGGAGAGTTAACGGCAAGAAGTAAAATGCCATTCCATATGGCTTTTTTTATTATAAAACGCCAAATAGTATGGCATTCTGATATATTTTTTGGAAATTTGGAAAACTTTGTGCTTCCTGTGAAATTTAGTAAATTTTGGATGCTTTCACTGAATTTTTTTTATTTTTCATGGAATTATTTTCTAAAAAATTTATAATTTTACATATTTTCCTTCAAAACAGTAAAAATGAAAGTAAACAAATTTTATAGAAAAATTTTCTCTCTCCATGGATCGTTTCTCTCTCGCGCGCTGGATTGACTGTGAAGAGTAAAGAAAGAGGGGTTATTTTCTCCCCGCCATGCTCCAAACTTTGATGTGCTCTTGCAACCGGACTTATTAAATTTATTTAATTCTTTATCCACACAAATTTAATAAGAGCGTGATGAGGAAGGCATGGCGGAGAGGGATAGCGGGGGGAGGATCTGGTGGGGAGAGGGGAGGACGTGGGAGAGGGAGGAGGCGACAAGGATGGCGCACGAGAAGAGGATCAGGATGAGGAGGTCCAGCGTCGCTTATGGGGAGTGGTTGCACTGAGACCAGGACAATGATGGTGAAGAAGAAGAAGAACTACAATTAGGATTTCGTTTGGATGAGAAGCTGGCCATGGCGATGGTGCTGATGGTCAGAGTCTGGAGCATGGCGGTGAGGATAGAAATTTAAAAATTATGGAGGTTAGTTTTTTTTTTTTTTCACATGTTGACTCTTTTTGTCCGCACATGAGATAGTTATGCAAATTTGGAATATTGTGAGGATATTTATTGCCAAAATATTTGCTTAGGTTTGGTATTTAAATCAAGTCCTTTTTTTTTTCTTTACTTGTTCCATTTGGAGGATTTGCATATATCTTTCATAAATTGGGATGTGACGCTTGATGGCCTGGTCAGATATGTTATATTTTTTGAACTTGAGGTTCACTTTGGACTTATTTTATTTTATTACTCAATAGAAATTGCTTGGTAGATGTAACTTTTTCAATGAAAAATGTTAGTTTTTTTAAATATAAAAAGTACATCAAACAACAAAATATTATTTTCAAATATTTTCCGTAGAAAATAATAAAAATCAACCCTTAACCATAATGTGTATGCCCAAAACCTGATGTCAAAAGCTTGCGAATTGATTGATAATTATTAGCTGACACAATTGTTTCACTTTCTGCATGCTTAATGGCAACTCATCCATTCACTTGTTTTATTTATCGTCGTCACAAAGTCCAACCAAATATTAACTCATGAGCAGAGGAAAAAAAAAATGAACAACAACATATCTAGAATCACAGGACAAACAACATTCGTTCATAATATAAATTGTCAAAAAATAATCAACATAAATCTCGGATGAAACCAGAGGGGTGATAATTCCGGAGGCTGGATTTTGTCCTTGAGACTATGTCTACTGACATGCAGCAGAGTGAGAACGATACACAACAGAAGCTTCAAAGCATCCATCTAGCACAACCACCATCTTCCATGGCTTTCAAATTCAGGTTTCAGTTTATGGCGAAGTATCAACAGGGAACTCGTGAAGACCCCGAGAACTGAATCACATCCCACAGGTCACTCATTGACCTGCATTGATCCCAAATATGCGAACCTTGTGCATGTTTGGAAACTTAGCAACCACGAGCACAAACACAGCAAGAGTATTGAGGGCTAGCATCGGATGCTGGTAGTCTGTTGTGTGTGACGCAATCAAGTACCTGTAAAAATAGCATATAAATGAATATCTCCTGTGACTGTAAATCCAGATTCTAACAACAATCATCTACACCCAACTTCCGGGGTGGGGGGTGGGGGGATGACACTTGGCATGGCTGTGTGACATACATTTGAGCAGTCATTATCAGTCACATGTTTCATTAACGATGGTCATGCTAATTATCAGTTCACTTGTTATAAATTCTAAGGTCTAGTTTGGGAGCAAAGTTTGCTAAAATGGAGTTAGGTTTATTTTGGAGTTTGGGGATTTCAAACCAAAGCTTGGAATGGCGAAACTCCAGCTACAAACTGTGATATATGGGGACCCTCTCCTCATACGTTAAAGGAAGGATACAAATGGATACAAATATAACGTTATATTTGTTGATCATCATCTTCGATTCACTTGGCTTTATTTGATATCTCGTAAGTCTCATCTCTTTTTAAAGTATTTTGGTCTGCAAAGATGATTAAAGATCATTTCTCTTGGCAAAATCAAAGCACTTTGCTCATATTCAGGGGGGAATACACATCACTTTCATGACTATCTGATTTCGCATGGGACACTTGCACAATTTTTTTGTGCCCATGCTAATCAACAAAATGGGTTTGCAGAGCGACGTCATCGTCATATCCTTGATGTCACCATGACTCTTCTTTTGTCGACTTCTATCCATGTTCATTTTTTGATAGAAGTTGTGCTTACTAGTGTGTTTTTGATCAACAGGATTCCAACTCCTGTTCTTAATGGTGTCTACTTTCAACGTTTATATGGTTGTGCTCCTGATTATTCCATAGTGTTTTTTGTTGCACTTGTTTTGTTCAGTTATCCTCGACTAGCGAAAAAGGTTGTCCTCTAGGTCTGGTGCTTGTGTGTTTCTTGGGTATAGCATCAGCATAAGAGCTATAGATGCTATGATTAAGTTAAGATGTCTTTATATCTCTTATAATGTCATTTCTGTAGAGAACTTTCCTTATTATTATTATGCTTTACCATGTCCTCGAGTTCCTTTACTACCATCCACACCTAAGGAGCTTGTTTTCCTTGATATCGAGACCATATCTCCACATGTGCCACATTATCTACCTGCATGTCCTCCTATTATTCATGTTTACTAGCGTCGAGGTCCCTCCACCATAACTGTTGAGTTTATTCTCACTCTTATCATCAATGGAGCAGACTAGTGGAATATGGAAGCAATCCCTTAGATGCAATTATTAGCCCATCCAAATGCTTTGCCATTTCAAGAAGACAGGATAATGTAAATCAAGGAGCGTCTTTTCAAAATACAAACCCAATGATACTGCAGTTAGATACACTTATTAAAAGAAGAGAATAATAAATAAATAGAAGGCAACAATCTATCTATAAAAAAGGGATTTTTTTACTTTCGTCCCACTTATTAATGAGATTTTGTACTTACATCCCTCTTTTTGTCACGAAAAACATTTGCTTTGTCACGAAAAACAGTCGTTAACTGTTTTCCGTGACAAAAAGTGGGATGTAAGTACAAATTCCTATTAGTAAGTAGGACGAAAGTCAAAAATTCCCATAAAAAAACATGATGTGGTCGGAATCACTTGGAATGACAGAATCACATGGCATTCTAAAGTTCGTTAGCACCGTATGCTCTGATAAAGAATACTCACAAGACAACAGGTACAACAGTCAAAAACTTTCTGTTGCTAGTGAGCTGCTTGCCATTATCCATCTGCTCCCACCAGGTTAAGCAGTTGTAGATACCCTGATCTTCAGCAAATGGAGTTCCTTTCCGCCAATGGAAAACATGATAGGTTACCTAAAACATATAACTGCATCTAAGTCAACAAGTACATATGAAAGATGCTTCTACTAATTATGGAACAAGTGGTGACAGAAACATATCGAAGTTCATGTTGGCTGTGTGCTGTTTGAGCACACACACAAAGTCAAAAGCTCAATTCCAATTTTAGTCCCACATCGGTTGGGAAGGTAGAGTGGGTTGTGCTTATATTGCTTCACTTTCCTTTGCTCCATTGAACTATTGTGTGGGTGTCCCATGGGCCACACACGCACGCCGCCGCCGCCGCCTAGCCCGACTCAGCTCGGTTCGGTTCGGTTCGGCGCGCGTAACCGGTGCAAGTACGTGCCCACATCTGCGGGCGCCGAATGCCGATCTAATTTCCTCTTCGGGATCGGGCCGAGACCCTAAAAATCATTTTTACTCCTTATTCATTTTTTGACCGTTACAAATCAATTAATTATGTAACGTTTGGATACATGTCCAGGTTCAATCAACCACATGTTTTTCATGCAATATTTTGTAACGTTCCATCTTAATTGACGGATTAATTGCCTTTACTCTCATGTCCGTTGGGAGTAATCAGCTTAGCCTATATATATTCATGAGCTTTCTCTTCTCAAAGACGCACCGAAAAATTTCGTACAAACTCTCTCAAATTCTCACCTTCTCCGAAACGTTGTTCTTCTTCTTTCTTGTTGCTCTGGGCAGAGCTAAGTCGAGGGTCACTCTCTCTATGTCGTGTGCGGCAAGAAGATTCCGGTGGAGCGAAAATTTTACCACTAGGAGCATTCGGAAATAGTCTGCACATAGATCCGGACTAACTCTTAGGGCAGTGCTACGTGCGCGACTTCCCCGGAGGCCGGTAACATCTACTTATTTTTATTTTGTTGCAGATTTAAATCGAAGAATTTTGAAAAAATTCCAACAATCTAAGAGTTAGTCGAATTATTATTGTCATACTGTTAAAGAATCATATATTCTGTAGACACATGGAAACTTTTAAAGACATCTGCTTTCTTCTTGCTTGCCACTTTTATGTACTGACATGTTTAGTGTGTTTTCATAGGTATTTTTTTTTCTCATGGACTACTTAAATAGTCCATGTACATATCTTTCTAAACTCGGGCACAAGTCCACTGAGGTATTAAATGTCTAACATTTTATTTGACTTATCAGAGTGAGTATTTTCTTCTTTCTTGATATGCAAATATATCTAAAAGGAAAATAGTGTAGACATAATTGGACAGTCTATTGTTCCAATTATTGTATTTTTGGATAATTGCTTGATTATATATTTTTACAAGAAATTTTACTCTCATTTGACATTGAAGTTAGATATGCATTTTTCACTCAAATATTCTATTATGAATACACGTTCTTGTACAATAAGACATCACATATGGATTCAAAGTTTCTCTCTCAGGCATAATGGACATACCCTTCCATTTACAAATATACTTTAATGTTGGATTAATCAACAATTAATTGGCAGAGTAATGCATTGATAAATCTTGAATATAATTAATATCCAGATCTAATCATATTTACAAGCATTCATTTCTATTTTGAGAACTTTCATATTCTAAATTTAGTTATGAATAAATTATAAATTAGGAATAGTTTTATTTTGTGTAGATTTTTAATTAAATATGTTATATGTAATATAAATATGATACATGTTGTCATTCTTATTCTTATTTTGGACGTTATATACATTGTCCATATATATATATATATATATATATATATATATATATATATATTCTTCGAACAAGTCACATGATGTTTTATATGCCAATATACATCTCATTATTGTCTGCTATATTTTTACTAAGTGCATTCATTAATTTCTTTCATTTTCAAACCAAGCAATCTCTTACTTACCAAGAAGGGAACACCCCTAAACTTAAACTGTGTAAGCGTACATATGTACACTAGAGTTGTTGTATCCACTATGTGTAATAATATCCTTGGAAGCTCGTATATTTTTGTCACGGTTATATTGTTAAATTCTTCTTATTGTTATAAAGGGATTCATCTACTAGTACATCCTAATAAGAGGACTAAACACATGTACATGAACAAACAACCATTTCGTTATAGTTTGTATTAGTCATATTAGAAAAAGGAGAGTATATTAGTAATGTTGCTCTGGACATAAAAATGACATCTAAGTGACTGACTTTGCTTCCTCTGAAAGCATGCTTTAGATGTTATTTTGTACACGTTATTTAAGAACATAAAAATTAAAAAAAATGTTAAGCATTTTATGTTATTAAGTAATTTTTCGTGTTTAAAAATACTTTGTTGTACAAGTATTTCCATTGGAAAGAAATGCTGTTATGATTAGAAGAAAGTGATGTAATCTGATATATCAAATATCTACATATTGCAGAAGTCCTCTTGTGTGTTTTAAGGACTTGAGCAAGTCTCTCCTCCCATCCAAACCTTAAAGGTCTTATCCTTAAATGTCTGACAACTCCTTAGTATAATTATTATTATTTTTTAAAATATATATATTCTTCCATGTATTTGTATATTTCTTAGTGATAGTTTTTAAGCACTTTAATGCACTCTAAATGTTGTGTACGTTGGCTAACGTTTACTCTTGAATTCTTAAAATTCTTCAAATGGGCCAAACGTTCAAAAATTGAATGCTTTTATTTCACATGTTTGGACATTAAATAGGTGATTTATGATAAATATGAATTCTTCAACTTAGAATACCAAGCAGGCAATTAATTATCAAATGGAGAATATTTTTGCATGTATAGAGTTTCTTTAAAAAAAAAAATGCTTCAGTATGGCTAGTTTTTGGGTTCGGTCAAATTTTGTGGGGATCTCTATGTCCGCTCAATAGTATTTTGGTGTACTTCATTGATTCAAGTGGGTTTGTCGACTCTCTAGTTAAATTTTAAGAATCCCGACCCTGCACCTTCGTATTTCTAACACTGACTAGTTGTTTTCTCCGTAAGTTAGGCTAATGCTTTAATGTTTTCATTAACTGCATATTTATATGTGATTTTTTTTTTTGGTTCCAACGTTTTCAAACATAGAAAGGTCCTAGGTGCTCTGACTTAAGTTAAACCTTGTTGTTAGAAACAATTGGAAGAACAAATAGAAAGAACACTCGGCCTCTATCCTTGCAACTTAGGAAGGACATTTTAAAATTTTATGTTGTTGTTTTTGTTGACGAACTACTACCTTAAACGGCTATCACCAGCAATATTTCACAAAGGTGCAGTTCTATGAACTCTTTACCCATAAGCACGCATAGAATACTTACTACGATATGGACTCTCACATTGAATATTAAAATATCTGGTGTATGTTGAACTATGTAAGCAATTACATATACATAAATATTTTTCTCTAGTTATTTTGATTATCAAATTTCTGAAGGCACCTTGACCCTATGTTCTATTTTGAATATATGCTCAAATGCTTCATATTATTTTTCATAAATTCCGTGAGAACTTTATTATCGTTTGGTAAAGTTAATATATGATTGTGTGATAGTCAGGTTTTTCAAAGTTCAGTACTTGGACGCTTGATAAAAGTAAAATAAATTATTGTTAGTTTTTTTATATATATGTTATTATTTCATAAACAATATATATTGATGTATCATAATGAACAGGTTGTGCATCGGTTCAAATTGCATTTCATATTAATATGCAAACTAATATTTATTTTCTTGAAGACCGAATTGTTAGAGATTTTATCTTTTTCGGACATAATCTTTGCAATGTTATTTTAAGTCAAAAGTATTAGAGATTGTGACTTGTCAGAACAGACTCAAAGAAGCTAAGGATTAAGGTACGTAAAACAAAGTTCTTTGCTCTCTTTCCAAATGTAATGTTTTATAAATCTCATTTTCAAATTCTTGGACACTAATGGTTGTTTAGCAAGAATAATGAAACTTTCTAAAATGATAAAAAATGACATCTTCTGAAGTGTTATTGGTAAGCCAAAATCAAGAGGTACAAAATTGTTCCGATCACGTGAAAAGGTAATTTTTCACATTTACAATTCACATATTCCATTACTAAATTTAATTGAAGAAATATATTGTTGAAATCTATAAGCCAATTATCTTGGTGTATACATATGGTTCTGTATATTATTGTATAAATGTGATATTTTCACATGTTAGTTTTACATGTTTGAACCTTAAATGATTTGTAATCACAATATTAGAATTTCTAGTCAGAAAGAAATCACAATATTATTCTGTCACAATATTTAGACATTTTATTTTTGCTTATATTTCGTAATGTTATAATTCTATGATTCATTCAAACAATTTTGTCACAAGAAAATAGTTAGTGAAATTGCAAATTCCTTTAAATCTAAAGTTTTTAAAAGTTAAGATCAGTTTGGGTACAAGCCGAAAGGGTCCTTCTGTCAACCAGCGTAAATAGCTCTAAGCGACACGGTATTTAATCGTCCTCCTGTGGACCTCCGCTAGCTGGGAACCGGCCCCTACAGCTAATCCAAGTTGATCAAAACTTAATAAACTAAAGATTTGATAAGGTCAATTAGCAAAATTCACTTAAACTATTATTATATTACTTTAGACTGTCATTTTGTAGAAATGACTTGTAAAGATAAATCTTAGAGCCAAGGCTGAAAGTTACTATATCTTTCTTTAAGGGATGATAGAGTCATATGAGTTTTTTGCTCACTGTCATAATGTTATATCAACAATTAGTGAAATCACATACTTGTTAAATAATTGTGATGTCACCAAATCTGATTTAGAAATTGACTAAATCAGTCAAACCAGTTCCAGAATATTTTTTTTAAGGATATTCTAGACTATAAAATTGTATCATATTAGATACTCTTATGTCATAGAAAATCATTCTAATACAAATTGGATAACTGACTCGTATGACATTTAATCCATTTATGGATATATTTTTTTTCTCTATGAGGAGTTGTCATCTCTTTAGTTTATGTAAGAATAATAGCTAAAGAGTATTATATACTCAAAAAAATTATACTGAAACTGTATGGCTCAGACAGTTTATACTTTACATGATCAATATATTTCTATACCTGTCATTTATTTTAAAAATTATGCTAAAAGCATGATCATGTGAATTCTAAGATGAACAGATACCTGCAGCTACGTTTCAAGACATTAAAAGAGCTTTAAAAGGAAAAAATATTGTTCTTGACTATAAAGTCATAAAAGAACTTTACAGATCTCTTGACGAAGAATTTGTTTACTCTTGACGAAGAGTTTGTCTAGGAAATTAATCCTATAATCATCAAGAGGGGTGGGATTAAGCCCATAGTTTAGTCACCAGCAGTGGCAACCCAACCGAGTATGACTGGAGCTTCTGGACTAGGTGACTATTATGGAACACTGACCTTGAGATCAAATTCTCTTAAAATAAAAGCCCAAGAGGTTGTACATGTGTACATTGATACCCCATCCCTATGGTGACAGTGTTCCTTGTGTGATAGGGTGAGTTTAAACTCTTAATAAGTCCAAGCATAATATGCAGGGTTGATTCCTATCACCAACCCTTGAGGACTTACCTATATGAGAGGTCGTGAGGGCCGCGACTATAGGATAGGGCGATCCTAGACAACTCTCATGAATGTGTAAAAGTGTGCATGGCCAACCAAACGTGCCACCCGATAGACCCAAGTATCTCTAGCGTACTATGTGTGTTATTGTCTGAATCTGGTTCAAGAAGACTGATTCAAGGCGTAGTCCATCAAGCACTTCTTCAGATAAAGATAATAGTCACTACGTGAGATTCAAGACTGTAGTCCATCTCATTTATGCATAGTATACAACTGTCCAGAAATTTTCTTACTCTTCTCTTATCTTTCCTTCTATCTTCTTTTCTTCTTCTATTACCTTGGAACTTGACCTTTTGGGGGAGGATTGTTGGTTGTGTGTGCTGTTTGAGCACACACACAAAGTCAAAAGCTCAATTCCAATTTTAGTCCCACATCGGTTGGGAAGGTAGAGTGGGTTGTGCTTATATTGCTTCACTTTCCTTTGCTCCATTGAACTATTGTGTGGGTACCCCATGGGCCACGCATGCACGCCGCCGCCGCCGCCGCCTAGCCCGAGTCAGCTCGATTCGGTTCGGCGCGCATAACAGGTGCGGGTACGTGCCCACATCTGCGGGCGCCGAATGCCGATCTAATTTCCTCTTCGGGTTCGGACTGAGACCCTAAAAATCCTTTTTACTCCTTATTCATTTTTTGACCGTTACAAATCAATTAATTATGTAACGTTTGGATACATGTCTAGGTTCAATCAACCACATGTTTTTCATGCAATATTTTGTAACGTTCCATCTTAATTGACGGATTAATTGCCTTTACTTTCATGTCCGTTGAGAGTAATCAGCTTAGCCTATATATATTCATGAGCTTTCTCTTCTCAAAGACACATCGAAAAATTTCGTACAAACTCCCTCAAATTCTCAACTTCTCCGAAACGCTGTTATTCTTCTTTCTTGTTGCTCTGGGCAGAGCTAAGTCGAGGGTCACTCTCTCTACGTCGTGTGCGGCAAGGAGATTCCGGTGGAGCGGAGATTTTACCACTAGGAGCGTTCGAAAATAGTCTGCACGTAGATCCGGACTAACTCTTAGGGCAGTGCTACGTGCGCGACTTCTCCGGAGGCCGGTAACATCTACTTATTTTTATTTTGTTGCAGATTTAAACTGAAGAATTTTGAAGAAATTCCAACAGTTCATTGCAACATTGTTGCCTTGAGTTGAAGAGGACCAAGTATTCTTAAGCAGAGTTTCATGGATATAATTTAATAATATAAACACAAGAACCCAGAACACTATCTAGCTGGGTGCTTAGTCCAGGTGTTCTTGGCTAAGTACTTACCCAATATCTCAAAAAAACGAACCCAGAATAGTATATATTAAAGACCATTTTGTAGAAAAAGGTTGATGCTAATAAAAAATGCAACTTAAAACTCTGGTCATATAAATCAAGTTGTAGAAGAAAAGAAAATACTGTCTACTTTTGCGAAATATTTCACTTATTAGTGCACAGCAATAAGTCATTATTTCTGCGGAAAAGAGTGCATAAATATATTTCACATTTTGGATTCAATTTATAGTTGTGCGATGTTTCATCAAATAGTGAATTGAAACTGTCCTCTCACCCAAAATTGACATGATTGTGCAACATACAGTTTGCTGTCACTATCACTGTTACCTGTGAACCAACCTCCTAAACCTAAGGCTGGAACCAGCCTACTCTGAGCAAGCAGCCCAGCCTACATAACCAGCCATCCATAGTATTAGTAAGTCATTTTTCCCTTTGACATATTTATCAAGGACTATAGTCATAGTGATTCATCTATACAGTCCCACCAGAACCTACTTCAAATGAACATACAGATGGTGTCTGATTTCTCATAACACAAGTCTTGCGAGATTCCTTCCTATGCTATAGTTATTTTTCCTCAATAATGTCAGTTGAGGACTCAGAACCTCCAAATTCCACATGGTAAATACCGTGTAGAAAGCTTATATAGGAACTCCCACAATTAAAGCTCATTCCCCGAAAGATAAGAGAAGCTTATGCATGGGTGATTATAGATGGCCACAAAATATGAAATCCTTTTTAACATTTCCAATGTTTTGAAGTTTAAGATTCAAGGGATTGGCCTTTAACCCTAGGAGATACTGTTTCAAAAGGCCATGTCTAAAGAGAGTGATACCATTATCTATTAATACCCCTTCAGCAGAAAGTAAGAGAAAATTATAGTGAAAAAAAAGCAGGATTTTTTTTTTTCATCATTGTTTACTGCTTCCCTTCGGTCACTCCTAGGTATAACTTCAATTGCAAGCTTTTCAAATAATACTCAAATCCCACCTTAAAGTTCTTGGCTGTACTCTTCCTTGTTTTAAGTCATGCAGGTTGAACACAGAAAAAATGTGCTCATGCCCACAACATGCATTTCACATGTCATGGGTCTAGTAGTTTATTACATGGCCTGAAAAATGGTGTATGCATAAAAAAACTCCCCGACTCCACTGGATGTGACCATACCTGTATATGCATACACTGTCACTCTCCATATAGGTCCGGAACCAAAAAAAAGTAGTAGGTTTCAGTCATAAGAACCCATTTAAAAATAATTCTATTATGGCAATAAGTCGAGAAGTTTGTTATGGCAGTTTTATGTTTTATGCATACATATGCATACACATCCATTCATCTACTAGTGTATTATGAGTCTATGACTTAAATGGACGTTTGAAAGTTTTGAACCTTCACTGTGAAAGAAGTTAGTATTTATTTTCTGCAGCAGGTTAATTGAATTACATTCCCGGGGCAGCCCGGGTCTTATTACATCTCCTCGGCACTGGCTCAGGTCTGCTCTTTGCATACCAATCCTCGAATTTTGTGTCTAACACATCCTTCACCGATCCACTACTCGGATCGATCTCTTATCACATGCTCTATTCAAACTAATCGCCACTTCCACAATCCTCTACCCAAGTAGACCGTTCCTCTAAGTTCGCCTCTCAATCGGACGCTACCTGGCTTTCTCATTTTATCCTCTTTTAATTTTTTTTAAAACACATAGCTTATCCATGGAAATTTGAACCAACGACCTGGTTTTTCGTACTGATAGATCCAAAAACTTTACTCGGGGGGATCATAATATAGTTAGAAAGGGGACTTGAGAGAGAAATAGAAGAAGAAAAAAACATACTTCCTTCAAGATGAGAGCTAAGTTTTGAGCCTATGATCAACATAAACATGAGTACTTCATTAATTGTGACAACAATTAGTAATGACTTAAGAAGTGGAGGCCCAAAGTTATTTATATCTAGCAAAATTATCAAAAAAACATTATATAAAATTCTATTTTCATGTCTCAAAGACGTGACCACTTGGGCTGGTGCTTTGACAAGTTATATATATATATATATATATATATATATATATATATATATATATATATATATATATATATATATATATATATATATGCGGGGCGCTAGATGGGGAGGTGGGATCTAAAGTTGCAGGACAAGGCGAAGCGGGGTCATTGTGCTCTAACAATACCCTTCCTAGTATACATTATGTAAATTGTGTATATCATGCCAAAAACTCAAATTAATTAATAAAACTAAATCTTAGCATTTCATTTGACATACCTTTGAGTCTTTGACTTGGTGTTGAACTTGATGGCTTGTTATCTTGAAGATGAAGTGATGAACATGATGAGGCACGAGATGATGGAGAGTAGAGAATACTCTCACGGTTGAGGAGATAATGGATAAGGAAGTCCAACATTTAGTTGTTTTGGTTGCTAAATATTCTTCGGTCAAATCTTTTTTGTTACTTGTAATTATGTTTTAGTTTTCAAAATAAATGTTCGTTTACTTAAGTCAGATATAAAAAAAATTTGAGTATAGAGCATATTACATAATTATACTCAAGTCCATGGTCCCATCCATTTATAGTTCCTTAGTAACAACAAACAAGTCCAACTGATTTAGCAAAAAAAGTTATGTCCAGTCACCGTCTGGAACTGGACGGATCTTCCAGGCACCCAAAGGTGTTTAACACATGGACAGGGCACCCTATATAAAAAAACGTCAGGGCGCCGTATATATATATATATATATATATATATATATATATATATATATATATATATATATATATATAAGGTAGTCAACGGCATAATGCGGACTTAAGGCGCACATCCGAGCAAAGCGAGACACAAAATATATATATATATATATATATATATATATATATATATATATATATATATATATAAAATATAAAATATATATATATATAAGTATAAATTAGTAATATAAGAAGTAAAACCAAATAACATATTATAACCCAAAAAATATGTTTAAATATAACCAAGTGAACTAGCATAGTAGCAGTAGCAGTCAACACAACTAACAAGAATTTGTGTTCTCTAACATGAAGTAACAAAACAAAAGGAACACAAATTGTAAAATAAAATCAGAACCGATGGAACAATCATTCATCTTCATCAAACTCTATAGATATGGTGATATCCCAAAGTTTCAAAAAGGATGAAGATAATATTATACAGATATTGTGGAACCTAGTTATTATCTAAATGTACATGGTTATAGATATTAGTAAGATCTAATATTCATAATACATGTATAGATGTGTTTATGTGTATATATAATGGTATTCATGCAATACCTGCAACTAGATTTTTTTGTAAACGTAATATTCTGACCCCACGTCGCTTAATCTGTATCTGAACCTAATTATCCGCTTGGCCTTGACAGCAGAAAAGTCCTCCCACTTCCATCAACTTCCTTTTCTTTACGACAGAAATCTAATGAAACATGGACAATAAGACATTTATTTGAATGTCTTAAGAATTGCTAAGACAGATATTGAACAGTACCAGTACATTACAACTTTATCACGTTTAAACCTTTATGTTCAACTCTTCTCCCTAAGAGTTATGCAATAGAAAAAGCATCAATAACAATATAAGATTGAACAAGTTGTAATATATAATAATAAATAAACCTAAATTATTTAAACTCTATAGCATGACTTTGCACAAGGCATTAATTTAAGTGTTTTCATGTCCTGGACCTATATGTTTCTCTGGTCTACACGTGAAAGAGTCGTATCTATGCTTTGTACATTCTACTATCCCCTAAATATTCTCTTTGTTGCAAATCATTGATTATGGGCTAAATGTCACTCCTTTGGTTCTCAAATCTTGAAATACAACTCCACCCCTAGAGTGACTAGACCTTCCATCCCTCTCTATTCCCCTTTAGAGTATGTACCGTCTCCGTAACCTTCCATAGTTGCAATATTCATGTCCATTTTTGTTACATCTTCAATGTCTTAATAGTCCATGCCTCTAATAATACTCATATCTCATGTCATCCTCAAAATGTTTGCCACTTATCGATCTTACTATTCTCGTCTCCACCATTATTCTCATTGTATTTGTGTGTGATTAAACAACACCTTAGAGTCACTTTTGTACTTCATCAAGGTTAAATTCCATGGTTTCATTATGCGCTTGGTCTTGGACTATGGACTGATTAAGCAGATTACACAATGATTAATTGGATTCCGCAATGATTAATTGGATTACGCGGTACATAGACTATTTTCTCTCAAAAAGTAGCAAAAATACCATAAACATATATAAAGTATCCAATGGTCACAGGTGTTATTATCTTCTGTCTTGCTCCGAGGAAGACTAATCAATGTAAGCCAATAACGAGATTTTTAATGAGTGTGTATGCGAACCTGGCCAAGTAACCTAAATCCGGAAACCAATTAGTAAACAATTTATCAAGTAATCGCTTAACTGTTACATTGCCGAATTAGTGCGAGCGACCGCTTACTTGGCCCGTTTTCTTAAACTTTCCTTCATCTTGGATCACTTTCGAGTACCCAACCGTGAAATCTGCGGAATGGAACAGTGCACTTCATCGTCCTTTCACAATATGAAATCATATAGAACTGCTTGTGGAATCATTTTCCATACCAATGCGCTTGAGAAGATGACATGGTAAGGCTAATAAAAACTAACCATAATGTAGGGAAAGAAGCTAATAGCAACATGTCAAACACAACTACCCGAAAATATAGAAAGAGGGAAGTAGAATCTATAGAACTATAACTATAAACTCTTCAGACAATTGGAAGGAAGGAGTAGAGCTAGATGCATTCCATAAAGATCTAACTTAAACCAGATAGCACTCTCTACCGCTGGGCATCGCTCCTCCACCAATCCCTATCAAGCTACACCTCTCTCCCCTACTCTGCTTTAATGTTGAGACTGCGAATTTGAGGATCAAAGTATCATGCAGCATTAAGTTTATTATCATAACGACTAGTTGAACTTTTCGGGGGCCGATCATTTGTGAACCAAACTTGTTCAGGAATCGGGTTAGATCTTGAACATAGCGGTAAAAAGCACGAGTGTCATAAGGTGCATTCACCTTCTTGACCCTCCATAGATACCTTCGCTCACCGTCGTGCTTTAGCCATGTAGGAAATTTTCGAGATATCCATGGTAGGACAATTATCAATGTCATCATTGTTGAATTGTATCTCATTTCCGGTTGAGCCCTCAAAAGGGGTGGGTAAGAGCATCATTAGTAAGACTCATCCCATTTTCTAGATTCTAGATTTAGAATGTAGGAGCTCATTTTGTATAATAGTAAGTCTCATCTCTAGTTCTAATTTCTACAATTTCGGTCTCATCCCATCCATAGGTGCTAAGGATTGGGCCTCCCAATTTCTAGATCGTAGGAACTCATTTTGTAGAATAGTAAGTCCCAATCTGGAGCCCAACTTTCTAGATTCTAGAATTTACATTTTTTTTCACATCAATTTTTGACCACACAATCTTTGGGACCGGCGCTCACTTTATCATTTCCTACTATTCTCATACAAATCTAACACCATTCTACATTTACCTTTTTTTAAAAAATTTGGGCCCAAAATTGCATTTGAGAGTCCCAACTACTAATGATGCTTTGACAATGGAGTTGATAATTTAGTCACACGTCAGGTAGAGGAGGTAGGACCACGAGGTGTAGATAATTGGAATTGATTCGGGCCTTACATGAGAATTAGACCCAATCTAATATCGCAACTAATGGGCCAACTCCGGTTCGGGTCACGCCGCGGTTCCAACAATCATGTCATGTGCTAAAAAGTTCCCTTTTTTCCCTAATAATGTTCACATTAGAAGAACGCGTCTCAGTAAAAGCCTAAGTTTTGACCGTTGCATAAAATTGCTAATTTATATTCATAGAAGGGAAATGGGAAGAGAATGAGAGTTACGAGGAAGTGGAGAAGGTTGACGGAGGTCCAGGCCATGCCGGGGGAGCAGCGGAAGAGGGAGAGCGTGGCGATCCAGGAGAAGAAGATGAGGAGGATGTAGCTGGTCCACACCCCCGGGTAACCTAACCACTCGGTGTTCCGATTCATGTCCGGCATAGCATCCATCTCCTCCGTTGCGAACATCTTCCCCATTTTTATTTTTATTTTTCTTTCTTCTTTTTTCTTCTAATTTCTTCTTCCTCGCTTTCCCTCTTTTCCCTTCCTGGTTAAATCCTCTCCTCCCCTCTCGTGGACCAACCAGTAAAAAGGACTATAATTAGGCATAGTGTATATTATGCATACAAGTCCCTTGAATCTACCCATATACCACAGTTTCACATAAGTCTCAAACATCTGGTTATTTGCTTAAGGGTCCAACTATCCACACCCCCACCCCTTACTAGCACACCCAAAAAAAAATAATATAAAAATAAAAATCATATCATACCCTCACCCTAGGGGTGTGCAGATTGCGGTTTTTCAACTGAAACCGACCCGAAATAAGAATTCGGGTCGGTTTTTAAGCAAACGGGTCGGATTTCGATTTTGGTTTAAAAAAATGGATTTTCGGTTCGGGTAACGGATTTGAGCTTCGGTTCCCGACCCGAACCGAAAACCGATTATGTGTAAGTACAATTTTACCCTCCTCACTATATAATCCCTTTCCATTTTTACAACAGAAGTAACCATAATATTTTGTTCAGCCGCCTCTCTCTCTCTCTCTCTCTCTCTCACTCTTTTCTCTCTCGATTTCTAAACAAATTGACCGGGCACCAACCTCGAGCTCCTCCACCTCTTCTCCCCCCTTCGAGTCTTGAAACATGTAAGAGGTGACGGTGGTGAACTCTCATGGGAAGAGGAAGGGGGAGGAAGAAGGAGCCGCGCGGAAACTTGAAGAAGGACGAGGCGTGCACAGAAAGAGGTGACGCGGTGAACTCTCATGGGAAGAGGCTGGGAGCTACGAGGAAAGAAAGCCAGATTTTATCAAGTTTCATTTTTTTGTTTACAATCTAATAGTCTCCATATATGTGAATGTTCCGTAGTAAGTCTCCACATATGTCAAGTCTCCTCATATGTGAATGTTCTATAGTTTCTTTACTGAACTCTTTTCCTAGTTACTGAAATAGGCACACATTTTCTTATCAAATTATTGATAGAAGATATGCTATTTTTTTTTTTTTTTTTTTGCTTCCATATGTGCTCATCTTGTTGTGTATAAATTTGTTTATCTTGTAAATTTGTTTCATGAGAGTGTTTTTTTTGCTGATCAACAAAGATGTTTTATGAGAGTGTTTTTTTGCTGATCAACAAAGGGTTTTTTTTGCTCCTCCCAGACAACTGAAGTAACTGAAAACCGAACCTTGGTTCGGTTCTGCTCGGTTTTGTCGCAGACGGTTCGGTTGTCGGTTTTGTAATTACGGTTTACGGTTTATATCGGTTTTCTAAAATACGGTTCGGTTCAAACCGAACCGGATCGATGCTCACCCCTACCTCACCCTGCTCCCCTCCCGACCCCTCCTCCTCCTCCTGCGAACCCTTCTCCTCCTCCTCTTCCTCCCCCTTCCCCTCCTCCCGACCCTCCTCCTCCTCCTCCTCTTCCTCCTCCTCCTCCCGACCCTCCTCCTCCTCCTCCCGACCCCTCCTCCTCCGGGGTCGAAGGTCGGGATCGGAGGGGAGGAGTCGAGAGAGGGAGGATGGGGGGGGGGGGGGGGGGGGGGGGGGGGGGGGGGGTAGGATTGACATTTCAATTTATTTATTTATTTTTGTTTGGGGTGTGCATAGTAAGGGATGGGGTGTGTATAGATTCACCATTTGCTTAATAGTCCTTCAATTTATATCCTACCCTCTCTGCCTTAAAATTTAGAAATAAATACACTAACCACACTATATTTCCTGAGTATTACAGAGATTATCTCTAATTTGAAAATAATTACACGCCATCTGCTTTATGTTTTCTTTTTGAAATAGGGGTAGTTACTTTTTTTTTATTAAAAATATAAAACATATGGGTGGTTCGTATAATTAGTTTCAAAATATGAGTGTTTAGTGTAATAATTCGTAAACATATGGGTTAAGTAAAATGTCCTAAATCCACTACTATTCTTTCAATTTTTCAGCTCTTTCTCCGCCTTAACCAATAATAATAATGAATAATATTTAATAATATAAAAAACTAAAAATATTAAAGAAAAAAATAATTAAAATTGTGATTTTTTATGTTATCTTTTTAAGTTTGTAAGTTTTAATGTAATTTACGATTACATTACTTTTATGATGTAATTAATTTTTTTAAAAAATAATGTACATAATGTAATCAAGCTTGTAATCATAATTATATTATATCAAAAAAAAAAATGTCCAACCAAATATTCGAATTATATTGAAAATGTAATGTCAATTAGATTACGTTGTTTAATCATGCAAACCAAACGGACACTTAATCAGCAATTAAGGATCTCAGGGTAACTTTATCATACATTTTGGACTGTTTGGATGCATGAAGTGGATGAAAGTATGAAATATGTATCTTTCATATGTATTGTGCATGCATGTCTTACATATGTATGCATTTCTAATTCACTTGTTAATGGATATGAAAGTGGCAAACTTATAGTTCTGTTGTTCGGATGTTGCTTGAAGTGTAACTTTACTAATCCCTTTGTTTGGATATTGTTATAAAGTGATTGTGGGGGAAGAGTTATATATGGTGACCATATTTGAAATGCGTAAGCTAACCCACATGAATTGAAATTTATTCTCAACCGAAAAAAATCACGACTTTCTTAATTACCTATTTACTTTCTTAATTATTTTCTTCTAAAAAAATTATAATTATGTAATTATTTCCTAATTACCTAAATATTCAAGTGTATTGTTGTACTCACTCAAGTGTTAAGAACACTACAACAATTACTAGGATGCAACACATTTTTGGTAGTCCATATAAAATATGCAAAAAAAAAATCACGATCATGAATATACATAGAACTGTCAAAAGCATGTTGTCCCTGTTAATCCCGAGGCGTAATTTTCGATGGAAAACAGAGAAACGAAACAGTTGTCTCAATAGTAACAATGTTTCGTAGCAACACTTCAAAGAGGTACATCACAGAGATCCTTGGAGGATTCGAAACAGTTGTCTCAATAGTAACAATGTTTCGTAGCAACACTTCAAAAAAGGTACATCACAGAGATCCTTGGAGGATTCTGGGTAACGAAAATCTAAAGACATCTCGTTACAACAGCAAACGAAAGTAGAGCTTCTTTTAGGAAGGTACAAATCGAGTTGCTAGCAGCAGCGACGAAAGTCCACAAGAAGTATCTGATTAGATCAGAGAAGAACAAAAGGAAAGAAGAAAAAGAAATGCAGCTTTGCTGGGGTGATAAGATCACCGTTGCTCAAAGCAAGATTCGCCTATATACGATCCGCTTCCAGGAACCAGCAAGTTCTAGAGAACTTCTGGAACGCTCGTCAGTCAATATTTGAGACTTGAACGGGCTTCCTGGACTTTACGGACTCCCTTAACTCTCTTCTTTGGTGCATCTTTCAAAGAAGGCCAAGGGGCTCTATTTATAGAGTGGAGTGAGACTTCACCTCTTCTCCTATCCGATGTGGGACTAAAATACCAATACTAAAAAATAGAGTTTGATATTTTAGATCATCCCACAATCAGCATAGAAGTGTGCCAGTCTACGCCTACCCCCCGAACACTCCCGTGCATGCACGAGACATCCTGGAGTCCGTGTCCGAGTTCAAGTCCGCACAACAAAAATCAACTTACATCTTTGTTGGAATTAATCATTTTTCCTTCTAGGAAAATACTCTCACATGACACACACTTGTGCCCCACCATACCTCATTTGCACACCTCAACACAAGCAATGCATTATATTGAGATACCTACCATTTGGTGTAGCCGATGTGGGACTATCTTTCCTAGTCCAAGGCAAAAACATCAACAATCCCCCACATATCTCAATATATGGGTTGAGCGTTCCCTACAGTGACTGCCCATCATGCATTAGGAGAGATGTCGCTACGACTTGAATCTTCCCGCATAGGTTAAATAACAGCATGATATAAGAATGGACTAAGCCTTGAATTCTGTACCATAACTGCAATTCTTTCTACTCACATAATGACATCAACTGTGCTTCTGGCTGTATATTAAAGGCCTTGTGCCAGCCTGGTTTCAGTGTATAATTTTGGACGTCTACAAGTTTACCCTCAAGAGACGGCCTGATATCTCTGTCCATACACTATAGGTGAGTTCTTTATAAAGAGTCATAGCATGAAGCATTGCGCTTCTTTGCGGTGCTATGTCGCTATGACATGGCTTAAAGCCGAGGCTTTACCCCACCTGGGTACCTCATCATAGTGTCATACTACTGTAGCATGAGATCACAAGCCTCTTTGTAGTGCCAAAATACCCAGCATGAAGCCTTGCGCTTCCGTGCGGTGTTACGTCGCTATGACATGGCTTGCGAAGCCGAGACTTTACCCTACCTGGTACCTCTTCGTGGTTTCATGCCACTGTAACATGAGGACATCGTCGTCTTAGTAGTGTTGTCTACCTCTCTTTATTACGATTATCATACAACATTAGGCTACCTGCCTATTTACGGCGCTACTCCACTGTGACTTGGCTCACAAAGCCGAGGCATTACCCCTAACCGGAAACCTCATGGTGGAGTCACCCCACTATAGCATAGAGTTACACTCTTTGTAGTGCTGCGCTACCGTGCTTCCTGTAAAGCACTCCAGGCATTCACTCTGCCTGAGAACTCATTAAGGCATTTAAGCCAACCTTCCCATAGGATCCGTTTTTTGCAAAAAATAACAGTAGACAACAGTAGTTGTAGGTTCGTAACATCTCCATGCCACAGAGGACAAGTACCTACCGTTCCTGATATTCTTCCAGTTAATAGTCCTCCCTTGAACCAAAAACTAGATGCCTAGTAGATTTCTCTTTGAACTAATAGCATGAAACTTTATGGTAGGAATGTAATAACACAATATCAGAATGCCTTCAAGCCCATTTTACAAGCTGTGTTATCGACCAGCTGGCGCTTGAGGCCCTTGGTGAACGGATCCGCCAGGTTCTGCTGACTCCGAACATCAACCACTGCAATAACACCCCTCTTGATGAGATCGTGTACTGCCATGTGCTTCAACCGCACAGTCCTCTTCTTTCCGTTGAAGAGGTCATTTGATGCCACCGCCGCAGTCGTCTGGTTGTCACAGTATATCGGTATCCCCGGTATTTGCGTCCCAACCACTGGAAGATCATACATGAGCTCCCGAAGCCATTATGCTTCCTCTGCTACGGTATCAAGTACAAAGAACTGAGATTCCATGGATGACTGCGAGAGCATAGTCTACTTCTTCGATTTCCATGATATAGCAGCTCCACCCATTATGAAAATATATCCACCTGTGGACCTCTCGCTCTCCACTTTTAAGCACCAGCTGACATCACTGAAGCCTTCCACTACCGACGGATCTCCGCTGTAGTGCAGTGCATATGTTTGAGTCTTCTTGAGATATCTCATAACCCGTTTCGCAGCTTTCCAGTGCTCAATGACTGGGTTGCTCGTGAAACGACTCAGCATTCCTATGGCGAAAGCTATGTCAGGCCTTGTGGCAGTAGCAGTATACATCAAACTCCTGATTACGCTTGCATACTCCAGCTGCTTGACGCTTTTTTCCTGAATTAGGCTTCAGCTTCAGATCACACCTGTACGGCGTATCAATCCCTGGAAGATCGTGATACCTGTAACGAGTGATCATCTTCTCAACATAATGAGACTGTGACAGCGCTAGTCCAGTGTCTGTCCGGATGATCTTGATCCCTAAGATCACATCAGCTTCCCCCAAGTCCTTCATATTGAACTTGCTCGAGATAAACTTCTTTGTCTCCGTGACACAGCCCATATCCGTACCTAGGATCACCATGTCGTCCACGTACAGAAAAACGATCACATCTCTTCCATCAGTGAACTTCGTGTAAACACACTTGTTCGTCTCGCTGACTATGTAGCCATTTAACCTTATAACCTTGTCAAATTTCTCATGCCATATCTTGGGAGCCTGTTTAAGACCGTACAAGGATTTCACCAACTTGCAGACTTTGTCTTCAAGACCCTTTACGACAAATCCCTCTGGCTGTTGCAAGTAAATCTCTTCGGTCAGCTCGCTATTTAGGAAAGCCGTTTTCACATCCATCTGATGTATCACCATCTTATGTATCGCTGTGAGAGCAATCAACATTCCGATGGTGGTCATCCGGGCTACTGGAGCATACGTGTCAAAGTAGTCGATTCCCTGCTTCTGAGAAAATCCCTTTGCCACTAGCCTGGCCTTGAACTTGTCAATGGTTCCATCAGCTTTCATCTTCTTCTTGAAGATCCACTTGCATCCGATAGGTTTTGCTCCTTCAGGTAGATCAACCAACATCCAAGTGTTATTGGAGGTGATTGATTCAATTTCATTGTCTAT
The DNA here is from genome assembly GCA_029216955.1 of Iris pallida. Lineage (NCBI taxonomy): Eukaryota > Viridiplantae > Streptophyta > Magnoliopsida > Asparagales > Iridaceae > Iris > Iris pallida. Next base: position 2,897,632 of record JANAVB010039820.1, on the reverse strand, counting down.
CGCCTCCTTCCAGAAAATAACATCTCTGGTCTTCATCGTCTCATCATAGGTAAGCGGATCTGCTTCCACATGATAGGTGATGAAGTTATCTCCGAAAATCTTTGGCCTCCTCGCTCGCTTCGACGACGGCTCAGCGAGTTCTGGTTCAACCGTTGTTTCTGATAAGATCAGCTTGGCAACTCTAGAGGGGGGTGAATAGAGTTTATAACGAAAATGATAAATTAAAACATAAACTCTTTTCACCAACAAAATAATCAGAGTAAAATAAATGCGAAAATAAAGTAAGCAAGAGCAAGCACAAACACAGCAAGATTTTTAACCTGGTTTCCCTCGTGGAGGACTAGTCCAGGCCTGAGAACTCTAGCTCAGGATTGAAATCCACTATTTGTGAAATAGGGTTACAACCACGTGCCTTTTCACAGAAGAGCACGCCAAACTTCTTTCAATGATCGCTGTGGCAAAACTTGGACTTTTTCAAGTGACTTACAACTTTTTGCACTTCAAACTTCTAGCTGAATCGTACCGAACAACTTGGACGGTTGGGAAGTTTGAATGCTAAGTGGATGGGAAGGTAAGGCTCTTTAATATGTAGGCTATGTAAGAGAAGAATAAGAGAAGATTGGATGGTTTGAAATGAAAAAAACTAAGGCCTATTTATAGGGTTCGGGGTAGGCAGAATTCGACCAGAATTCTGTGTGTAGAATTTAAATTTTTGGCCGTTGGACAACTAGCAGTGATCAAGACCTAAAAATCAGCATCCTGTAATTTAGGGGGGCAGAGTTCGGCCCGAACTCTGTGTGGAGGCAGAGTTCGGCCCGAACTTTGTCTCTTATGGACAGAAAGTTCTAAATAGGCTTCTGGATGAATGGGCTGATTTGGATATTGGCTAAGTAAACCTATAAGGCTATGTCTAGCCCAAAGTTGCTCAGTATGACCCAACTTACATTATCCTATACTCAAAAATAGTAAAAAGTACAGACTCCAGTATACACAAATAGTAAATCTTCAGGCAGCTGTAGTCTTGAACCAATGAGCGGAGTTGATTGATTTCGAGCTTGATGTGTCAAATTGGACTATGAAAAATATTGTTTTATTAATTTTCAAGATTATGTTGACTATAATCCGGTTTGGGTCAATAATCTCCCCTATTTTGATAATTGACAAAACATGATATTTGCATGTCTCAATATTCATACCTGGACACATTATGGCTCCCCCGTACTTGAACAAATTTGCTCCCCCATAAACTGATATTTCCTGTGACAAGTTCTCATCCAAGTATACATATCCAAGTATACATAATTCATAGTGCTAAGGCAAATATCAAGTATTCTCCCCCTTTTGACAAACATCAAAATGGAGACAAAATAGAGAAGCAATATAGATACCATCCACATAATAAAAGATAACATGCGAGTAGTAGTTCTAAATAAGAGCAAACTGAGCCATAGAGTTTTAAAAACATAAAACATAATCAAAAGAAACATAATACCAAATGAAAAATAGTCCTAAGCATCAGTGGCAATACAAAAGCCATATCCATCAAGGAGCATGTGAAGGCCCCGCACTATCGGAACCGGTAGCGACGAACCCAAGAATCGTCAATGCGATAACCGTCGTGAGATGGATCACGCATCATCGGAATCGGCATCGTCGGATGGGAGGCCATGGAGTACTAAATGTCATGGATGGAGTTGCTGAGCACACTCATCTGCAGTGTGGTACGGTAGTCCATCTACGTCCAGCGGTTATCCATCTCAGCCCAGCGTTCGTCCTCCAAACGGAAGCGATCGCGAAGCATAGTCTGAATAGAGTCAAGTGAAGCAGTAGACTCGGGAGCAGGGGAATCAGGAGCAGCAAAGGGAGCAGGAGAATCAGGCTCCTCAGCAGCATCAGACTCAGAGGAGGCCACAGCAGCAACAGTTCTTCTTGCCTTGGTCAGATAGGCAGGAGGGGACAAGGACTGACACTGATCTAATGGGACATGAAAGGCACGAAAGATCAAAGGAAGATACATGGTATAAACCAAGGATTTTGGTTTAGGCCTAGCACGAATCATCCAATCCATCATCGTTCGAGGAAAGTTGAAAGGGACGCAAAAATGTAGAAAAAAGAGAGCAGTGATCTCAAAGTAAGTGACTTCATCAGTCGATCCAGCTTTCGACAAGACCGAAGAAAAGATAATGCGATGAAGTTCGTAAAAGTGATTATTGAGATGTTTAGCCTTGAGTTTTCGAGGAGGGGCATTCGAAGAGCAAATATCCTCCTTAAAACTTTCCCAAGTGGTCTCACCGGGGAAGACAAAATCCCGGGCATCATCAAGCCGTTCCCAAGTATTGGGGTCGGGCATACCAAGAAGGTCGGATAACTCAAAATAATCAAAACATATGTCTATACCGGCGACACATGAGTAGATGCGGTCGCGGTCATAAGTCATGTTGCAATAAAACATTTGAATGGCATTCACATAGATAGGTTCATGAGTTGTAACAAGTTCATCGAGACATAAGTCACGAAAGTTAGGAAGATAGTCGAAAAATACCGTAAACTTAATAGGGTGTCCGACAAATACACTACGATGACGAAAGTCGGCGAACCATGTGTTTGCCATTGATTGTCGTAGAACAGAACAGTTTTGTAGGAGGACTGAACTTTGACTCACAATTACAAACTCGCTTGTACAAAAGAGAGCCTAGGAACAAAACCTAGGAAAAGCAATCTAAGTACAATTGTTTAGTTTAGATTCTGGGGCGTGACGGTAGAGGCTCGGGAAAGTGCTATTAACTCTGCCTTACTCCTTGGACGATCGAACGCAACCTCGGCTCCGGTAAAGAAATGCTCTCTGAAGACACGAATGGAAGAGTATGCTTCTGAGCTCTGTGTGCTCTCCTATGCGTCTCTCTATATGTGTGTGTCTCTGTCTGCAAGGGAATAGCACCTTACTATTTATAGGAATTCATAAGGAATGGGATGTACAGCCACGTGGCAAATTTTGGGCCACATGGTTGTAACTGTGCCTCGAGACTCGATTTATAGTGGACAGTTGGGGATTGGTTGAGATTGATCATGATCTATTTGTTGCAGTAAATCTGAACTGTTAAGACTCGGTCAATCTCTGCCACGTGCCTCAACTACTACTCTGTGGCGAGTCGCATGAAGGATGTATCCTGGTTGAGCCGCATGAGGGACTATCTCATAACCGAGCCGCATGAAGAGTGTCTCATGACCGAGCCGTATGAATGACGTCTCATAACCGAGCCGCATGAAGAATGTCTCATGACTGAACCGCATGAAGGACGTCTCATGACCGAGCCGCATGAAGAATGTCTCATGACTGAGCCGTATGAGAGGTGTCTCATGACTGAGCCACATAAGGAGTGTCTCATAGGCGATCCGCATGAAGGATGTCCCATGACCGAGCCGTATGAAGGATGTCTCATGACTGGGCCGTATAAGGAGTGTCTCATAGGCGATCCGTATGAAGGACGTCTCATGACCGAGCTGCATGAGGGAATATCTCATGATCGAGCCGCATGAAGGATGTCTCATGACCGAGCCGCATAAGGAGTGTCTCATAGGCGATCCGTATGAAGGACGTCTCATGATCGAGCTGTATGAGGGAATGTCTCATGACCAAGCCGTATGAAGAACGTCTCATGACCGAACCGCATAAGGAGTGTCTCATAGGCGATCCGCATGAAGGACGTCTCATGACCGAGCCGCATGATGGACGTCTCATGATCGAGCCACATAAAGGACGTCTCATGACTGAGCCGCATGAGGAATGTCTCATGACCGAGCCGTATGAGGAATGCCTTCTGACCGAGCCGCATGAGGCCATCTCATGACTAAGCCGTATGAGAAATGTTTGATCTCCTTGTTCAAAGAAGATTTGACGGTGAACTCCTTCAGAAGATTGTGATACGCTTGACTAGAACATCTGAGTAATGCATCTAGTTGAGAGCAGGCCCTTACAACGTCTTCAATTGGCATCATGTTTCCGAGATGATGTTGGAAAGGCACAGTAGGTTGCAGTCGCTAGAACACAGACTGCCTTGATAGTGGAGCCACTGTCTTGTGGCAGCGGCAGTTGATGATGGCTTGGGTGCAGTGATGTTATGGAAAAGGGCTCATCGTACGCCAAGGTTGCTTTTCTTTTCTTACATTTGTGAATGACCACCTCTCGCAAGTCGAGAGCAGATTGATCTACCTTTGTATCTGTTTTGTGGGCCCAGGTATCCCGAGCGCCCGGGTGCGTAGGTATCATATTTGCTCCCTGATCTGAGGCTAGTAAAAGCACTTGCTCTCGATCGTTGTAGGAAGACTTTTGGGACCATCATATTTGCTCCCTGATCTGAGGCTAGTAAAGCACTACTCTCGATCGTTGTAGGGAGACTTTTGGGATCATCATATTTGCTCCCTGATCTGAGGCTAGTAAAGCACTACGCTCGATCTTTGTAGGGAGACTTTTGAGAATCACCATGTCCGTTTGCCGCCGGGGGCTGAACACGGGCGGTTCTGTACAACTTTCCATCAATGGCTCGCATAACAGTTAGCAGGACTCTCTGATGGTCGGTAGCTTGGACAGTTGACTGGACTTGTTAGGCCCGTACTGCCCTAGACTTCTTCGACTTAGCACCCGAAGGTGCGTAGTAGGAAGAGTCCAAGTTGGAAGGAGGGAAGGGAAGTTGGTGCCCTTTTCAAAGGAGGCAAGGGGGCTCTATTTATAGAATGGAGTGAGCCCTTTCTTCTTCTCCTTTTTGATGTGGGACTAAAAGCAATATTTTCCATGCTTCTATAACACCCCCTTCAAAGTTTTCAAATTGCAAATTTGGAATACTTTGAATAAGAAGCATGGAAAGTAGAGTTGTTTAGGTGTGGCAATCCTATCAGTGGTAGTGTCACGCCCCGCTCCCGTAGGAGCGATCGTCCTCGTTAAGACGTGATGCCGTACGAGCCTAAATTGCGCTCGTACAGGGCAGGTTCCATAACGGCCGATTTCAGGGCCAAGTTCAATACTTCTCAATTCTGAGACCGCCTCGACAACCCGTAGTCGCGAGCATTCTTCTGTCTTGCCTCGACGTCCCAGTCGCAAGCATTCTTCTTTCTTGCCCTATTATTTCACTCAACTTAAGAACAACTATTTGAAACACTTTCCAAACGTAATGAATCAACCGTGGCCCGTGCCTTAAAACACTAAGTCCATGACATCGTACAACCAACTTGAACTCTATGCGACACCACCGCCCAAGACATACTCTATATGACGGGCTTTGAGACCGTAAGACTATGTTGTTATACCTAGTCGTAAAACTTGTAGGACCGTGCTTGCTACCACTCCGATAGCCTTTTTACATAACTGGCCTAACTTAACGCACAATGAATCGACGAGCAAAGGCTGCGTCAAGTCTCGTATTGCGGAGATGTGTCGCACATGCGTTTAACTTTGAACGACCATATCATTTGGGTGCCTAGACTTACGCCAACAGCCGTGCGACGCAACTTAACTCATGGGGCGGTCAGGGCTATGCTAAACCTTTGGACGATGGGACCGTTCATGCTTTATGAAGCATTTATGCGGGCGACGCCTATGACTTAGGCTAACTCTGAGCTTTGTGTCGAATACCAACTTTCCTTCTTCCAAGCCACGGGATGAAGGACCGAGTGTCATTTTTAAAGCACGTCGTGCACCAACTCTAAGCCGACCGTTGGACCTTTCCATATTCTAACTCATTTCGACCCGTCGGGATTATTCCCTTATCTATGTGGATTCATCTCTTTTATTATCAAGCCTACTTGTGCAAGTTGAAAATATGCTATTTATTATGTGAAGGCTAAGATGAGGCAAGTTCACCGAAACTACCCTACCTGAGCGATCGGTCGCCTTGACCGAGCGATGTCTCCGATTAGCCATTACAAGGCTAAGTTCGAACGCCGTCGGCGTTTCGATTCTACCGATTGACTGAGCGGGACGGGGCACTACATTATACACCACTCAGAAAAAGTTTCGTCCTCGAAACTAACTGAGTACTTACTCATTGACTTATCACTTGACATTCAACGACTCTCGCGCACATTTTCCCTAGGCATTTCTCAAATCCGAGCCACTCACGTGCTACCCTTAATCCTTTCTTCAAAACTCACGATCTCAAATCCTCGACACTTCCCCGTTCCTCAAGTCTCACTTGATTCAACGTATCACTTAGTTGGATCGTGCACATATTTCACGCGTCCCCGAAATATATGCATTTCAGCCAAGTCTCGTGATAGAGAATCCGTCATCACCACTCGAGGCGGATCGTGCACATATTCGGGCGTCCCTGATATACGTGCATGTCAGCCGAGCCTCATGAGTGGTGCCTCCACTATTTTCTATCGCTTCGTACCGGAACGTCTGCCTAACCGCTAGGCTACGTCTATCCGTCAGTATTGGAATCATAGTTCCCAAACAACGATATCAACACTGACCCCATCCTAAGGTCAAACCAAGTTGATAGTACGGAATTTTCTACCCAAGCTGTCACGCCCCAGACCCGAAATACCGGGGGACGGGGACGGACTTGGCTAGCTACGTATTACGGGTAGAAGAAGTACCGAATAATATGATCAATGCTATAAACTAGACAAGGGGGTGCATACTATATACAAGTCTCGCTAGGGTCACATGACATCTATTGTCTCAATTAATGAATCGAGAAGCAGTAAATAAAGAGCATATATGATAAAGCAGTAAGGCGTCCCAAACGCTCGGTCAAAATGTTCTTGAGATCTGATTTTATAAAACATAGCCAGATGATATGATAAGGTATACACAATCGCTATCAGCTGCAGTCTGAATTAATTACAATTATGTAAAAGCAAGTGCTAGACAGTCCGACTAAAAGGTCAGTGCCAAAACGGCAAAAGTAAAGTAAAGAACAAGATGAGTAGGGAGTCAAGGAACCCACTCGTGGCCTCCTGCGGCCATCCTTCTAGTATTGACCATCTTGAGGGTAGAAGTAAGCTGAGTCCTCGGGAGCTGGCTCTAGATCTGGCCATGCAAAACCAGAGAGGTTAGACCTCCAATAGCAAGTACCACAAATGAAGCACGACATGAAGGATTAAAACCAGTAATAAGAGTTAAGGATAGAAATGAGATAAATAAATCTTTGCCTCTTACTAAGGTACGCCTAGCGTCTTGACACTCCGAACCAACTCTCCAACCAAACAAGGACAGAAGTTGGCCCGTCATGTCAGGACGTTCAGCTTACCTTAATAGTTGGCAAAGTAGGATACAACCCACAATCAAATCAGTTTAAGCGGCCAGGCAATTATTACGGCTTACTACTTGTGGGCTCCAAGTTACCCTGGAACTATGCATTAGAAAATTTTTCAGTTCTTACTATAGACAAACAAGGCTGGTCGATCCAATAATCTGTTGCATCATGCGGAGAAACGAGTCCCAACGGGACGCTCGTCGATCGGGAAAAGTAAACCGGATACCACTCCCTGCCCGTGTGGTAGATATACAGTATCCGTGGGAACCAGCCGGCGTGTCGGGACACTATTTGTCCCAAGGACGGCCGTCATATAAGAATTCGGAAATCCATTCTCTCCATGCAGTAATTATTTTATTTAGCTTAGTTGGCCCTATGTTAATTGAAATATCATGCCGTGGACCATGAGTATTTCGCATGAGTACTTTCGTACAAGGTACGATATGCGTAACTCTACAACGATGCCAGTGCGGTTAGGTTGTAGGCCCTGCATAGCGTAATGCAACAATCAAACCTATCCACGGAATAATCATGCCTTGACAGTAGGTTACACGTGCTGCTTTTGTAATACGAAATTAATTTTCGGTGCCATAGCACCTACTCAATATTATGTAAATTTATGTACATAATTATAAGTTGGAAATCAGCACGGGTACATTGTCAATGATCGGGATCAGCCAGTCATTCTCAATGGTTTATACATGAACGTTTCATATTCAGTACAATAAGACGACTAGCCAGTCTCTTAGTTCCAGACATAGGAACGCATGATCAATATTAAGTCAGGATATCAATCATTGTCAATTCGTGACAAGGCATGGTAGTCAAAAGTTCTATATCAAGAATAAGAGAAACTTGCATAAAATAGTTGGTAACATATTCTTGAAGTCAAGAAAAAGATCTACAACTTTTATGTTGGAAGCTAGGAGAAATTCGTGCCAGAAAACAGTCAAAAAGAGCATCAAACAATCAAAATCAGCCAAAATCAGCCTCATGCGGCTCAATACTATGCAGCTCATGCGGCTCAAAAATACTCATACGGCCAGAAATGCTCATGCGGCCAAAAATGCTCATGCGGCTCAAAAATGCTCATGCGGCCAGAAATGCTCATGCGGCCAGAAATGCTTATGCGGCTCAGAAATGCTCATGCGGCCAGAAATGCTCATGCGGCCAGAAATGCTTATGCGGCTCAAAAATGCTCATACGGTCAGAAATGGTCATGCGGTCAGAAATGCTCATGCGGCTCAAAAAATGCTCATACGGCCAGGCACTATTCATCGTTCCTGCCAAAATCAGGACAGATGAACATAGAAGTTTGACCAAAATTGTTTTGGCCATAACTTCCTCCAATCAAGTCGAAATCTAACTTTTTAAGAGCCAAAATTGGGGTAGAATTGAATTCTCTACAACATAGAACAATCAAAACATGGAAATGATGAAGTTTGATAAATTAAAACCCAAGAAAATCGAAAAGGAGAAAACTTAGATCTACACAAAACTAACCATGGAAAACAAAAACTACAACACCTAAACATGTAGAGAAAGAAGAGACAAACACAATGGACTAAAAATAAATGAGGATGCATGAAATCCTCCATGATGTGCAAGATGTACTTGTCTCTCACAAGTGGGTTAGGGTTTGGTGGAGGAGTAAATGTGAATGAATGAAGAGAGAGAATGAAAGAAGAAGTTTTATATCATGGTCAAGTGGATCTCCACCATTCATTCTCTCCGCCAAATCCAAGCCATCCATTCTTTTCCATGTTGAACCAAACCGAACCAAGTTGGTTTACCATGAACCGAAATGAACCAAGAGCCAAGAAAAAGCAAAAAATAAAATACAGAAAAATAATTAGCATGAAATTAAAAGAATTAAATACAAAATAAATGCATGACAGATACTAAATAAATTCGGGCAAGCGGTATACGTATAAAAATACGCATTTCGGGAACGGGGAGTGACATCTCTACCCACCTTAGATAAATTCCGTCCTCGAAATTTCAAATCCAAGCAGGTTAGAAATATCAGGGCCAGGTACAAGCAATACAGCAAGCAATCAATCACCCTATGATACCAATCAGCCACTAATCTGCAACTATACTATCAATCCATGAAACCAAGCTACTAATCATATGGGAATATACATGTGGAATCAAGATAATCAAGGCATATGGAAAAAAAATATACCTTGTGAGTCAAACAAGTGCGGGTACCGCGATCGGATATCATCCTCCCGCTCCTACGTTGACTCTCCTAAGGAGTGATGGCCCCAAGCAACACGAACAAGGTTAATTGTTCGGTTCTTGAGTATCTTCTCCCTTCGGTCCAAAATAGACACAGGCTGCTCCTCATAAGACAGGTTGGTACCCACAACCAGCTCAGAATGATCGAGGATATGACTTGGGTCCGATACATACCTACGTAAGTGAGATACGTGAAATACATCATGCACCTCTCTTAACGAAGGCGGAAGGGATAAACGATAAGCAACATCGCCTACCCTATCAAGGATAACGAATGGGCCCACGTACCGCGGACTCAACTTTTCGTGAACACCAAATCTAATGACTCCTCGGGTAGGCAAATTCCGCAAAAATACGTGGTCCCTAACAGAAAATTCCAACGGCCTGCGATGCTGGTCTGCCCAATGACGATGCCGATCCTGTGTAACTCGAAGTCGCTCTCTAATTTCCTTAACAACTTCAACTGTCTGGACAATTATCTCTGGTCCCAACATTTTCCTTTCCCCAATATCATCCTATGCCAACGGCGATCTAAACTTTTTACCGTACAGTGCCTCGAACGAAGCCATTTGAATACTGGCCTGGTAACTATTATTATATGAAAATTCTACTAAGTGCAGGTGACTCTCCCAGGATCCTCCAAAATCTAAAGTGCAGGCTCGTAACATATCTTCTAAGGTCTGAATGGTTCTTTCTGATTGTCCGTCAGTCTGCGGGTGGTAAGCCGTACTGAATCTTAACTTGGTACCTAGGCTGTGATGTAAAATCTTCCAGAAATACGACATAAAACGGGTATCTCTATCCGACACAATACTGACAGGAACTCCATGTTGCCTGACGATCTGCTGCATGTACATCTCTGCTAGCTTTTCTGTAGTCTGCCCTACTCTGAAGGGAAGGAAATGTGCTACCTTTGTAAGTCGATCCACTATAACCCAGATGGCATCCTTACCACTAGGTGACCTCAGTAATCCAGTCACAAAGTCCATTGTGATGTGCTCCCACTTCCATTCCGGGATAGGAAGTGGCTGTAATAATCCTGCTGGCCTCTGCTGCTCTGCCTTCACTTGCTGACATATTAAGCAACGGGAGACGAATCTAGCTATCTCCCTCTTCATTTCTTTCCACCAAAAATATTGTTTAATATCCCTGTATATTTTGGTACCTCCCGGGTGAATAGAATACTGAGAACTATGGGCCTCTGCCATAACCTCATGTCTGATATCTCCACTAGGCACACATAGACGCGATCCATACCTAAGTGTTCCATCCTCAGGAATTCTCATCTCCTTCCGGAGTCCTGACTCACATTCTGTCCTAAGCTTCTGAATCCTTGGGTCCAGTGTCTGAGCTGCCTTGATCCTGTCTACCAAGTCAAATTGAACTTGTAGACTAGCCAAGATCCCTACATCTCCAGGAAGTATAACCTCAATGTCTGTCACGACCCACACCCACTGTGAGGGTACGAGCACGTAACAACGCCAGCCTACGCCGCAGTGTCGGCGGTAGAACGCCGTTCTAGGTCACTATCTAACCAACAAATCACGCAATTATAAAATGTACTTGTCAAAATATCAACTCCGAATGGAGGACAAGTATAGATATAATGTAATCTCAATCACAGTCTAAGCACGATATGATAGCACAGAAGATTATAACTAAGACTAAAAAATAGAAATAAAACCAACAACTAAATAATATAATCTCAGACAATCTCAACTACATAACTCCACTTATTTACAACTCGAGTTCTAAAGCAGGAAAACTAAAACAAGACAACTAGCTAATCTCCCGATCACTCCTGAGTGTCGGGGCCATAGGTAGCTAAGCCATCTCCTGGTCCGTAATATGTAGGGTATGTGTCCTCAGGGCAATCATCTGTAAAATTTATAACAGGTCCAGTCAGGATAGGAACGAGCACAATCTCATCTAGAAAACCCAAGTAAATGACAGAAAACTATAAAGCAGTTATAGACAGTTGTATTGATGACCATGGCAGTTTATATTCAGGTGATGGTAAGAAAGACAGATAAAGTGCAAAAAAAGTAAGTAACTAAACAAGAGAAGAATTATGGCAATAAAGACTGTAAAAATAGAACTAGCTGAACCAGGGTAATATGATACAAGTCCAGACAGTAAATGTATACGAGTGTAACTCCAATGTAAGTCCAGTACAAGACGAATCTAATACAAGATGAATCCAGTAAGGGACGATACCAATCATAGTGATCAATGATTCCAGGGTGAGTCCAGCCTATACTCTAGCAGTGTGTTTTAAAATACCGAGATCGACATATAAACGGCTATAGGTAATCCGGCACATCACACACCTGGCCGGGTGTGAGATGGCTATCATTCCAGTTTGATTCCAGTATAGGGTGATTCCAGAATTGGGGTATGTCTACATGTCTTACTCTAGTATTTTCCCTTCCAGCAAGTGAATCCAGAAATCTGACACAATAATTCAAGATGAGTCCAGCCAGAATATAATGATACCAGTAAATGATTCCAGAATGATTCCAGTAATAGAGGCCAGACAATAAATGTATGTCGTATACATGAATCCAGAATATCCATACGTGTTGTAACAGAGAATCGCATACAACTAACTAGAACTGAAGTACAGTAATTGACAAGTAAATAAGAGAACTATCAGAGAATGTACTCGCCTGATACTCTGAAAAGAGTAGTGTAATATCAGATATCTGCAACAGAGTCACAATGTCCTAAACAGAGGAATACAGGTTATAATATGTTTAAAATAAGGTAAATGAAGTTTATGATGCAATCTACATGATTCTAAGTCAATTCTCGGTCAAAGTCAGCCCTAAGTCAAACCTGGTCAACTGTCTAGATCAAACTAGGTCTAAGTCAAACTTGGTCAACCCTGGGTCAACCCAAGTCAACTACTCTAGTCAAACTAGGTCAGTTGGTCACATCTGGACTAAATGTTGACTTTGGTCAACTCTAGTCAATCTTAGACTATTTGGTCACTATCTAGGTCAATCTCTATAAGGTTAACTCAACTCTAACTCAAGGCCATAATTAACCTATATTATTATATATACACTACACAACTATATATCTATATACATATTAAGTATCACTCTAACCTTCCTTAAGACAACCACCTCTATATCAACAATATATATCCTTATATATGCATCCTATGTGAATTCTTAAACAAGCCACATATATATACATCCTCACATATTTCACAATATTTATATATAGTCTAACATATATGTATGCACACATAGTAGTAAATATAGCTAATGCATATGAGTGTAAGGCTATATAGACAATGTAGGATATCTAACCAATGGATACGGTTAATGAGTGTGGCTGTGCAAGATATGTGGTGGACAGTGAAGAAATAATGATGCAGGGGATGTCCAAGAGTGTCAATCAAGGATACTCATGTGGTATTAGGTGTTAAACTGATACCAAAAGTAATTTAACCCATAGAACCCTCTACTGAACTCCAACTTCATAAATTGATGCTTATGAAGGCCACATAATCAACAGGTCAGCAACAGGATAGTGTGGTTGGCTCAACTGCTAACAGTGGGCCTAGACTACTGTACACTCAATTGCAGGTCCAAATAGGACCTGCCTACTCTTCACCTGCTAACACATTAACCTTAGGATCCTCCTCTCTACTATCCTAACTAACATGACTGGTGTTAACATTAGGATACACTAAACTAACCAACTGTCACACAAGCCCATGTCTGATACAAACCTATCTACTGTCATATAAGTGCACACCTATTCCAATCCGAGCCCACTCTACAATCCATGTTTGCTATAGAAAGGATCAACAAGCCTTGAAAGATGTAATAGATCCAACTGAGGTAAGGACTGAAATCGTAATATAGGGAGATTGAACTAATGGATGTGGACTGATACTCTGTGAGTATCAGTCGACTGGTACAGGGAAGGGAACTGACCAATGGTTCATGTAGCTCCTAACTCCAAATCAACACACATGAGGGCAGCCCATGAAGGAACTGTCCTGCTACTGCTACCCGACAGTACCAGAGAGACCCCATGCTCAAATTAATTACAAAATGCTAGTTGAACCCAAATCAAAATGCCAATTTCGAATTTAACTCACCCATAATCTAACAACCTGAACTAATGATATCATCACAACCAATGTAAAGGAAATAAGGTAATTTGAAAAAAGGAAAGAGATATGGGAACCCCAACTAATTCTCATTCTCAGTGTCAAATAGGAGAACAGTGTGTTAGGCCACTTGTGTGTGTGTGTGTGTGTGTACCTTAGTTGAAATGTATGAGTGAACAATGGGACAGCATATGCGACTCAGGTTTAGGTGTGTGTTGACAGTGTCAACACAGTGTCTATGTGTGTATAAATGAATTGAGTAAGCATGTGTGATCTCAGATTTGTGCAATAACAGCCCATGACATCCCAACCCAATCAATCATGCAAATCCTAAACTAACATGAAAATCTAACCTAGCAGCAGCTGACACATGTGCACATGAATATACATGTAATTTGAACATCAAAAATTCAGTTTAGAATAGGAATTTAAATTCAGGAACTAAAACCTGAAACATGTATCAGTCATTAGCTCACTAGCAGTCTAAAACCTCCTTTCGAACTCTAAAAATCTACCCAGTCAACAACCAACATTAACATAATCCAGTACACATGTTATAGAACCTAACATGTCAATTAAATCATGAAAACAAATGGGTGGGAATACATTTCAATCCAGGAATTTGAAAAACAGAACCTGTGTATCAGTGCAAAAAAAAGGAAAACTGAATTTCGAACACCAAAACTTGTTAATATGCAATTTAAATAGTTGGTAATTGTGTATGAACATTATATGGTGTTATACAGGTTAATTCGTGTCCACAAAAGTCGACACAATGTGTCCAAAATGCGAACCATACTGTGTGTCAAAAATTTACACAGGGCAGCCTCGTGCGTGCGTGTGGGTCGTCCTAGGACACGACACAGGACGACCCGTGTCTCGTGCTCATGCACGTGGGTTCTCCCAGAGTAGGGCTTCGTGATGAAGTATCTGTATTGTGTCCACTTAAGCCGTGTCCAAAGAAATCAACGCGTATCAGATACGATTTTCGTGTGCGGGCAGTTCAGTGTAAAACCCGTGCGAGCTCGATAACTTCGAGAATACTCCACGAAATCATCTCAAACTTTGGGAGAGTGGTGACAGAGGTTGCCCCCTCATGTCCACCAAAAATCGTGTCACGAGAGGCCGTGTCGTGTCCTGTGTCGACCCCGAGCAGCAGGGCAGCGCACCGGGGCCTCGTGCAAGCGTTCGTGTCCAATTTTGGACACGAAAACCAACCCGATTCGTGCTCAGACATATACATATACAATCTACATATAATAAGCTTTCCAAAATACACTCATGCTCAAAAGTAATAATAATTATCCTAATGATATGGTCAGGTTCTAGGTTAGGCAGTCTCTCAGGTTACACTAGCAAGGCATCAAAATCACAAGCCATGACTTAAAACAGTTTTAAATTAATTTAAAAATCACCAAAAATCATAATATGATTTAAATACAAATAAATAATATTTATAAATAAAAAATTTCAAAAATACCCTTATTCCAGAAACTGAGTGTTACAAGTCTACCCCCCTTAGAAAAATTTCGTCCTCGAAATTAAGATGATCGCACCCTTCCTAGGTCAAACCCCCAATCAATCAAAGTCGAAGCAACACAATCCTACTGGTCGTAATTCCACAGTCTCGAACAGGGTAGCTACACTATCTAGAAATCACAAGCAATATCCTGACAGGTACTAAGGGAAATCACACATGAAAGTGGGAAGAAAGGACAAGAAGGTCAAACCTGCTAATCCATCACCTGCAACGTCAGTCTCCTCGGCTGCCATCGCAAAAGCTCCACCCCTCTGGTGCTGAGCTACAGGTGGCCTAGCCCCCACAAAAGGAGGTGCAATGGGACAATCTATCTTCTGGTGGGTAGCTGACCCACAGAAATAGCAAACCTTCAACCTCTTCCTGTCCTGCTCCCAGATGTGTCCCGGCTTCTTGCAGTAGGAACAACTAATCGCCTTCGGGTCCTGACTCCGATACTGATGCTGCACCTGCTGAACTCCCACTGGTGCCTGCATCTGCTGAATCTGCACATGAGGCCTCTTGGCCTGGCCTCCGCTGTTGCTGATACCGTGTGCGTCCCGTCCCCTCTTGAGCCTCAGCTCAAGATCATCCTCTGCTGCTAAGGTGCCCACCAAGATCTCCTCAAAAGTGGCATCGCGGGCGCTCTTGGTATAGGACTTCACCTCCTTGACCAGCCCCTTCCTGAACCTCCGGGCCTCCCCTCGACAAATCTGCTCAGACGACAGAACTCCCCTGCATACTCCTCCACGGACTGGCCGCCCTGGACTAGGGCCTCGAACTAGGTCTCGAGGGCTCCTAGCGCTGCATCCGGGAAAAACTTCTCCTTGAACAGCTTCTTGAATAGTGCCCAAGTCTGTCCTATCGTACCAACCCTCGGGTCGGTCTGGTACCATGTGCGGGCCAGATCCGGCATCATGCTGGCTGCCGCCTCTATCTGGAGCCTCGTCGGAATCTCAGCCAATCTGAATATCTCCTCCATGTGCTCTATCCACTCATCGGCGTACAGGATGCCCTCTGTACCCCGAAAATCCTTCGGGTGCATCTTCTGAAAATCTTAGATGCCCTTCTCTTTTGGCTGGTGCGGCTGCTGAACTACTGGAGGATGGGCTACTACCCTCTCAACCACTGTCAGGGCCAGATCAATGCCCCGACTAATCTCCGCAGTCTAACGCTGCTGCTGGGCCTGCTGGCCCTCCATGAACTACTGGAAGAAAGTGAACAGCTGGACTGCGTCCACGGATCCTGAAGGCGACTGCTGCTGCTGGAACATCTCTGGAATCACCGGGCTCTGTCTGTGCACTGGTGGAGGGGCTCCTCCAAAGGCGGCTGAAATACCTACCCCAGCTGGCTGAACTGGTGCCGCGGTATCGGGGGCTGGCTGCACAAGACGAGAGGTCGCAGACCTCTCAGCAGTGTCCCTCGATCTGGAGCGATGGGATCTAGTCTCGACCATCCTGAAGACAGATCAAACAAGGAATCAATACTGAGATAGAAGCGATAAATCAAGGGAGGACAGTTAATTTTTAAGGAAGACAAATCAGCAAGATGTACAGATGGCATGAATTGAAGCAAAAATTTTCCTAACTGTGATTGAGTGCCTCTCCGTTAAAGCCTATCTCTCAATCCTATCACAGGCTCGCAGCAGTACAACTAAGTCGCCGTACTACCACGATATCGCACTAATACGACTCTCGACCTGCATGGGCCACCACTAAAAATGTGTCACGACCCGCACCCACTGTGAGGGTACGAGCACGTAACAACGCCCAGCCTATGCCGCAGTGTCGGCGGTAGAATACTGTTCTAGGTCACTATCTAACTAACAAATCACGCAATTATAAAATGTACTTGTCAAAATATCAACTCCGAACGGAGGACAAGTATAGATATAATGTAATCTCAATCACAGTCTAAGTACGATATGATAGCACAGAAGATTATAACTAAGACTAAATAACAGAAATAAAACCAACAACTAAATAATATAATCTCAGACAATCTCAACTACATAACTCCAATTATTTACAACTCGAGTTCTAAAGCAGGAAAACTAAAACAAGACAACTAGCTAATCTTCCGATCACTCCTGAGTGTCGGGGCCATAGGTAGCTAAGCCATCTCCTGGTCCGTAATATGTTGGGCATGTGTCCTCGGGGCAATCATCTGTAAAATTTACAACAGGTCCAGTCAGGACAGGAACGAACACAATCTCATCTAGAAAACCCAAGTAAATGACAGAGAACTATAAAGCAGTTATAGACAGTTGTATTGATGACCATGGCAGTTTATATTCAGGTGATGGTAAGAAAGATAGATAAAGTACAAGGAAAGTAAGTAACTAAACAAGAGAAGAATCATGGCAATAAAGACTGTAAAAATAGAACTAGCTGAACCAGGGTAATATGATACAAGTCCAGACAGTAAATGTATACAAGTGTAACTCCAATGTAAGTCCAGTAAAAGACGAATCTAATACAAGATGAATCCAGAAAGGGACGATCCCAGTCATAGTGATCAATGATTCCAGGGTGAGTCCAGCCTATACTCTAGCCGTGTATTTTAAAATACCGAGATCGACATGTAAACGGCTATAGGTAATCCGGCACATCACACACCTGGCCGGGTGTGAGATGGCTATCATTCCAGTTTGATTCCAGCATAGGGTGATTCCAGAATTGGGGTATGTCTACAAGTCTTACTCTAGTATTTCCCTTCCCAGCAAATGAATCCAGAAATTCGACACAATGATTCAAGATGAGTCCAGCCAGAATATAATGATACCAGTAAATGATTCCAGTAATAGAGGCCAGACAATAAATGTATGTCGTATACATGAATCCAAAATATCCATACGTGTTGTAACAGAGAATCGCATACAACTAACTAGAACTGAAGTACAGTAATTGACAAGTAAATGAGAGAACTATCAGAGAATGTACTCGTCTGATACTCTGAAAAGAGTAGTATAATATCAGATGTCTGCAACAGAGTCACAATGTTCTAAACAGAGAAATACAGGTTATAATATGTTTAAAATAAGGTAAATGAAGTTTATGATACAATCTACATGATTCTAAGTCAATTCTAGGTCAAAGTCAACCCTAAGTCAAACCTGGTCAACTGTCTAGATCAAACTAGGTCTAAGTCAAACTTGGTCAACCCTGGGTCAACCCAAGTCAACTACTCTAGTCAAACTAGGTCAGTTGGTCACATCTGGACTCAATGTTGACTTTGGTCAACTCTAGTCAATCTTAGACTATTTGGTCACTATCTAGGTCAATCTCTATAAGGTTAACTCAACTCTAACTCAAGGCCATAATTAACCTATATTATTATATATACACTACACAACTATATATCTATATACATATTAAGTATCACTCTAACCTTCCTTAAGACAACCACCTCTATATCAACAATATATATCCTTATATATGCATCCTATGTGAATTCTCAAACAAACCACATATATATACATCCTTACATATTTCACAATACTTATATATAGTCTAACATATATGTATGCACACATAGTAGTAAATATAGCTAATGCATATGATTGTAAGGCTATATAGACAATGTAGGATATCTAACCAATGGATACGGTTAATGAGTGTGGCTGTGCAAGACATGTGGTGGACAGTGAAGAAATAATGATGCAGGGGATGTCCAAGAGTGTCAATCAAGGATACTCATGTGGTATTAGGTGTTAAACTGATACCAAAAGTAATTTAACCCATAGAACCCTCTACTGAACTCCAACTTCATAAATTGATGCTTATGAAGGCCACATAATCAACAGGTCAGCAACAGGATAATGTGGTTGGCTCAACTGCTAACAGTGGGCCTAGACTACTGCACACTCAATTGCAGGTCCAAATAGGACCTGCCTACTCTTCACCTGCTAACACATTAACCTTAGGATCCTCCTCTCTACTATCCTAACTAACATGACTGGTGTTAACATTAGGATACACTAAACTAACCAACTGTCACACAAGTCCATGTCTGATACAAACCTATCTACTGTCATATAAGTGCACACCTATTCCAATCCGAGCCCACTCTACAATTCATGTCTGCTATAGAAAGGATCAACAAGCCTTGAAAGATGTAATGGATCCAACTGAGGTAAGGACTGAAATCGTAATATAGGGAGATTGAACTAATGGACGTGGACTGATACTCTGTGAGTATCAGTCAACTGGTACAGGAAAGGGAACTGACCAATGGTTCATGTAGCTCCTAAATCCAAATCAACACACATAAGGGCAGCCCATGAAGGAACTGTCCTGCTACTGCTACCCGACAGTACCAGAGAGACCCCATGCTTAAATTAATTACAAAATGCCAGTTGAACCCAAATCAAAATGCCAATTTCGAATTTAACTCACCCATAATCTAACAACCTGAACTAATGATATCATCACAACCAATGTAAAGGAAATAAGGTAATTTGAAAAAAGAAAAGAGGTATGGGAACCCCAACTAATTCTCATTCTCAGTGTCAAATAGGAGAACAGTGTGTTAGGCCACTTGTGTGTGTGTGTGTGTGTTCCTTAGTTGAAATATGTGAGTAAACAATGGGACAACATATGTGACTCAGGTTTAGGTGTGTGTTGACAGTGTCAAAATAGTGTCTATGTGTGTATAAATGAATTGAGTGAGCATGTGTGATCTCAGATTTGTGCAATGACAGCCCATGACATCCCAACCCAATCAATCATGCAAATCCTAAACTAACATGAAAATCTAACCTAGCAGCAGCTGACACATGTGCACATGAATATACATGTAATTTGAACATCAAAAATTCAGTTTAGAATAGGAATTTAAATTCAGGAACTAAAACCTAAAACATGTATCAGTCATTAGCTCACTAGTAGTCCAAAACCCCCTTTCGAACTCTAAAAACCTACCCAGTCAATAACCAACATTAACATAATCCAGTACACATGTTATTGAACCTAACATGTCAATTAAATCATGAAAACAAATGGGTGGGAATAAATTTCAATCCAGGAATTTGAAAAACAGAACCTGTGTATCAGTGCAAAAAAAGGGAAACTGAATTTCGAACACCAAAACTTGTTAATATACAATTTAAATAGTTGGTAATTGTGTGTGAACATTGTATGGTGTTATACAGGTCAATTCGTGTCCACAAAAGTTGACACAATGTGTCCAAAATACGAACCATACTGTGTGTCAAAAATTTACACAGGGCAGCCTCGTGCGTGCGTGTAGGTCGCCCTAGGACACGACACAGGGCGACCCGTGTCTCGTACTCATGCACATGGGTTCGTCCACAGTAGGGCTTCGTGATGAAGTGTCTGTATTGTGTCCACTTAAGCCGTGTCCAAAGAAATCAACGCGTATCAGATGCGATTTTCGTGTGCGGGCAGTTCAGTGTAAAACCCGTGCGAGCTCGATAACTTCGAGAATACTCTACGAAATCATCTCAAACTTTGGGAGATTTGTGACAGAGGTTGCCCCCTCATGTCCACCAAAAATCGTGTTACGAGAGGCCGTGTCGTGTCCTGTGTCGACCCCGAGCAGCAGGGCAGCGCATCGGGGCCTCGTACACGCGTTCGTGTCCAATTTTGGACACGAAAACCAACCCGATTCGTGCTCAGACATATACATACACAATCTACATATAATAAGCTTTCCAAATATGTAATTTGTTTTGAAAACCAAGAACAAAAAAGTTCAAAGAGACATTTCATCAAACACCTAAGTATATACATTAATACGTGTCCGATACGGACACCAAACGGACACGAAATCCACCCAAATTCTTAGGACAGCTAGGGGACACCTAGATCTAGCCTAATATGCAAAGAAATCAAAATAATAATGCAATTTAAGGGGTTTTACCTATAGGTGCAATTAGCAAG
This sequence comes from Iris pallida, assembly GCA_029216955.1. Classification (NCBI taxonomy): domain Eukaryota; kingdom Viridiplantae; phylum Streptophyta; class Magnoliopsida; order Asparagales; family Iridaceae; genus Iris; species Iris pallida. The sequence goes on along the minus strand of JANAVB010039820.1, from coordinate 2,876,581 downwards.
AAAAGCCCCAAAATGAAGTGTTCCTCCTTGCTAGCTCGGATCCCCAAATTGCTCAAAATCTGGGATTACTCTCCACCAACAGTAAATAAACACTAATTAGGTCCTAATGCAAAAGACTAGAGTTAGAAAGGAGTTGAAATGAAAAAGTTATGGAATGACTCTTTACCTCTTTCTTCAAAGCTTGGAAAAATAATAAAAGAGGCAAGGACAAAGAGGAGATTATTTATAGTGAAGGGAGAGCCCTAGTGGCTGGTCAAAAAGTAGAAAATTAGGGTTAGGGCATAGTCTAATGGCTATGGGCCTAACTGTACTAGTCATGGAACCCATTTCTAAGTCTTAAGTCTATGGACCAAAACACCAATCATCCTATTTCAAACTTGATCCTAAGTGTCCTAACTTGAGTTGACTTAAGTTAAACTAGGGTCCATACCATGTTAACTAGGTCACCAAGTCAAGGTCAAAATCTAGGACAGTCTCTTAAGTCACAGCTAGTTAAAAGTCAAATCAACAATCACCAGTACAATAAATCATGAAATAATTCAAAGAGGCCAAATGACCAAAATACCCTCATACTCAAAAGTAATAATAATTATCCTAATGATATGGTCAGGTTCTAGGTTAGGCAGTCTCTCAGGTTACACTAGCAAGGCATCAAAATCATAAGCCATGACTTAAAACAGTTTTAAATTGATTTAAAAATCACCAAAAATCATAATATGATTTAAATACAAATAAATAATATTTATAAATACAAAATTTCAAAAATATCCTTATTCCAGAAACTGGGTGTTACAATGCCCATCTCTCGAAGATCCTCTAAAATCTGCTTCTGTAATGTCAACATAAATGCACTGCCCCTTCTACTGAGGGCATCCGCTACTACATTAGCCTTGCCTGGGTGATACCGAATCTCTACCTCGTAATCCTTGATCAATTCCAACCATCTCATCTGTCTCATATTCAGCTCCTTCTGAGTAAAAATATACTTTAAGCTCTTGTGGTCGGTGAATATATCTACTCGATCGCCGTACAGGTAATGCCTCCAAAGCTTCAAGAAAAATACTACGGCCGCCAACTCGAAATCATGAGTCGGATAATTCTTCTCGTGGTCCCGAAGTTGTCTAGATGCATACGCTATCACCTTCCCATGTTGCATGAGGACACATCCAAGTCCCTTACCTGACGCATCATAATATACAGTAAAACCTCCGGGTCCAACGGGCAATGTAAGTATAGGTGCCGAGATCAATTTCTGCTTCAAACTCTCAAAGGATGCCTGACACTCTGCCGACCAGACAAATGGCACATCCTTGCGTGTCAAACGGGTCATGGGTGCTGAAATTCTTGCAAAATTTGACACGAACCTTCGGTAATATCCTGCCAATCCCAAGAAACTCCGCACATCTGCTACTGTCTTAGGTACTGGCCAACCTTCCACGGCCTCCACTTTTTTAGGATCCACTGATACTCCGGCCCCTGATATGATATGCCCCAGGAATGAAATTCGATCCGACCAAAACTCACATTTACTGAGCTTGGCATACAACTGGTTTTCTCGTAAAACCTGTAATACCTTCCTGAGGTGACCTTCATGCTCTTCTTCGCTGGCCGAGTAAACAAGAATGTCGTCGAGGAACACAACGACAAATTGATCCAAGTATGGCTTAAAAATGCGGTTCATCAAATCCATAAATATTGCTAGAGCATTGGTCAGTCCAAACGGCATAACTAAAAATTCGTAATGCCCATACTTCGACCTGAATGCTGTCTTGGGAATATCCTCCTCCCGAACTCTAACTTGATGATATCCTGACCGAAGATCTATCTTGGAAAATACTCTGGCTCTGCTCAACTGATCAAACAAGTCATCGATCCTCGGTAGTGGGTACTTGTTCTTTACTGTTGCCGCATTGAGTTTCCTATAGTCAATGCACAATCAGGATGACCCATCCTTCTTCCCTACAAGTACCACTGGTGCTCCCCATGGTGATTCACTGTCCCGAATGAACTTCTTCGCCTTCAATTCTTCTATATGCTGGTACACCTTGGCCTGCTCTGAATCCGACATTCTGTAAACTCGATCTGACACCGGTTCGATCCCTGGTACCAATTCTATACTGAACTCGACATCTCTCTTCGGTGGTAAACCTAGTAGTTCTTCCGGAAATACATCAAGAAACTCTTCCACTACCCTCGGGACTTGAACTCCTTCCAATGCTGCTACGACTCTGCCTGCCAACTGTTCTGTTCCCGGCCTGACCAAAGCGAACTGTCCCATGCCTGGAATATCAAAAGATGTGCTCCCTCTATGGCAATCTATTGTAGCATGACTGTCTTTCAGCCAGTCCATACCCAAGATAACATCAAAATTTCCCATAGGAAATTCTATCAACCTAGCGGGTAAGGAACGCCCGTACACTACGACTCTACATGCTGGAATAATCCTACTAACTCCTACAAGCCCATTACCAGTGAGTATATTCAACCTCTCTGGTAATGCCTCAAATTTCATTCCTAGTCGTGTTGCAAATCGTGTAGATACAAATGAATACGCTCCCGAATCAAATAATGCTACTGCAGGATATGAGGAGACGAGAACGTTACCTGCCACAACGTTCCCCGATGCCAATGCCTCCTCCAAGGACAGATTGAACGCCTGTCCTTGGCCTCCATGCTGATTTCCCTGCTGTAGCCCTGCCCGGTACTGCTGCTGGCCCTTGCCTCGATGATGCTGGGGTGGTCTCTGGTGTTGTTGCTGTATCGGCGGTCCCTGCTGCCGAAACATCTGAGCTTGTGTCAATAACGGGCGTTGAGCCAACGGTTTTACTGCCACCGCTGGCCCTCGATACTGGCCTGCCCCTGGTGCTGGCAGGGCAGAAAATGGTTGCACTGGCCCTCCTGGCCTCGAACTCATAGGGCAAGTGGAAACCCGGTGATCCGAACTCCCACATACCAAGCATAACCCATTAAATGCCCGGCATATATTCTTAGTGTGCCCTGCCTTCCCACAATAAGTGCAACCCGCGGGTCGCTGCTGATTATTCCTCTGCTGCTATTGCTGTCTGGCTGGTGGTGCTGGCCCTCGTACCGCCACATCATGAATGCGGACGCCAGGGGACGGTGCTGTCGATCGGGGTGCTGCTCTCCCTCCTCCTTCCATCTGGTGGTGAGACCTCTTCTGGCCCCCAGCCCTAGTCGCCATCCTCTGGATAGTGATCTCATGCCTCCGGGCAGCCGTCAGTACCTCATCAAAAGTCTGGTAGTTATACCCCTTTACCAGTTGCAAGAGTTCAAGATGAAACCCTTGTTGAAACCTCATGGCCCTCTGGCTCTCCGTGGCTACCATCTTCGGGGCAAACCTACTCAATCTGCAGAACTCCGCTGCATAAGCATCCACGATCTTCCTAGCCTACTTGAGGCTAATGAACTTCTGCTGTAGCTCGAATTGAGCTACCACTCCATAGTACTTGGTCTTGAATCTGGTAGAAAAATCGTCCCATGCAATAGGACGCCTAGCACCTACTTCCTCTGATTCCCACCAATCACGGGTGAGATCCTAGAGTAACAACTTTACTTGGTCCACTTGCTCCTCCGCTGGAACTTTGGCTGCCTTCAAAATGGCCTCAATATCCTTGAGCCACGCATCTGCTGTGATAGCATCTTCTGTACCTTCGAAACGTCGGGGGTTGTACTTACAGAATCGGGTCGACGCTCCTGAATTAGTCCTCACTCCTCTTTCTAATGCCGTCTGCAAGCCTTGATTAAGTAACACATTCTGCTCTTGTTGCTGGGCATGCATCTGTTGCTGGACCAACATCTGATGTTGCTGCGTGGTTATCATCCCTCTGATGATCTCTAGGAGGGCTGGTGTATCTACTACCCTCGGAGTGGGCGGAATCATCGGTGAGACCGGAACCTCCGGATATAGCGGCCCAACGGCTGGCTCTACTATCACCTCTGCTTGGACATGCTCTTGGGAAGCACTGGCCCTTGCTGCTGACCAGCATGGTCCTGCTGCTCTGGTTGTTGCTGCTCTGACGCGGACGAGGAGCCCCTAATATAAGGGACAAGAGGACAATCAAACGGCCAGACAGGAAAGATCAACGAAGTCAAGGGATACCGGGATGTCAAGATGGGATCGAGAGCAAAGAATCGTGAGATCAAAGGGAGAACATGTGTGATTAAGACCTCCTATAAAATAAAAGCACCCAACAAGTCTAAAAACAGACCTGCATGGGCCACCACTAAAACCTTGTCATACCCCAGACCCGAAATACCGGGGGACGGGGACGGACTTGGCCAGCTACGTATTACGGGTAGAAGAAGTACCGAATAATACGATCAATGCTGTAAACTAGACAAGGGGGTGCATACTATATACAAGTCTCGCTAGGGTCACATGACATCTATTGTCTCAATCAATGAATCGAGAAGCAGTAAATAAAGAGCATATATGATAAAGCAGTAAGGCGTCCCAAACGCTCGGTCAAAATGTTTTTGAGATCCGGCTTTACAAAATATAGCCAGATGATATGATAAGGTATACACAATCGCTATCAGCTGCAGTCTGAATTAATTACAATTATGTAAAAGCAAGTGCTAGACAGTCCGACTAACAGGTCGGTGCCAAAACGATAAAAGTAAAGTAAAGAACAAGACGAGTAGGGGGTCAAGGAACCCACTCGTGGCCTCCTGCGGTCATCCTTCTAGTATTGACCATCTTGAGGGTAGAAGTAAGCTGAGTCCTCAGGAGCTGGCTCTAGATCTGGCCATACAAAACCAGAGAGGTTAGACCTCCAATAGCAAGTACCGCAAAGGAAGCACGACATGAAGGATTAAAACCAGTAATAAGAGTTAATGATAGAAATGAGATAAATAAATCTTTGCCTCTTACTAAGGTACGCCTAGCGTCTTGACACTCCGAACCAACTCTCCAACCAAACAAGGACAGAAGTTGGCCCGTCATGTCAGGACGTTCAGCTTACCTCAATAGTTGGCAAAGTAGGATACAACCCACAATCAAATCAGTTTAAGCGGACAAGCAATTATTACGGCTTACTACTTGTGGGCTCCAAGTTACCCTGGAACCATGCATTAGAGAATTTCTCAGTTCTTACTATAGACAAACAAGGCTGGTCGATCCAATAATCTGTTGCGCCATGTGGGGAAACGAGTCCCAGCGGGACGCTCATCGATCGGGAAAAGTAAACCGGATACCACTCCCTGCCCGTGTGGTAGATATGCAGTATCCGTGGGAACCAGCCGGCGTGTCGGGATACTATTTGTCCCAAGGACGGTCGTCATGTAAGAACTCGAAAATCTATTCTCTCCATGCAGTAATTATTTTATTTAGCTTAGTTGGCCCTATGTTAATTGAAATATCATGCCGTGGACCATGAGTATTTCGTATGAGTACTTTCGTACAAGGTACGATATACGTAACTCTACAACGATGCCAGCACGGTTAGGTTGTAGGTCCTGCATAGCGTAATGCAACAATCAAACCTATCTATGGGATAATTATGCCTTGACAGTAGGATACACGTGCTGCTTTTGTAATACGAAATTAATTATCGGTGTCATAGCACCTACTCAATATTATGTAAATTCATGTACATAATTATAAGTTAGAAATCAGTACGGGTATACTGTCAATAATCAGGATCAGCCAGTCGTTTTCAATGGTTCATACATGAACGTGTCCCATTCAGTACAATAAGACGACTAGCCAGTCTCTTAGTTCCAGACATAGGAACGCATGATCAATATTAAGTCAGGATATCAATCATTGTCAATTCGTGACAAGGCATGGTAGTCAAAAGTTCTATATCAAGAATAAGAGAAACTTGCATAAAATAGCTGGTAACATATTCTTGAAGCCAAGGAAAAGATCTACAACTTTTATGTTGGAAGCTAGGAGAAATTCGGGCCAAAAAACAGTCAAAAAGAGCATCAAACAATCAAAATCAGCCAAAATCAGCCTCATGCGGCTCAACATTATGCAGCTCATGCGGCTCAAAAATACTCATGCGGCCAGAAATGCTCATGCGGCCAGAAATGCTCATGCGGCTCAAAAATGCTCATGCGGCCAGAAATTCTCATACGGCCAGTGTCACGCCCCAGAACCAGAATACTGGAGAGCGGGGGAATGACTCAGCCATGTTTTTCATAAATAAATTCACTTTATTTATTGTATATCTGGGAAAATTACAACTGTAGGAATCCGATCTAGAAGACGATCGCTTTATCCCTTGGACGATGCGAAGAAGAAAAGCTCTCAAAATTTCAACAGCAATTTAGATAACTATGTATCTGTACAATGAATAAGAAAAGAACTCTATTTATAGAGTCAAAAATAACTGAAAAGATAACTGTCTTCATAACCTGTGCATAGTTGAAAATCACGCAGGATTTAACATACGCAAGGTTATGAGCAGTTACTGGACGTGGCCTGTAACTGTTGGACACATGGCAATCGTGCATGAGTCGTGTACAAGTTAAAGGACACGCAGGTGAGAGATTGGTGGCATGGCTGCCACGTACTCTAATTTGATGAAATCCACGCAGGCTTGTTGAGGACGAAATCCACGCAGACTTTGGTGCAGAAAGCTTCAGAATCCACGCAGACTTGGGGCAGAAAGCTTCAAAATCCACGCAGAGTTGGAGCAAAAAACTTCAAAATCCACGCAGACTTGGAGCAGAAAACTTCAGAATCCACGCAGACTTAGTGCAAAAAGCTTCAAAATACACGCAAGCTTGAGAAAGGAACATAGAAGTTCAAAATACACGCAGACTTGAGTCAGAACGGCCAGCTGTCTTGATTCGACGTGCCTCGACTGACACAAAATCTCTGACATTGATTGCCTTTTGTCAGTCGTATTAAATGACAATAAGCTCTTTTGGTACGCCAACTTGATAAAGGCTGAGTCTTGTTGAAGAAGATTTCGAAAGTCACGCAATAGTCGGCTGTGATCTTTCGAGTTCTGTGCATACGTGGCATGCGAGGAGATATTCTTTGACTGTCGTGCTGTCAGTCATAATGACATTCTGACAAATGATGAGCTGTCTCTCAGCGTAACTTTTAAACATTGTCTTGATCAACTCAGCGTGACTTTTAGAATATGTCCTGATCAACTCAGCGTAACTTTTAGACTTTAGTCTGATCAACTCAGCGTGACTTTTAGACTTTGGTCTGATCGACTCAGCGTGACTTTTAGACTTTATTCTGATCAACTCAGCGTGACTTTTAGACTTTGGTCTGATCAACTCAGCGTGACTTTCATTTTTGAGGCCTACAAAACCCTCTTCAAAGTTTTCAAAAAATGATAAATTATTTCGAAATACTTTGAAATCGAGATGATAAAATGAATTTAGTCACGCCGAGATGACTTTAAAGAGAGATTTACTCCGAAATGATTGGACTGTTGGGATTCTGTGCAGTTAGGATCCCGTGCAAAAGCTCCTAAATCGAGGCAAATAATGATGTTGCCGTTTGGAATTCTTCATGAGCCTATAAATAAGCCATCAACCACTTCTTTGTTTCTTTATTGCTTTAGAGAGAGAATCCACAGAAGAGAAACTTCACCTTCCCCGACGAACTTCATCTTCCCCGACTTCTTCTTCCCTTTCTCAACAGCAATGGCTCCTAAGAAAACCGACGCTCAGGCCAAGGGGAAAGCTCCTGCGACTTCCTCGCGTGCCACCACTGACAGACTCCCTCGACGCGAAGTCACACATCCTCCTATGCAGCGTAAGTGATGGATGGGGATATGAACTGTTTGAAGATGACTTGATGAAGATGACTTTGATGAAGATGAACTCCACATAAAAATTTTAGGATCTTAAGACAAATAATAAACTTCAGAAATATATCCCCCCTTCTTAGGGCAAAGGATATTAATAAAGTATGCTTCCTCTTTAGGATCGGCCATACTTCACATCTTCGTGTTTACGAAGCTCTGTGTTTCACGCAAATGAGCATGGCTCTCATGACTCTGCGTGATTTTTCATGTATTGACAGGGATGTCAATGTTTGAATTATTCACGCAGCTTTCATGACTCTGCGTGATTTTTTACATGTTGGCAGAAATGTCAATGTTGAATTATTCACGCAGCTTTCATGACTCTGCGTGATTTTTCACATGTTGGCAGAAATGTCCATGTTGAATTATTCACGCAGCTTTCATGACTCTGCGTGATTTTTCACATGTTGGCAGAGATGTCGATTTTGAAATAGTCACGCAGACTTCTAAGAGTCATCCCTTGGATAGATTAGTTTTGATCCGTCAGCGTATATTTTGTCATTTTCACTTCAATGTGATTCTGGCAATGATGTGTGACTTTTCATTCTAATCTGTCTAGACTTTGCATAAATTAATCACATGCGTGAATAAATCATTCAGCATGTCTTGATAGTATATCTGTCTGAAGTCTGCGTGACTTATGAAATTTCCTTCAAACACTGCTATACACGCATAAGGCTTGTAGACACAGATTTTAGTGAAACACATCTGACCTTGCCTTCTTTTATTTTCTGTAGTGAACATCCGAAGTGAAGAGGCAGATTATGAAGGGCACTTGAGTTTTTCATTTAAACATGATTTATCTCATGTGCAATTTCCTCAGTTTGACCTTCCAAAAGCCAGACTGTCGTTGTTGGCAAATCAAGACCATACAACTTTACTCTGTCTGATAAATGGTCAACCTTTTCAGAGTCTTGATTTGGTGTCCCACAAGAAACTAGCATTTCTGTTCGGGGATGCCATAGCACAGAAGTCCCAACCAAAGGGCATCAGAGAGAAGGTCTATTTTTACTTCGAAGGTGATGCAAAACAGCCCATGTACTGGCCGAAGGTTTCTAGGGGCTTATCTATCATGAGATTTATGCATGCCAGCTATCCCAGAAAGATGTCCTGGCACTTAACAGAATATCAGCAGGCAAAGGCGAACCGTATCATTTACAGGAAGTAGGGATTCTTCAGTTCTCCAGAGAATCATGTATCCGTGTTCCGAGGTTTGAAGCCGGGATACGTACCTCCTGAAGACTCATCAATATTAATGCCATTCAGAATGCCTGTTGTCATAAATGAATTCATGGCAAACGAGAATGCATTCTACCCCACTGATTCGACGCCGAGGATGAACGGCTTAATGAATCAGGAGAACGTGAGATGGAGGACTTTGGTCCATTGGGCTCTGGAGCAGTTTGAGAGTGAGCTGAAGAAGATAAACCTTTATGACGCGATCGTCAATTCCTCATACGGCTTCAGACCCAACCCCTTTCTGTTCCTGGCTTTGGTTGAGAGGTATAACCACAGGACGGGGACTTTTATGACTCCCAAAGGGGAGATGGGCTTTGCCCTTCATGAGATGGAATACATCTCGTATCTGTCTTCAGGCACACTACCGTATGAAGAGTATGTGCCTACGACAAAAGAGCTGAACTTTCTGTCGGAGAAGAATCCAGAGATGGTGCACCTATTTGAAGAGATGATGTGCCATTTTGGCACATGTACTCTGTATTACAAGAGTTCTAAAGATGAAGCCGGCAACCACATCCAGAAGTGGATGTCTTATCTTTTCCTGAACCGTGAAAAGGATGAAAAAAAGATAAACGAGAAGAGATAGTACCAAATTAACTTCTTCAAGCCTCTCTCTGAGAGTGAAATCATTTATATGCTAGAGAAGTATGACTGCAAGGATTTCACGATCACTGAAGACTGGTGTGAGTTTAAAGCTGGAACCACCTTCAGCTCGTATGTGAGGCAGAGTGGAAAGATTTTGTCAAGGAACGGTCATTTAGTCGGATTTCTATCTCTTTGGTTAAGAAGATTCGTCGTTCCTAGCTCCAGCTCTCTGGACAGGATACATAGAGGCGTTATCTTTGCAGCGGTGCGCCTTATGTATGGTTATAAAATGGACTTATTATCGGCGATGACCTGTAGGCTGAACGCAGGTCTTCGGAATTTTGTAACCAATATGCTATCTACTCAGAGGAGGATGACTGATGAATTTCCCAGAATAGAGATGCCCTTCACATATCTATATGGTTGGCTTCTCCTCCATCATGATGGTTTGATACCTCCAGAAGCAGGAGGGAGTGGCAGTCTATTTTTGGAGAAGTACTCTGGAGAGACTTTCTGGAAGGTTCACACTCTTCCAAAATATAGAAATATTCTGAATCGAGCGTCACATTGGTCCATTCAATGTGTCCCTCCACCATTGGGTTATGAGAGCATGCCCTTGAATATGATAGACGGAGATAGAGGGAACAGGCTAGATGATGTAGCCTTTCAGTGGTTGCAGAGAATTCGGCCTTCTCATCTGGTGTACCGTCATTAAGAGATGACGTATCTGGAGCCGTATCTACCGAGCAGATTTGCCAGGCAATTCGGATATGACCAACTTCACGTTGGGAATGCCACCACTTGTCTTTCTGCTCGTGGAGGGCTTATTGACGGAGCTCGGGCCTGGAGATACTTTGCGGCTAGAGATACAAAAGCTGTATTCTCTATGCCTAATCCTTTATCCAGCACGGGGACGAAGATGCTTTACACATATGCTCGCTTCTATGTTTTGTCGAGCACCTTTATGCCGAGCTTCCATCTGAAGACTTTTGTTGCGGAAGATGACCCAGCAAAGAGGTCGAAGAAGAAAACTGTTATTCAACAATTTCCTCCGGAACCTGAAGATGAGACAGCGGAGGTTGAGCCCCTATATGACTTATTTCAGGAGGGAAATTTTCTTGATGAAGTTCTTCCTCCCATATTTGTATCCCTTTCTAAGAGGAAACGAAGCGATGAATCTGAGACAGTCTCCAAAAAGAGTACTAAGTCTCAGACATCTAAGAAAAAGAAAAAAGGAGTCTCAGTAACTGCCACTTCATCTTTAGGTGGCATCTCAGTTGACGAAGATGACATCACCGATAAAGACGAAGATACAGATAAAGATGATGCTCCTTTGATAACAAGGAGGTCGAGAGGCAGGTATGTCAAGAAGACCGTTGGCAAAATGAAAGGCAATGAACTCTTGGAAACGATTATGAGTGGAGGGGTCTTGCCAGAGATTAGTGAAGCGGCTTCCACTGAGAAAACAGAGTCTGATAATGTGCATCTTCCAGCAACTTTCGCTGAATAGCCTGAGGTAGAATCTACTCGAGCTCGGGGAACGACTGCTCCGACAACAAGTGGAGTAGCTATTGAACCCTCAGAGATGAGGATGATCCCTTTTGAACATGGGACTGAGGGCATCATCCAGGCATTGGATGACCAGATTGAATATTCTGAAAAAGAACCAGCCCCGACAGAGGTTATGAAACAACCGGAAGTTCCAGAAACTTAGGTTGAGAAAAATATTTCTTTGGCCAGAGGCGATGAAGATGTGCCAACGTCCGAGCTACCAGCTGCTGATGACTTGTTGAAGAATGTTTGTAAAGACATCATTCTTCGAACTGATATTCCAGGGGAAACTGAACCGGCAGTTGATACTGAGCTTGCTATCATTACTGTTCCTGAGATTCATTCATCTCAAGGACTAGATGAAGATGTGAACATCATGGACTCCGGATCAGAGACTCATCCTGAAGCCGAGGATGAAAAAGAGTCTGAAGAAGAAGAAGAAGCTGAAGAAGGAGATGATTTGCATGCTGGCACTTCTACTCCTTATGATGAAGATAAAGTCAAAGGGAACAGAATGGAACTCAGCCCCAAACCTGCTCAATCTCCGGACAACGCTCCAGTACCTAGTAATTCTGGAGCTGGAAGCAGCCACATAAAACAGGTGTCGGACACCGTCATGGACCGGCTACGAGAAGACGCAAGACTCCCTCACCACATAGAATATGAACCTCAGCCTGGTAGAATTTTATTCCAAATTTTGTTTTTACTGTTTTTTTTTCTTTAGATGCTGATTATTTTTTTCTTTGACTAGTAGGAACTGCTGCAGCAATGAGTTCAACTCATGCTCCACTTGTCCAGACTGATGCTGATGAAGGGAGCTCGCACTTGCCAACTTCTCCAGCAGTACATACTTCCGTTCCCAGGATAGAGAACATTCAAGCTTCTTCTTCAATGATGACAGCGACTCCTGGGTTCGAGACGGGACTGGCAAGAACTCTGGGGATGTATTCAGATATCATCTATTCATATCTGGATACGTACTCCAAGCGTTTCTTGAAGGACGAAGCTATACCCTTCTCTGAGCTTCGAACTATGATCAATTTCCTGCTCATGGCGTTGCGATATGCTGGTTGCGAATCTCAGTACATCTTCTTCGAACATCTCCTGGATGAGTTAGAAATAACTATCCGAAAATACTGGGAGACTAAGAAGGAAGACATTCATTCTTTAACGGTGGCTGAGATCAGTCAACTAGAGCATGAAGCCCAGTCCCAGCAAGCTGCATTAGAAGCATTTCTTGCCTCTTTTTCTGAGAAATTAGTAGAAAAGGGTGAAGAAATATTAGCTACTCGTCAGAGAGTAGAGCTTCTGGAGAAAGATAAAGCATCCAAAGCTGAAGAGCTGAAGAAGTTGAAAGAGGAGTTGGCTCGTCTTCAAGAGCGAATTGCTGTCATAGAAACAGAGCAAGCTGAGGTCATTGCTGCTTATATTTCTGAAGCCGAACGCTGTGAAACTCTTCAAAAGGAGCGAGAGCAGATGTAGACAGAGCAAATTGAAGAAGTTAATCGTCTCCAATCTGCTATTATCATTTTTGATGAACAAAATGTCGCTGTTGAAGCAGCAGAAAAAGTTCGAAAAGCTCATGAAGAGAAAATGAGTATTGTACTTGATCGTATTAAGGAGCTAATAACTCCTAATAAATAGATCTCGTAATCAACATTTTGATTTTGAATAAAGACGAATGAGAACCTTTGATCTGATTTTTGACTTTGTTGTTTTGATAATGATATATTTATAAAAAATATGTTCAGAGGTAAATAATACATGACACATTTCTATAGAATAGAATGTACAAATGAACTTTGTAATTCTATCAGATGATATTAAACCAGAGATGATCTTAGTTTAATACTGATTAGAAAAAATAGAATTCAGACATAAAAATATCTTTGAACTCAATTTTTCATGATCTTTGGATTCGAAAATCAAAAGACTAGATATCATTTTCATAAATATGATAATGAGATAGAAAATTTAGAGGTAATATGGACGTAATTTTCTAGATATCAAATTTTCTAAGAAAATGATACAAAATAGAATATCTATTTCCACTGGGAATAAAAGATATCGAAACGATTCTTGTAAAGAACAATGACTTTGGTATTTTTACTAGCTGGGGAATGATAGGAGAACAATCTTGACAGATAAAAATATTATATATAATATTTTTTCAAGAATTTGCCATTAATGGGCATCATAGTGACTTTACCATCCATAGTGGTAAGCTGATATGCCCCATTAGAAAAGACTTTATTCACAATGAATAGACCTTCCCATTTTGCATCGAACTTGCCTTTACTCATGTGTGTCATAGTCATCGGACGTCTGACTTCAAGAACAAGTTCTCCTTTTTGATATGCTCGAACTCTGACTTTCTTGTTAAAAGCTCTTGAGATTCTAGCTTGATAGAATTCGATATTTTGTTGAGCACATAACCGCTTTTCATCTAGAGCTTCTAATTCCTGAAGTTGAAGACGATCATTATTCTCGGTGGTAAGTTCATTAGCGTTTGCTATCCTTAAAGAAGGAATTTGAATCTCTAATGGGAGAACAGCTTCGCATCCGTACACCAGAGAGAAAGGTGTACATTTAGTAGCATTACGAACTGTAGTACGGTAAGCCCACAAACATTCACCAAGTTTCTCACTCCAATTACGTTTATTGGTAGAAACAAACTTCTTTAAGAGTTTGATGATGGTTTTGTTGAAAGCTTCTGCTAATCCGTTAGCTGTCGGATTATATGCGGTAGAAGCCATATTGTTGATCCGATGATCGTCACAGAATCGAGTAAATTTCTGGCTGACGAATTGTGGTCCATTATCATGAATAATGCGTCGAGAAACACCAAATCTGTAGATGACATGGTGCTTGATAAAGTTGACGACATTAGAAGTTTTGACTTCAGATAAAGGAATAGCTTCGGCCCATTTGGAGAAATAATCGGTTATTGCGAGAATAAACCGATGACCTTTTGATGACGGCGGATTGATCGGACCGATAATATCCATGCCCCAAGCTTCGAAGGGCCATGATGCTGCCGTTGGATGTAGAAATTCTGAGGGTTGATGAATAAAATCCGTATAGATTTGACAAGCTTTACACTTTCTTGCATATTCGATGGCATCTGATACCATAGTAGGCCAATAATAACCCATACGTCGAATACGGTCTTGAAGTTTTGGTCCAGGCTGATGTGCTCCACAAATTCCATCAAGTGCTTCGCGAATAATTTGTTGAGCCTCATCACCGGCAATACATCGAAGAAGTAAACCATCATAAGCTCGATGATATAAGGTTTTTGTAGTATGATTGTAATAGAATCTGAGTGATCGTCGTCTGATAGATGCTGCCTCACTCGGATTATCTGGAAGGATATCATACAATACGAAATCTAAGAAAGGAAGTCTCCAATCTTTATCTGTATTCTGATTCTCAGCTGAATTACTGAAGGTGAATTCCATACTAGAATCAGATGAAGATGATAATGATTTACAACTTAATCCAAATCCTCTTGTTGCATTAACATCATGAGATGTTGATTCTTCAGTGTCAACTGGAAGTCCTAGAGTTAGGTTGTTTTCAAGATAAAATAATTCTCGATTGCAAACAACAATCATTTGTTGTCGTCTAATCGGAATAGCCAATACTGCCGCGAGATTAGCAAGAGCATCAGCTTCTGTGTTACATGCTCGCCTAACATGTTCGATGAAGAATTCTTCAAATGAGGAAGCCATAGATATAGCCGATCTATGATAAGGAACCAGATCTTAATGGCGAACTTCATAAGTACCCCTTATCTGATTAACAATGAGTTTAGAATCTCCATATGCCTCCAAATATTGAATATTCAGATGTTTAGCGAGCTGAAGACCAATGAGTAATGCATTATACTCAGCAACGTTGTTTGAACATGGCTGATCGAGAGAATAAGCTCTTTGGATAGCAAGACCTTCTGGCGACACAAGAACGATTCCAACTCCAGCGACAATGTCACCATTATGACCTATTCTTGAAGCTCAGTCAAAGAATAGACGCCAAGTAGAATCTTCTTCATCAATTTGATTTGAGTCTAGGACTTCATCTGGAATTTCATCGTAGAGTTTTGAATTCTCTGGAATTGAATGAGCAGCTAGAAAATCAACTAAAGCTTGTCCTTTGACCGATTTCTGAGGGATATAATGCATGTCATACTAAGCAAGTAAGATTCTCTAGTTTGCCAAACGAGAATTTAAAACACTTGGTTTCTTCATCATGACTCGTATGGGGTTGATCCTGGAGATGACATGAATAGTCTGGCCAATGATATAATGTCGTGTCTTTTGGACAGCGAACATCAGGGCTAGACATTCTTTGTCGACCGATGAATATCGAGGTTCAGCTCCGGTATAGTACGACTAAGATAGTAAATGGCTTGTTCATGACCATTTTTATTCTTTTGAATGAGCAATGTACCCAACGAATGACTCATTGCTCGGGTATATAGGAGGAACGGTATTCCTGAGACAGGAGGTACCAATACTGGAGGGCTCATCAGATATTGTTTTATATCATCGAATGTTTTCTGACATTCATCATTCCAGATAAAAGAAACACCTTTCTTCATAAGTTTATTGAATGGTCTGCAGCGTCCTGAAAGATTAGAGATGAATCTCCTGATATAAGCGATCCTTCCTTGAAATCCTCGTAGCTCTTTTAAGGTGCGTGGAGGACGCATCTCTTGGATGGCTTTGATCTTCTCGGGATCCACGTGTATACCTTTCGAGGTAATGACGAAGCCGAGAAATTTTCCACTAGAGACGTCTAAGAAGGACTTAGTAGGGTTCATCTTTAATTGATGCTTATGCATTAGATCAAAAATAGTCTTCAAATCTTGGATGTGATCCTCTTTTGGTTGACTTTTGACTGCAATATCATCAACGTAGTATTCGACTGTTTTCCGCAAATGTTCACGGAATATAGTGCTCATAGCTCATTGATAAGTTGCTCCTGCATTCTTGAGACCGAATGGTATCACTGTATAACAGTATGTACCAATCGGCGTTCTGAAAGAAGTGTGTTTCTCGTCATCTGGAAATATTTTAATCTGATTGTACCCAGAATACCCGTCCATGAATGACATCCGTTCAAACCCACAGGTATTATCGATCATAACATCAGTAATTGGTAGAGGGAACTCGTCTTTAGGACATGCCGCATTGAGATCGCGGAAGTCTATGCATACTCTGATCTTACCAGTCTTTTTAAGGACAGGAACTATATTAGCCACCCAATCGGGATGTTGTTCCTCTCTAATAAACCCAGAGGCCATGAGTTTATTGACTTCAGCTTCAATTGCATCCATAATATCTGGACGAAATCATCGCTGTTGTTGCTTGACCGGTTTTGCATTCGATATGATATTGAGTTTATGAGTTGTAATTTGTGGATCAAGTCCTGGCATATCTTCATAACTCCAAGCGAAGACATCGATGTATTCTCGAATAAGTTTGATCATGTCTTGCTTATCAGTTTCTGAAAGACTTTCACTGATAAATATTGGTTTGGGGGATCCCTCTTCACCAACATCTATTTGAACAAGTTTGTCTTCAGTCGGAGGTTCTTTTTGCTCGAATCAGAACTCCCATTGATTATCTAACCTTTGGGCCCATTGTTCTGATTCAGGTGAGATTTCAAACTCGTCTTCGTTTTTATCATTTTCTTCAGAACTGTCGATGGAGACCATGTTGAAAGACAGAATGTTGTAGTGGAAGTCACCAATACTTGTATCAGAATCCCAAGAGGTGGTACTAGAAGAATCAGATCTCTTATCTTCGTCAGATTCGGGATCTTCATGGACAGTATTGATAAAAGGAGTAGGAGCAATATAACCTAATCCGTATTTTGTCTTCCCATATTTCAGAGGAGGAATCCGGACAGGCATTTTTCTTTCTTTTCCATCATTGAGGCCAGTTCTGAAGTCATAGCCCATATTTTTAATGATGTCTTTAGATTGCTGACTATAACGACGTAGTTGTAATCTTCCAGTATCATCGTTTTTGTCATCATCTTCTAAATCAGAAGGATTCTGGGGCCCTTTGTAGAAGAATATTGGAATGTCTCCTGGCTTTCTACTAGGAACCAGAAAGTATGAAGTTTGTACTGATTCTAGGGATACGTCTGTATGAAAAGTCTGTACAACTCCTATGGTTATTGTTCTCAAGTCATCTAACAAATGCAAATAACTATGAACATGATTACACACATCAATATACTGCAAAGATGGGGACTTTTCATTAAATTTAAAAGCAGTAGTATTTATATTAGGAGAAGGTTGAGCCTTAGAAATCTTAGCCAAATCAATGACTAAAGGGGAGAAGAAGAACGAGAGGAAGTTTTGTTTCGATTAAGATCGATAACAAATGGCTCAGAAGAGGTGAGCTCCCTTAAAGCCTGAGATGGAAGAGTAGTCCGCCCTCCAACAGGGATTACCAGAGTATCCTGTTTTATATGTGAAGATACAGGAACTGTAGTACGTCCACTGACAGGAATAATCAATATATCTTGAATAGACGACTGAGGTAATGGAGAGATCCGTCCGCTCACTGGAATAATGAAAGAGCTTTCTCCAGAGGATTTAGGAGATTGTTGTTGAGTAGTTCGACCTTTAATAGGAATTATCAAGGTCTCACTTTGCGGATCCTCTTTCTCCATAGCTTGTATCACCCTTGTATACTCTTCTTTGTACATCCGGGAATCATTGAAATAAGCTTCAACCCCACGGAAAGGATTTATATCAGCAACTTCCTTTTGTACTCTTCAATTGCTGTCAATGTATTTAAAACACTGATGAAGAGTAGAAGGCACTATATTATTTTCATGAAGGAAGGGCCTCCCTAGAAGAAGATTATAAGATCCCACGATCTCAATCACATAGAAAGTGACTTTGGATCTGAAATCGCCGATCTGAAGTTTCAGATGAATCTTTCCCAAAGGTTCGCTTCGGCTTTGATTGAATCCCAAGATAGTAGTAACCGTCTTGGAAAGCTTGTGAAGAGCGATTTTTAGTTCATCCAACAAACTCTTTGGCATTATACTTATAGTAGACCCTGGATCAATGAGGATACGATCTATCTTCATCGTATCGATATAACCGGTGTAGTAGAGAGGCCGATCATGTCGATTATCCTCCAGTAGCATGTCGTCTTGTGTAAAGGTGGTATTTGGGATAATCTCCAATACACTGTTGCAATGTAAGCAAGTGGCAGGTTCTTCATCTGGCTTCTTTAATTGTGCAAGACAAGAGTCAGCCTGAAGAAGTGCCTCACTTAATGTCTCCCGAGTCTCTTTAGAAAGACGTAGAAGTTCAAAGAGGGACATTCTAGCTGGAGTATTAGCAAGTTGAGCTAGAATGTCGAAGTTATAAGGTTTCTGAAGCCCAAGAGGAGGAGACTTCTTGATTGGCTTATCAAATCGAGCCTGTTGTTTGCCTTTCTCAAGAGTTGTAGGCTTAGAAGGAGTAGGTTCAACCGGTGCAGTTGAAGGAACAGGTGCAGTGGATGATTCTTCTTCAAGAGGAACATTAGGAGCATTTTTGTCAGCAGGAGGGATATCAGGAGTATCCTCAGGACTCTTGGAATAATCCTTTAGATAAGGTTTCCCTGTTCTAGTAGAACCAACAAGTGCTTCTGATTTATCTTTTGATTCTGTGTCGGGAGTAGATCCGAAAGAAGTCATATGACATGACTTAGTTTTCCCAGCCTTCTTAGATTTTCGGGAAGTAGTCTTTTGAAGAGGAGGAGATTCAAAATCTGCTACCAGATCAGAATGAATCCATATGATTTCTCATGTTTCTATAGTGATTGGTACTAAACCTTCAGACTGTGGAGGAGGAATATTCACTATTTTAAGAGTTGCCCTGGGAATAGGAATGATCCCGCTTTCAAGGAGTTGAGGAGGGAAATCTCCGAATTGCATAGAGACGACATTGGAGGTGACAGTCTTATCTTTCGGAGTAAGAGAGATAGCTCCAGATTTAATCATTTCCTGGATCTTTCCTTTCAGTACATAACATGTACGAACTGTGTGACCCAACATTCTGTGGTATGGACAGTATTTAGGATGATCCGTCTTACAAGCTTCATCAGATTTCTTGATTTCAGGTAATTGTATTTTATTACCTTTCAGCAGACATTCAAAGATACCAAGGACATCATCGTCATCAAAAGAGTATTCTTCTTTGGGACGAGGTGCTCTTGGTTGTTGAGTTGTAGAGATAGGAGGAGTTTGAACAGTCGATGCATCTTTACTCTGAAGATTAACTTCAAGGGTTTCTTTTCCCTTGCGAGTATTGGATTTAGCATTATTGTTAATACTTTGACCTGTTTCTTTGGGAGTCATCTGCACTCCTAAACCTTTGAAGGTTTCAGCACTAATTTCTGCGGCCTTGGCACTAACTATGAAGGAAGGCCAATCTTGAAATTGAGTAGATCCTGTCCACATGCTGATGATTGGCAACAAATTTGATTTGCATGTGTCGATGGTGACAGCATCAGGAGTTCCAAGAGGCATCTTCAGAGCTTCTCTTCGAAACCGTTCAATAAATTCCTCTGTAGTTTCATTATTTTTCTACTTGATTCTTATAAGAGCAGACATAGTCATATCATTGAGCCCTTCATAGAACCGTTCAAGAAACATTTGTTTGAAACCGGCAAATGAGGTAATACACCCATCCGGGAGACTTCTATACCATTTATAAGCCGTTCCTTTGAGACATCCGACAAACACCCGAGTAAGGAGGGCGTCACTTGGTTGTAGCTGGTCTGTCATCACTTCAAAGTGATTAATAAACTGACTCGGAGAAGTGGTTCCATCATAGAATGAGATAGTAGGAGGTTTGTATTTAGGAGGATACGATACTTGCTTCCATTCTATTGGATATGGTTGCTTGATGCCTAACCTTTGTAAACCATCCTTCTGTTTAAATGCCTCAAATTGAGTTCGGAGATTCTTCAATTCTTCAGTAACAACTCCGGAGGATTGTGGAGTTGTAGCTTGTAGAGAAAAGTTGGGAGGAGGAACAGCATTATAAGCACTACCCCCAGCTCCAGAGTGACTAGGAACCGGTTGAGCTTGCCCAGGAGTTTTAGATTGTACTGCTGGAGAAACATGTACTGGACTTACACCAGTGTCAATTGGTATGGCATCTGGTACAGTCTGTCGATTTTGTAGCTGGGTTGCCATGAGTTCATACATTGACTTCATAGTATCAGCCATAGATTTTATTTGCTGTTCCAAAGAAGCAATTCTTTGTTCTTGAGGAGTCATGGAAGAAGAAGGTTCATCAGTATTCCTATCAACCATATAAGTCGTGACTGTACGAGGGATTATTGATGAACTGGTGGATGTTGTCTGTTCTGAATCATTACTTTGTGTATCAAAGTCATTTATAGGAGAACTACCCCCAGTAGGAAGAGGTGAGAAGTTAGATTCTCCAAGGAATTCAGAATCATCTTCAGAAATCAAAGTCCTTTGATTAAAAGCCATGACTCTTGATCTGGTGCCTCTATATACTCCATCTGGACTATCAGTTCTACCCCCAGTATCCCGAGAGGTCATGTTAACAGAAGCAAACAGAGGTTCATCTTCATCAGGCATAGGTTCACACTGAATCCGATTGAAGACAGATTGTCGTTTAGTTTGACATCTGCATTGCATCATGACTCTTGGCTGGAAGTCACATTCATGATCAGCATGGTCATGATCCATTGATTGACATCTGCATTGAATTATGACTTTTGGCTGGAAGTCACATTCAGCATGGTCATGATTCATTGACACAGAATTATTTCTTCTCTTCTGTTGAAGATGTTCTCGTAAATCTGTATGTGAAGATTGAGGTATATCTGAAAACATTCTTTGTTTATTTTTAGGAATATATTTCCAATTATTGGATCTTGATGGCTTTTGATTATATAGAGAGTGATTAATCTGAGCCACGTAATTTCTAGCATACTCTGCATCTGGATCTTTTGCTTTTGTTCCCGTTTGGTATGGTTTTTTGACACCAGAAGTGCTTCCCAAACGGGTTTGATTAAGTTTTGTTCTTAGGTCAATTGGAGGTAAAACATTAGTTTTTGATACTTGGAGTTTTCCTTCCATTGATCTGGATATTTGCAGAGAAGGAAGAGTTGAACCATCCCCTTGATTAGGAGTTGGTAACAGACCTTCTTTAGACAAATTCTGTGCCCAATTCGAAGAAGTCGTAGAAGAAGACATTAAGAAATGTTTCTTCTTAGACTTATTCAAGTTTTGAGACATAGAATGTCCAGAAGGAAGAGTAGTCAAAAGACCATCTCCTTTTCTTTGAATAACAAAACTGTCAGTCAAAGTTGTTCCTGAAGTAAACACTACAGGAGCAGAAGAAACAACTAAAGACTTGTTTCTTTTCGAAGGGACTTTGTGTGCCATTTGTGAAGGAGCTTTAGCAAGACCACCCCCAGTTCTAGTAGAAGTTGGCAAGGAAGAAGAGATAGCTAAAGAGCTATTCTTCTTAGATGATGTATACGGAATACACGCTGAAACAGGCTTGGTTAAAGAACTAGTGCTGTTAGCGTGACTTTTGAATTTAGAAATACACGCTGGAACAGATTTGGCTAAGGAACCAGTGCTGTCAGCGTGACTTTTGACTTTGAGATTGCACGCTGGAACAGGCTTGGCTAAGGAGCCAGTGCTGTCAGCGTGACTTTTGACTTTGAGATTGCACGCTGGAACAGGCTTGGCTAGGGAGCCAGTGCTGTCAGCGTGACTTTTGACTGCTGTCGTCTTCGAGCACACAAGGGCGTACGTGCTTGCAGTAGAGTCCTTGCCAGTGTTAGGAGTAGACACTGTGGCAGAAACTTCACCATTGGTTGCCAACAGATTCTTAGGGACGTAGACAGATCGTCCCTTCGACTTGGCAGTAGTGATGGAGGCTGAAGTGGGCTTGCCACCCTTAGCCTGCTGCATTTCTTCGTAGGCGAGTTGATCGAATTGGATCGATATCACCTTCTTCGTCGAGCCGACTGACGAAGTGTCGTATTGAGTTGTTGCCATCTCAGAAGAGGAGATGGTTTTCTCCAGCAGAGTCGCCAATTTGTTTTCCATAAATAAATTTACTTTATTTATTATGTATCTGGGAAAATTACAACTGTAGGAATCCGATCTAGAAGACGATCGCTTTATCCCTTGGACGATGCGAAGAAGAAAAGCTCTCAAAATTTCAACAACAATTTAGATAACTAAGTATCTGTACAATAAATGAGAAAAGAACTCTATTTATAGAGTCAAAAATAACTGAAAAGATAACTGTCTTCATAACCTGTGTATAGTTGAAAATCACGCAGGATTTAACATACGCAAGGTTATGAGCAGTTACTGGACGTGGCCTGTAACTGTTGGACACATGGCAATCGTACATGAGTCGTGTGCAAGTTACAGGACACGCAGGTGAGAGATTGGTGGCATGGCTGCCACGTACTCCAATTTGATGAAATCCACGCAGGCTTGTTGAGGACGAAATCCACGCAGACTTTGGTACAGAAAGCTTCAGAATCCACGCAGACTTGGGGCAGAAAGCTTCAAAATCCACGCAAACTTGGAGCAGAAAACTTCAAAATCCACGCAGACTTGGAGCAGAAAACTTCAGAATCCATGCAGACTTAGTGCAAAAAGCTTCAAAATACACGCAAGCTTGAGAAAGGAACATAGAAGTTCAAAATACACGCAGACTTGAGTCAGAACGGCCAGCTGTCTTGATTCGACGTGCCTCGACTGACATAAAATCTCTGACATTGATTGCCTTTTGTCAGTCGTATTAAATGACAATAAGATCTTTTGGTACGCCAACTTGATGAAGGCTGAGTCTTGTTGAAGAAGATTTCGAAAGTCACGCAATAGTCGGCTGTGATCTTTCGAGTTCCGTGCATACGTGGCATGCGAGGAGATATTCTTTGACTGTCGTGCTGTCAGTCATAATGACATTCTGACAAATGATGAGCTGTCTCTCAGCGTAACTTTTAAACATTGTCTTGATCAACTCAGCGTGACTTTTAGAATATGTCCTGATCAAATCAGCGTGACTTTTAGACTTTAGTCTGATCAACTCAGCGTGACTTTTAGACTTTGGTCTGATCGACTCAGCGTGACTTTTAGACTTTATTCTGATCAACTCAGCATGACTTTTAGACTTTGGTCTGATCAACTCAGCGTGACTTTCATTTTTGAGGCCTACAAGCCAGCTACGTATTACGGGTAGAGGAATACCGTATAATACGATCAATGCTGTCTAATAAGATGAGGGGGTGCATACTACCACTACCAAAATATATGTATTTACCGACGGCCTTATCCGTCGGTAGTCCGTCGCCAAAAATAAATACCGACGGATTACCGACGGATATTTTGGTAAAACAGCCGTCGGGAATAACCTCGTCGCTAAAACATATCCGTCGCTACTCCGTCGCTCAGCGACGACTTAGCGACGGAATACCGTCGGCGCATTTAAATATATATAGCGACGGATTACCGACTAGCTTTCGTCAAAACATGTATCAGGATATAGGGTTAGCGACGGAAAACTCCGTCGCTAAAGAGTCGGCAAAACCGTATCAGTGATTTTCTGATACGCAATATCCGTCGCTAATCCGTCGTAAATTTGTCGGTAAAAGCGTATCAGAGATTTTCCCATACGGCAGGTCGTCGTTATGCCGTCGCTAATCCGCCGAGGTGTACGACGGATTAGCGTCGTATTAGCGACAAAACATCCGTCGCTAACTGCAAAATTTATGGACATCAAACAGAACCAGGTCGACGGACATTCCGTCGCTAAACCGTCGCTCAATGTAAAATTCTCCAGGTAGCGACGGATATTACGTCGCCAATCCGTCGATACATTAAATTCCTACAGTTAGCGACGGATAGTCCGTCGGGACTTTGTCGCCAGTCCGCCGTAAGTTAGTCGCCAATCCGTCGCTAAAGCTAAAATTTATGGACATCAAACAGCACCAGGTCGACGGATCGTCCGTCGCCAATCCGTCGCTTTATTGAAATGCTCCAGGTAGCGACGGTTTTTACGTCGCCACTCCGTCGCTAACCTCAGTTTCTCCAGTTAGCGACGGACTATCCGTCGCTGAGTGGTCGCCAGTCCGTCGCTAACTTCTAATTTTTGAAAAAAAATACTGCAAACAGACTCTTTCCTGTTTATACAACACATCCAACACAATATCAAACATGCAAAATATCCATATACAACACCATATATCCATATCCAACACGAATATCCAACGTATCCAATATCCAACACCATATATCCATATGCAAAATATCCATATCCGACACTAATATCCAACGTATCCAATATCCAACAAAATATTACCAACACAATATATCCAATATCCAACATTAAATTATCTAAACATAAAAAAAATATCCGAACATACAATGTATCCAAATGTCTACAAAACCAACAACGTAAACAAAATCAAACCCCGTCCGTCGGATCGTCTCGTGCTCGTGCCGCCGCATCCGCTTTGCGTATGTACTCCTCCACCGTGTGTGTCGGCACTTGGGACAAGACATGGTCTGGAAGCGCGCGTAGCTGCTCTGGCGACAACATGTCAAGGAGCGTCAAGATGGTGTTATCCGATACGATGCGGGCGTCCGCAGAGCGGTTAAACGAAAGCCGTCCGGGGGAAGAAGGACCAGGTCGATCCGAAGCACCGGCAGCAGCAGTAGACGGACCGGGAGCACCACCAGATGAACCGGGAGCACTAGCAGACGGACCGGGAGCAGACGGACCGGGAGCTGACGGATAGCGCCCCAACACTATCGCCCGCAAATCTGACACCGCGGAGGTCAGAGTCGCAAGCTGCGCCCTCACATCGTCAACCGGGGGCGCTGGGGGAGGCGGAGGCGGTGGATATCTCGGGGACGGCTGCAACGAGGGCGCCATGGAACCTAAGCCGTAGACGCGCCCTTTCCTAACGCCGCCGACGGATTCTACGAACACGTCGTCGTAGCGAGCGGCCATAGAAGAGTGCGTCTGGGTGGGCGTCGTTTCGCCGACATTCTCGGAAGGGGGCTCGATCTCAAGCCGACTAAGTGCCTCACGATACGCAGCCTATCCAATGAATGTGTTTATACTATAAGTTTTCCTAAGTTATAATCTAAATCCTATGTTTCCCTAAGTTATAGTCTGAATCCTAAGTTTATCTAATTAACTTAACAATAATTATATTTCTAACATAAATCTCATAAACGTAAGTACTTACATCAGTCTCCTCGGCCCTCTCGTCGACGAAGCTCCCGTCCTTCCGTCTCTTGTGCGTATGCACGAATACATCGTGAGCGGTGACCGTCTCCGCCTCTTTCCCCTGCTTCACCGTCTCCGTCTCTTTCCCCTGCTTCATCGCCGCCGCCGCCGCCGCCACCGCTACGACCACGGCCAGCACCACCAGTACGGGTGCTCGCAACCATGCCCTGTAAATAGAACACATAAACAAAATACCGACAACATAGATTTATAAATGAATATAAAACTAAACATATCCATACCAGCAGCAGGGCGATGAGTGCCGCCCAGACGAGTAGGCCTAGGAGTGCCATCTGCAAAAAGAAACTCATACAATAATACGCAAATATCCCAAACTGAAATAAATATTACAATCAGAAGTGAAGTACGAATAAAAGCTAGATACATAAAATCTGATAAAATCACGCACCAATACAACAAAGTACAATTCTTGTAACTTTTGATGAAAGGGCATCTTGTGTTCCACTAGACTTGTAATTGTAAATCCAAATGTAATAGGGTAATTTAGGATTCGAGACTAGATATTGGGTGCTTCAAGATACAACTGAAATATAGCGATATTTAATCATCGTCATCGTCCTCTTCCTCGGCCTCGGCCTCATCATCATCATCATCCTCATCGTCGAATTCATATGTATCCTCATCCTCATCCTCATAAAGTTCTTCTTCTTCTTCTTCTTCAGTCTCAATACTTGGGACAAGACGCCTCTTTCTCCCCTGGTTGACATCTAAGTCTTGTATATCAACCTCTTCCTCCCCTCTATTTTCATCAGCAAGAGGTATATCAACCTCTAATTCAACATCCATGTCACAAGACTGTTGTCCCAAGTATTGGGGCTTTTCGATCTGGTCCTCTTGGTATGCTGGGTCTCCAACGTTGAATGTATTTCTAGATTTAATCTTGCATACTGCCCACCAGTCAAAGCGATCTCTACGACGCCTTGGGTAGCTTGTATAGTAGACTTGAACAGCCTGACTTGCTATCGCAAACATGTCGGACCCTCTATACCTCCTGCGATGATTTATATCGACGAATCCAAATTGTTTATCGATTCTCCAACCGATATTTGGTGTCGTATCGAACCACTCACATTTGAACATAATAATATGCATATCAAATGGGGCACTATATTGTAATTCTACAATATCCCGAAGCACTCCATAATAGTCAAAGTCCGGCTCGTCGTCATAGATTGTGCCTCTTATACAAACACCAGAATCCTTCGTACTGAAGCCGTCATTGAGAAATTCGGCATTTATAGGATGTTGAGTTGTCTTAAACTTGAAGCCATTAACGACATAGCTGGGCCAAGTCTTTGCATGCTTCTTCGGTCCCAATGACAAATAACGAATGCTCTCATTTGTGAGTGTACTTGGTTCAGCTAATAAAACCTGTAAACTTTAAATGTTTTAGTTGTATATATATATTTAAATGGTAGCCGCATAACATATTATCTCAGTTACTTACGTAATCTCGAAACCATGACGGAAAGGTAAAATCAACCTCTCTTTGAAGTCCCTCATCGGTAATATCGGGTGTCCTTATTTTGACTTCATCTCTAAATACACTGTTAGAGAGAATAAAAATTAGTGTAGTCACTTACCTCACCAAATTAGAGATTATAACGAGGTGTAGTCACTTACTTCTCCAAATCTCTCACTTCTTGTATGTCACAATTTAACAAGACATATCGGTGAGCGGCATCATACTCATCGTCACTCAACCACCGTTTCTTACTAGCCCCAATAGGCTTGCCCCTTAAATTGAATATACCTCCTTCCTCAACGTCTTCGTCATTCCTTTGAGGTCTATTTCGATTTGTCTCAACATGAGTATCGAAATAAATGGAGCAAAAGTTTGACACCTCCTCGATAAGATATGCTTGCATATCGAAGCCTCTATATGAGCCTTGTTGCCAACTTTCTTCTTTAGATGATGTAGATACCTAGAGAGACAAATTATCTTGAGAATTAACAATGAATTGTAAAATCCACTTAAATTATATCAATTTTTATTTACCTTTCAAAGGGGTACATCCATCGATAATGAACAGATGCACCGACACGGGCTTCGTATGCTAGATGAATCGGTAGATGCTCCATACTGTCGAAGAAACCCGGTGGAAATATTTTCTCTAACTTGCAAATTATTAAGACAATCTTCTCCTCAAGTTGTATCATATGTTGCACCGTGAGCTTAGTTGAACAGATATCCCTGAAGAATGTAGACAGCTCGGCCAACGGAACCCATACAGCAGAAGGCAACAACTCTCTCAACGCAATGGGCAGTAATCTTTCCATAAACACGTGGCAGTCGTGACTCTTCATTCCTGTTAGCTTGCGTTCATTGAGATCAACGCATCTAGACAAATTCGACACATAGCCGTCGGGAAATCTTAAAGTAGATATCCACTTGCAGATTATTAATCTATCTTCCTTGCTCAATGCATATGGCGCTATCGGCTTAGTTACTTGTCCACCAGCTCCCCTTTGTATCAAGTTTAGATTATGACGTTTGCATATCTCGGCCATGTCTTGTCTTGCTTTTGGATTGTCCTTCGTCTTTCCTTTAATATCCATAACGGTATTGAAGACATTATCGAACACATTCTTTTCGATATGCATGACATCAAGATTATGCTAATAAGATTATCTTTCCAATAAGGCAAGTCCCAGAAGATACTCCGTTTGGTCCAGTTATGGCTTTGTCCGAACCCCTCGACACGATTGTTCGATGGATCTTCTATTGCGGTGGGCAATTCCTTTACATCTTCCCAAATATCGTATCCCGACAATCTGGCAGGAGGTTCAGAAAATTCTTGTTTTCCATATCTGAACGCGTCCTTATTCTTTCGCCAAGGATGTCTCGTTGGCAGAAATTGACGGTGACAGTCAAAGAAAGAAGTTTTTCCTCCATGTCTAAGGTGAAACGCCTTACTATTTTCCATACATATCGGACAAGACATGTTGCCGTGCGTACTCTATCCCGACAGCATACCGTATGCTGGAAAATCATTGATTGTCCACATGAGTGAAGCTCTCATCTGAAAGTTTTGTTTTCTGGAAATATCATAGGTCGTGACGCCGATCTCCCACAACTGTTTCAGCTCATCCACCAACGGCTGTAAATATATATCGATGTTCTTTGTCGGATTTTTAGGACCGGGTATGATAGCTGTCAAGAACATATAAGGAGTCTTCATACACATCCATGGTGGCAGATTGTAAGGGGTAAAAATGACCGGCCAGCATGAGTATTGAGATCCCGACTGTCCGAAAGGGGCGAAGCCATCAGAACATAGCGCCAGGCGTACATTTCTAGGCTCTGCAGCAAAATCTGGATGACACAAATCAAAATATTTCTACGCCTCCCCATCCGAAGGATGTGACAATTCTCCTTCGTCCTTTATGCGATCTTCACTGTGCCACGTCATGTGTTCTGCTGTATTCAGAGACATATACATCCTCTGTAAGCGCTTCGTGATCGACAAGTAATGCATATACTTGTAAGGACGTCGTTTTCTAGTTGACTTTCCTTTTCCCTGTACTGTCTTGTAACGATCCGCATTACAGAACCAACAACTTTCTAATACGCAATTCTCTTTGTAATACAACATGCATCCGTTGCGACAGCAATCTATCTTCTCGTACCCCAGTCCCAGTTGTCGGACCATCATCTTTGACTTGTAGAAGTTTCTTGGGAGCTCTTTTGATTCCTTCGGTAACACTTCATTAGTTAATTGTGTGATCCGATCATAGCAAGCTTGTGGCAAGTTAAAATCAGACTTTATGTTCAACAACCGCATCGTCACTGACAGTGCGGAATGAGTCTCACAACCAGGATATAGAGGAGTATCTGCGTCCTTAAACATATCATAGAACTCCTTTGCCTCGGGATTAGGATCCTCCGAATCAAAATTAGGCCCTGCCGCAGCATACACCATATCTCGTGCAAGGTTCTGCATGTCTCAATAATCCATAGAGCATCCGTCGTCTTCGAGGACATCCGTTGCAGCATTATCATCAAAAGCATAAGTACCAGCTTCTGCAGCCTGTCTTTCTGAATATAATTTACCTTGTGATGACCACAGGCCGTAATCACGTACGAAACCCTTACGGGTCAAATGATCTCTCACAGTCATCACTTCTTCGAAACGTCTATTGTGACAATTAACACATGGACACTTGATTTTGTTATCGTCCATGTACTGAGTTTTGCTCATGGCATACTTAAGAAATACTTCCACACCTGCCTGAAAATCGTCACTCACACCAATTCTGCTCTCGTGTTGTCGTTTGTACATCCATGTACGATCAACAAAGTAACGATTCATGCTCGATTTGATGTGAATATCTGTATCGTAAGACAAACTAAACATAAGAATTAATAGCCCGATACCGATACTCATATCGTAAGAAAAACTAAACTTGTGGATAACACGCTAGGCCTACGACGAGGCTACTTAGTATCACAATCTAACATAATTAGTATATAATCATGTAACTGGTAGATCCACTAGCTAGTAAGCCGGATGTACTTAATATCAGAGAGTATCAGATTAGTATCAGTATATAGGTTAGGTAGACCGTATCAAACGCATATCGGAATAGTAGGCCGAATAGGAGGCCGAGATAGTCGAATGAGAAGAAGGGAAGAAAGGAGGAGCAGATGGGTCCAGAGCCATGGTGGAGGAGGAGAAGTAACATGAGAGCAGTTTACGCCGTAACATCTCCTGGCTCTGCTGGCAACTGAAGTCCAGATGCTACAAAGGACGATCCTTCGCTGAAATCGACTACAACACCCATCAGTTCAAGTTCATTCCTATATGAGTATATTCCAATGCCATAGAGGAAGGTCAACAAACTGATGGCTTCTATGGTATTGGAATCTACTCATATAGGAATGAACTTGAACTGATGGATGTTGTAGTCGATTTCAGCGAAGAATCGTCCTTTGTAGCATCTGGACTTCAGTTGCCAGCAGAGCCAGGAGATGTTACGGCGGAAACTGCTCTCATGTCACTTATCTTCCTCCACCATAGCTCTGGACCCATCTGCTCCTCCCTTCTTCCCTTCTTCTCATTCGACTATCTCGGCCTCCTATTCGGCCTACTATTCCGATACCGATACTTTGAACCTTGATCTTAACCCAAACCTATATACTGATCGATACTAATCCGCTACGCCCGATACTAAGTATATACGGTCGATACTGATAGCGATAGTCCGATACCGATAGCGATAGTCCGATACCGATAGTTCGATCGATACCGATAGTTCGATACCGATAGCGATAGTCCGATACCGATAGCGATAGTTCGATACCGATAGCGATAGTCCGATACAGATACACATGGACCTACATATCTATATATCACTAGTAGCCATACTCCTCTACATACTACTCTACACTAGGATCTAGTAACCATATACTACTCTACACACTAGCTACGTAGTCATACTCTAAAATAAGGTAAACTAATTTACCCACACATTAAAACCAACCCAATCAAATCTTAGGCAAACTATTCATATGATATCAATCGAAATACAAATAGGTCAACTAGGCTAGTTCTAGGTCAAATTAGGAGTCCAAGTCAACTCTGTCAAAACTAACCTTAATTAGGCTAAACTTCTACCTTAGCTAATCAAATATATATACTAGACTTCACGACGTGTGTCTGTGTATATATATATATATAAATTATTAATAAATTACTTAAAATTATGCCTATATATATATATATATATATATATATATATATATATATAAAATATATATATATATATATGTCTGTGTGTGTGTGTATCCGTGTGTCTGTGTCCGTGTGTGTCCGTGTGTGTCCGTGTGTGTGTGTGTGTGTCTGTGTGTGTGTGTGTGTGTCTGTGTGTCCGTGTGTCCGTGTGTGTGTCTGTGTGTGTGTGTCCGTGTGTGTGTGTGTCCGTGTGTGTGTGTGTGTGTCCGTGTGTGTGTGTGTGTGTGTCTGTGGGAGAGGAGGAGGAGGACTCCTGCGCGGGGACTCCAGAGTCCCTCCTACGCCCCCCCTGCCCCGACCCCCCCAACCCCTGCCCGACCCCCCCAACCCCTGCCCGACCCCCTCTCCCACCCCCTGCCCCCCCCTGCCCCGACCCCCCCAACCCCTGCCCGACCCCCTCTCCCACCCCCCTGCCCCCCTGCCCCGACCCCCCCAACCCCTGCCCGACCCTCCCCCAACCCCTGCCCGACCCCCTCTCCCACCCCCCTGCCCAGACCACCCCCCCACCCCTGCCCGACCCCCTCCCCGACCCTCCCTGCCCCCTCTTCCACCCCACCCTTGCCCCGACCACCCCACCCCCTACCCGAACCCCCCCTGCCCAGACCACCCCCCCACCCCTGCCCGACCCCCTCCCCGACCCCCCTGCCCCCGACCACCCCACTCCACCCTTGCCCCGACCACCCCACCCCGTACCCGAAACCCTCCTGCCCCACACCCTCTCTGACCACTACGACAGCCCCCCAACCCCCCAAATCGTAAAAGAGAGAGAGATAGAGAGAGAGAGAGAGAGAGAGGGAGATAGAGAGAGAGAGGGGGGAGAGAGAGCATACCTTAGAGAGAGAGAGGGAGATCGCCGGTCGGAGAGAGGGAGATCGTCGGAGAGAGGGAGAGGGAAGAGAGAGAGTGTTTTGGGGGGGAATGAAAATTTCCCCCCCGTCGGTTCAATTTAAGTTAGGGTACAGAAATTAGCGACGGAGTAGCGACGGATTATTCCGTCGCTAAGTCATCAGTAAATCTCGCGCCAATATTTTAGGCTTTTGCCGCTAAAATATGCGACGTTCTAGCGACGGATATAAAACCGTCGCTACTTGGCCGACGACCTATCGACGGCGTAGCGACGGATATGGACATAAAAAAATAAAAAAAATTGTCCACTGCTTTCCGTCGGTATTCCGTCACAAATCCGTCGGTGATCCGACGGTAATAGCGACGAAAAATTTCCGTCGCTAAATGGCCGTCGCTAAAATACTGTAATTTGGTAGTGTACATAAAAGTCATACTATGGTCACTTCACATCTATTGTCTCAATCATTCAAATGCGAAACAGAAATAGAGAACATGTAAGATAAAGCAGTAAGGCGTCCCAAACGCTCAGTCAAAATGTTCTTGATATCTGGCTTTACAAAACATAGCCAGATGACGAAGCAAGGTATACACAATTGTTTATCAGCTGCAGCCTGACTTAGTTACAATTATGTAAAAATAAGTACAAGACGATCCGACTAACATGTCGGTGCCAAACGACAAAATATAAAGTAAGTAACAAAACGAGCGGGAAAGTAAGGAACCCACTCGAGTCCTCCTGCGATCATTCCTCTAGTATTGACCATCTTGGAGGTGGAAGTAAGCTGAGTCCTCGGTAACCGGCTCTAAATCTGGCCATGCAAAACCAGAGAGGTTAAACCACTAATAGCAAGTACCGCAAGGAAACAAGTACCGCAAGGAAGCACGATATGAGGAATTTAAACCAGTAAATAAGAGAATATAATAATAGATCTCTGCTTGCTACTGGGATTCACATAACATCACGACACTTCGAACCAACCTCCCAACCAAACAAGGACAGAAGTTGGCCCGTCATGTATGGACACTCTGATCATCTCAGTTAGTCAACAGAGTAGGTACAGTACACAACCAAATCAATTTAAACGGCCATGCAACTACTACGGCTTGCTATTGTGGGTTCCAAGTTATCTTAGAATTATGCGATAAAGGATTCCTCAGTTCTTACTATGTACAAGCAAGGCTAGTCTACCCAGTCAATCAATTGCGCCAATCATGAATTAGACGAGTCCCAGCGGGACGCCCGTCATCAATATACAATATACAATAAATAATATAAACAGATACCGCTCCCTGCCCGTGTGGCAGATTTGCAGTATCTGTGGGAACCAGCCGGCCTGTCGGGCACTAATAGTCCCGAAGAGAGCTGCCATGTAAGAACTCGAAAATCCATTCTCTCCATGCAATCATTATTTTATTTAACTTAGTAGCCTCTATGTTAAGTGAAATCCCATGCCGTGGATCATGGTCATTCAGAATGAGTACTTCCGTACAAAGTACAATATGCCCAACTCTACAACGATACCTGTGCGGTTAGGTTGTAGGTCTTACATAGCGTAATACAACAATTAAAACTAACCACGGAAGAAATCATGCATTGACCATAAAGTACACATGCTGCTTTTGTAGAAAAATAAATAAATTGAAGCCTGTATATGCCTGTATGCCAATATTCGGAATCGGCCAATCGATTACAATAGTTTATAATTAATATGAACGTGTCTCATTCATTCAATTCAATAAGACGACTAGCCAGTCTCATAGTTCCAACTAGGAACGCATGATCAATTATTAGTCAAGGTCATAATCAATATCAATCAATGTTAATTCGGGACAAGAATCAGTCAAAAGGCATCATGGGCTAGAGTTCATGCGGCCAAAAAATTATAGAAGTTCATGCGGCTGAGAATGCATATGTGGTAAGGATCTCATGCGGCCAGGAAGTGCCATACGGCCACGAAAAATAGCAGTCAACAGCATGCGACCACGGAAAACAGCATGCGCCAAGAAACAGTATGTGCCAGGAAACAGCATGTGCCAAGACAGCATGCGCCAAGAAACAGCATGTGCCAGAAAACAGCATGCGCCAAGAAACAGTATGTGCCAGGAAACAGCATACGCCAGGACAGCATGCGCCAGAAAACAGCATGCGCCAGGAAACAACATACGCCAGAACAGCATGCGCCAGGAAACAGCATGCGTCAGTAAACAGCATACGCCAGGACAGCATGCGCCAGCAAACAGCATGCGCCAGAACAGCATGCGCCAGGAAACAGCATGCGCTAGCAAACAGCATACGCCAGGACAGCATGCGCCAGCAAACAACATGCTCCAGCAAACATCATGGCAACAGCTTTTTGTCAGCAAACAGCATGCGCCAGGAAACAGCATGCGCCAGGAAAGCATGCGCCCGCAAACAGCATACGCCAGGACATCATGCGTCAGCAAACAGCATGCACCAGCAAACAGCATGTACCAGGAAACAGCATGCTCTGCTCATCTTCTCCAACCAGCCTTCAAAGGCCATAAAAACCCATGAACCAAAAGACCATAAATCACTCAAAATAAGTCAAAATCAGGACTTTCAATAGTCTAAATTGGGTAGAATCAAATTTCCTACAACCTGAAACCATCAAAATTTGAAAAATAATAAAGTTACTAGATCAAAACCAAAAAATTCTGAAAATGTCATAAACTTAGATCTACATGAAATGAGCCTTGGGAATTGAAAATGCTAAGTACTAAAGTATCTAAGAATCTTGAGAGGAGGACAATGGAGCAACAAAAATGGGAATTCATCAAGAAGCAAGTTGGCACTTGCCTAGCCCTCCTAGGTTGGTGAGGGAGTTATAAGGAAGAAGAAGAGTAATGAGAAGAAGTAATGAAGAGAGAGAGAAAGGGGATGAGGCTTTAAATGAAGGAGTGGTGGTAGGTGGGGAGTTGGGTTCATGTTGAACCATCCAAGGCCGAAAAATAAACCAATTCGGGCCGAACCCAAAAGTAAAACAGAAAGTAAATTGCAGGAAAATTAATTAACGTGAAATTAAAAGAATTTTAAATACAGAACAATGCATGATATATATATATATATTAAATAAATATATTAAAATAGTACATGAATTAAAATACGTATTCTGGGAACGAAAAGTGACATCTCTACCCTCCTTAGAAAAATTTTGTCCTCGAAATTTCAAATCCAAGTAGGATAGAAACATCGGAGCTAAACTAATCTAAGTATAAGCAATTGAGTAAACAATCATTCTACAATGCCAATAGCAAGTAACATATCTATGTTTAACTATCGACGATACCAAGCAATTCTACTCATAAGGTGACGAGCATGAGGAGTTAAGACAACCAAGGTATACAGAAAGAGATATACCTTGTGAGTCTAACAGGTGCGGATACCGTGATCGGATGTCATCCTCACGTTCCCACGTCGACTCCCCTAAAGAGTGACGACCCCAAGCAATCCGGACAAGACAAATTATTCGGTTCTTGAGTATCTTCTCTCTTCGGTCCAAAATAGACACAGGCTGTTCCTCGTAAGACAGGTTGGTACCAACAACCAGCTCAGAATGATCAAGGATATGGCTTGGGTCCGATACATACCTACGTAACTGAGATACATGGAACACATCATGTACCTCTCGTAACGAAGGTGAAAGGGATAAACGATAAGCAACATCGCCTATCCGATCAAGGATAACAAACGGGCCCATGTACCGCGGACTCAACTTCCCGCGAACGCCAAATCTAATGACCCCACGGGTAGGTGAGATCCGTAAGAACACGTGGTCCCCAACAAAAAACTCTAGCGGCCTACGATGCTGGTCCGCCCAATAACGATGCCGATCATGCGCAACTCGAAGTCTCTCTCTAATTCCCTTGACCACTTCAATTGTCTGGACAATCATTTCCGGGCCTAACATCTTCCTCTTCCCGATATCATCCTATGCCAGTGGCGACCTACACTTCTTACCATATAGTGCTTCAAATGGCGCCATCTGGATACTGGCTTAATAACTGTTGTTGTATGAGAATTCGACTAAGTGCAGGTGGCTCTCCCAAGATCCTCCAAAATCCAGAGTGCAAGCTCGCAACATATCCTCTAAAGTCTGAATTGTTCTTTCTGATTGCCCGTCTGTCTGGGGATGGTAAGTCGTGCTAAATTTTAACTTGGTACCCAGGCTATGATGTAATCTTTTCCAAAAATGTGATGTAAAACGGGTATCTCTGTCTGACACAATACTGACAGGGACTCCATGCTGCCTAACTATCTGTTGCATATACAACTCTGCCAACTTTTCTGTAGATTACCCTACTCTGAAAGAAAGAAAGTGTGCCACCTTTGTAAGCCGATCTACTATCATCCAAATAGCATCTTTACCACTTGGTGATCTCGGTAAACTAGTCACAAAGTCCATTGTAATATGTTCCTATTTCCATTCCGGAATAGGAAGCGGTTGTAATAACCCAGCTGGCCTCTGCTGTTCTGCCTTCACTTGCTGACATACCAAGCAACGGGAAACAAATCTAGCTATCTCCCTCTTTATTTCGTTCCACCAGAAGTGTTGTTTGATATCTTGGTACATCTTGGTCCCTCCAGGATATATAGAATACTGAGAACTGTGAGCTTCTGTCATAACCTACTGTCTGATATCTCCACTAGGCACACATAGGCGCGATCCAAACCTAAGGGTACCATCTTCATGAATTTGCATCTCTTTTCTGAGTCCTGACTCACATTCTGCTCTAAGCTTCTGAATCCTTGGGTCCTGTGTCTGAGCTGCCTTGATCCTGTCTACCAAGTCGGATTGAACTTGTAGACTTGTTAGAACTCCTACATCACTAGGAAGTATAACTTTGATGCCCATCTCCTGAAGGTCTTCTAAGATATGCCTCTGTGTTGTCAACATAAATGTGCCGCCTCTCCTGCTGAGAGCGTCTGCAACCACATTAGCCTTGCCTGGATGATACTGAAGCTCCACGTCATAATCCTTAATTAACTCCAACCATCTTCTCTGCCTCATGTTTAGCTCCTTCTGGGTAAAGATGTACTTCAGACTTTTATGGTCAGTGTACATGTCCACTCGGTCACCATATAAGTAATGTCTCCATAGCTTCAAAGCAAACACTACTGCTGCCAACTCCAAGTCATGAGTTGGGTAATTCTTCTCGTGGTCTCAAAGTTGCCTAGATGCATGCGCTATCACCTTTCCATGTTGCATGATGACACATACAAGTCCTTTACCTGACGCATCATAATATACAGTTAAACTTCTGGGCCCAACTGGCAATGTAAGAATAGGTGCTGATATCAACTTTTGCTTCAAGTTCTCAAATGATGCCTGACATTCTGCCGACCAGACGAATGGCACATCCTTCCGTGTCGAGCGGGTCATGGGTGCTGAAAGTCTTGCAAAGTCTGCTACGAATCTCCTGTAATATCCTGTCAATCCCAAGAAACTCTGTACATCTGCTATGGTTTTGGGTACTGGCCAACTCTCTACTGCTTCTACCTTCTTGGGATCCACTGCTACTCCAGCTCCTGATATGATGTGACCCAAAAATGAAATGTGCTCCGTCCAGAACTCATACTTGCTGAGCTTGGCATACAACTGGTTCTCTCTCAAAACCTGTAACACTTTCCTGAGGTGGTCTTCATGCTCCTCTTCACTGGCAGTGTATACGAGAATATCGTCAAGAAACACAACGACAAACTGATCTAAGTATGGCATAAAGATACGGTTCATCAAATCCATAAATATTGCTGGAGCATTGGTTAAACCAAACAACATTACCAAGAACTCGTAATGCCCATACTTCGAACTGAATGCTGTCTTGGAAATATTCTCCTTCCTAACTCTTACTTGGTGATACCCTGAATGTAGATCTATCTTGGAGAAAACTCTAGCTCTGCTCAATTGATCAAACAAGTCGTCGATCCTGGGTAGTGGGTACTTATTTTTTACTGTTACCGCGTTAAGCTTCCTGTAATCGATGCACAATCTGGATGACCCATCCTTCTTCCCCACAAGTACCACTGGTGCTGCCCATGGTGATATGCTAGCTTGGATGAACTTCTTATCCTTCAGTTCCTCTATGTGCTGATATACCTTGGCCTGTTCCGAATCCGCCATTCTGTAAACTCGATCTGATATCGATTTAGTTTCAGGTACCAATTCTATGCTGAACTCAATATCCCTAACCGGTGGTAGACCTGAAAGTTCTTCGGGAAATACGTCTAAAACTCTTCAACTACCTTCGAAACTTGAACTTCTTTCATTGCCGTCACTACTCCCTGCTCTTGTTGAGTTGCCACTGATCTGACTAAGGTGAACTGCTTCATGCCTGGAATATCAAAAGATACACTCCCTCTACGATAATCTATTGTTGCATGACTGTCTTTCAGCCAGTCCATGCCTAAGATAACGTCGAAATTTTCAACAGGAAATTCTATCAACCGGGCGGGTAAGAAATGCCCGTAAACTATAATGCTACATGCTAGAATAACTTTACTAACTCCTACGAGCCCATTACCAGTGAGTATATTTAACCTCCCTGGCAATGCCTCGAATTCCATTCCTAGTCGTGTTGCAAATTGTACAGATATAAATGAGTGTGATGCTCCCGAATCAAATAATGCTACTGCGGGATATGAGGCGACGAGAATGTTACCTGCCACAACATCTCCCGATGCTAATGCCTCCTCCAAGGACAGAGTGAATGTCTGCCCTTGACCTTCTTGTTGGTTCCCATGTTGCGGCCTAGCCTGGTGCTGCTGCTGGCCCCTGCCTTGATGATGCTGGGGTGGTCTATGCTGGTGTTGTTGCATCGGCGGTCCCTGCTGCCGAAACATCTGAGCCTGTGTCATGAACGGGCGCTTTGCCAACGGTCTCACTGCTACCGCTAGTCCTCGATACTGTCCTGCCCCTGGTGCTGGCAGAGTAGAAAATTGTTGCACTGGTCCTCCTGACCTCGAATTCATGGGACAGGTGGTAACCCGATGATCTGGATTTCCACATATCAAACACTGTCCATTCAACGTCCAATACACATCTCTAGTGTGCCCTACCTTTCCACAATAAGTACAGCCCGCTGGGGGTTGCTGGTTCTTCCTCTGTTGCTGTTGCTGCTGCCTTGGTGGTGTTGGCCCTCGCATCGCCACATCGTGAATGCGGACGCCAAGGGACGGTGCTGTTGTTCAGGGCGCTACTCCCCCTTATCCTTCAATTTGACTGTGGGATCTCTTCTGACCTCCAGTCCTTGCCGTGATCCTCTGAATGGTGATCTCATGCCTTCGGGTTGCCGTCAATACCTCATCAAAAGTCTGATAATTGTGTCCCTCTATTAATTGCAAGAGCTCAAGATGAAACCCTTGCTGGAACCTCATAGACCTCTGGCTCTCCGTTGCTACCATCTCTGGGGCAAACCTACTCAATCTGCAGAACTTCGCTACATAAGCATCTACCGTCTTGCCGGCCTGCTTTAGGTTGATAAACTTCTGTTGTAGCTCAAACTGTACCACAACTCCATAGTACTTCGTCTTGAATCTTGCAGTAAAGTCGTCCCAAGCAACAGGACGTCTGATGCCTACTTCTTCTGATTTCCACCAATCACGTGCGAGATCTTGAAGTAACAACTTCACTTGATCCACACGTTCTTCCGCGGCACCTTAGCTGCTATCAAAATAGCCTCAATATCCTTAATACATGCATCTGCTGAGATGGCATCTTCCGTATCCTCGAAACGGTGGGGGTTGTACTTGCAAAACCTGGTTGATGCTCCTGAATCTGTCCTTGTCCCTCTTTCCAATGCCGTCTGTAACCCTTGATTGAGTAGTACATTCTGCTCTTGCAACTGAGTGTGCATGCGCTGCTGGGCTAACATATGGTGTTGCTGAGTAGCCATCATCCCTCTCATGATCTCCAGAAGGGCCGGTGTGTCCACTTCCATAGGGGTCGGTGGAACTATTGGTGGCGTTGGAACCTCCGGATACTGCGGTCAAGCTGCTGGTTCCACTATCACTTCTTCTTGGATAGTCTCTTGAGGTAGTACTGGTCCTTGTTGCTGATCAACATGGTCAGGTTACCCATGTTGCCCTTGTTGTTGCTGTCCAGTTCTGACAGATGCAGACGAAGTACCCCTAAGGAAAGGGAAAAGAGAGCAATCAAACGACCGAACATGAAGGATCAATGAAGCCGAAGGAAACGGGAATGTCAAGCTAGGATTGAGAACAATGAATCATGAGATCAAGGGGGAACATGTGTGATTGAGACATCCTATAAATCAAAATACCCCACAAGTCTGAAATCAGACCTGCATGGACCACCATTAAAATCTTGTCACGCCCCAGAACCAGAATACTGGAGAGCGGAGGAATGACTCAGCCAGCTACGTATTACGGGTAGAGGAATACCGTATAATACGATCAATGCTGTCTAATAAGACGAGGGGGTGCATACTACATAAAAGTCACACTATGGTCACTTCACATCTATTGTCTCAATCATTTAAACACGAAACAGAAATAGAGAACATGTATGATAAAGCAGTAAGGCGTCCCAAACGCTCAGTCAAAATGTTCTTGATATCTGGCTTTACAAAACATAGCCAGATGACGAAACAAGGTATACACAATTGTTTATCAGCTGCAGCCTGACTTAGTTACAATTATGTAAAAGTAAGTACAAGACGATCCGACTAACATGTCGGTGCCAAACGGCAAAATATAAAGTAAGTAACAAAACGAGCGGGGAAGTAAGGAACCCACTCGAGTCCTCCTGCGATCATTCCTCTAGTATTGACCATCTTGGAGGTAGAAGTAAGCTGAGTCCTCGGGAACCGGCTCTAAATCTGGCCGTACAAAACCAGAGAGGTTAGACCTCTAATAGCAAGTACCGCAAGGAAGCACGATATGAGAAATTTAAACCAGTAAATAAGAGAATATAATAATAGATCTCTGCTTGCTACTGGGATTCACATAACATTACGACACTTCGAACCAACCTCCCAACCAAACAAGGATAGAAGTTGGCCCGTCATGTCTGGACACTCTGATCATCTCAATTAGTCAACAGAGTAGGTACAGTACACAACCAAATCAATTTAAACGGCCATGCAACTACTACGGCTTGCTATTGTGGGTTCCAAGTTATCTTAGAATTATGCGATAAAGGATTCCTCAGTTCTTACTATGTACAAGCAAGGCTAGTCTACCCAGTCAATCAATTGTGCCAATCATGAATTAGACGAGTCCCAGCGGGACGCCCGTCATCAATATACAATATACAATAAATAATATAAACAGATACCGCTCCCTGCCCGTGTGGCAGATTTGCAGTATCTGTGGGAACCAGCCGGCCTGTCGGGCAATAATAGTCCCGAAGAGGGCTGCCATGTAAGAACTCGGGAATCCATTCTCTCCATGCAATCATTATTTTATTTAACTTAGTAGCCTCTATGTTAAGTGAAATCCCATGCCGTGGATCATGGTCATTCAGAATGAGTACTTCCGTACAAAGTACGATATGCCCAACTCTACAACGATACCTGTACGGTTAGGTTGTAGGTCTTACATAGCGTAATACAACAATTAAAACTAACCACGGAAGAAATCATGCATTGACCATAAAGTACATATGCTGTTTTTGTAGAAAAATAAATAAATTGAAGCCTGCATATGCCTGTATGCCAATATTCAGGATCGGCCAATCGATTACAATAGTTCATAATTAATATGAACGTGTCTCATTCATTCAATTCAATAAGACGACTAGCCAGTCTCTTAGTTCCAACTAGGAACGCATGATCAATTATTAGTCAAGGTCATAATCAATATCAATCAATGTTAATTCGGGTGAAGAATCAGTCAAAAGGCATCATGGGCTAGAGTTCATGCGGGCAGGAAATTATAAAAGTTCATGCGACTGAGAATGCATATGTGGTAAGGATCTCATACGGCCAGGAAGTGCCATGCGGCCACGGAAAATAGCAGTCAACAGCATGCAACCACGAAAAACAGCATGCGCCAGAAAACAGCATGTGCCAGGAAACAGCATGTGCCAAGACAGCATGCGCCAAGAAACAGCATGTGCCAGAAAATAGCATGCGCCAAGAAACAGCATGTGCCAGGAAACAGCATGCGCCAGGACAGCATGCGCCAGGAAATAGCATGCGCCAGGAAACAACATGTGCCAGAATAACATACGCCAGGAAACAACATGCGCCAGCAAACAGCATGCGTCAGGACAGCATGCGCCAACAAACAGCATGCGCCAGCAAACAGCATGCGCCAGAACAGCATGTGCCAAAAAATAGCATGCGCCAGCAAACAACATGCGCCAGGACAACATACGCCAGCAAACAGCATGCGCCAACAAACAGCATGGCAACCGCTTTTTGCCACCAAACAGCATGCGCCAAGAAACAGCATACGCCAGGACAGCATGCGCCATTAAACAGCATACGCCAGGACAGCATGCGCCAGCAAACAACATGTGCCAGAAAATAGCATGCTCTGCTCATCTTCTCCAACCAGCCTCCAATGGCCATGAAAACCCATGAACCAAAAGACCATAAATCACTCAAAATAAGTCAAAATCAGGACTTCCAATAGTCTAAATTGGGTAGAATCAAATTCCCTACAACATGGAACCATCAAAACTTGAAAAATAATAAAGTTACTAGATCAAAACCTAAAAATTCCAAAAATATCTTAAACTTAGATCTACATGAAATGAGCCTTGGGAATTGAAAATGCTAAGTACTAAAGTATCTAAGAATCTTGAGAGGAGGACAATAGAGCAACAAAAATGGGAATCCATCAAGAAGCAAGTTGGCACTTGCCTAGCCCTCCTAGGTTGGTGGGGGAGTTATAAGGAAGAATAAGAAGAGTAATGAGAAGAAGTAATGAAGAGAGAGAGAAAGGGGATGAGGCTTTAAATGAAGGAGTAGTGGTAGGTGGAGAGTTGGGTTCATGTTGAACCATCCAAGGTCGGAAAATAAACCAACTCGGACCGAACCCAAAAGCAAAGCAGAAAATAAAATGCTGAAAGTAAAATTATAGAAAAATTAATTAACGTGAAATTAAAGGAATTTTAAATACAGAACAATGTATGACATATTTATATATTAAATAAATATATTAAAATAGTACATGAATTAAAATACGTATTCTGGGAACGGAAAGTGACAGCCATAAATGCTTATGCGGCTCAAAAATGCTCATGTGGCCAGAAATGCTCATGCGGCCATAAATGCTTATGCAGCTCAAAAATGCTCATACGGCCAGAAATGGTCATGCGGCCAGAAATGCTCATGCGGCTCAAAAAATGCTCATACGGCCAGGTACTATTCATCGTTCCTGCCAAAATCAGGACAGATGAACATAGAAGTTTGACCAAAATTATTTTGGCTATAACTTCCTCCAATCAAGTCGAAATCTAACTTTTCAAGAGCCAAAATTGGGATAGAATTGAATTCTCTACAACATAGAACAATCAAAACATGGAAATGATGAAGTTTGATCGATCAAAACCCAAAAAAAACCGAAAAGAAGAAAAACTTAGATCTACACAAAACTAACCATGGAAAACAAAAACTACAAGACCTAAACATGTAGAGAAAGAAGAGACAAACACAATGGACTAAAAATAAATGAGGATGCATGAAATCCTCCATGATGTGCAAGATGTACTTACATCTCACAAGTGGGTTAGGGTTTGGTAGAGGAGTAAATGTGAATGAATGAAGAGGGAGAATGAAAGAAGAAGTTTGATATCAAGGTCAAGTGGATCTCCACCATTCATTCTCTCCACCAAATCCAAGCCATCCATTCCTTTCCATGTTGAACCAAACCGAACCAAGTTGGTTTACCATGAACAGAAATGAACTAAGAGCCAAGAAAAAGCAGAAAATAAAATACAGAAAAATAATTAGCATAAAATTAAAAGAATTAAATACAAAATAAATGCATGACAGATACTAAGTAAATTTGGGCAAGCGGTATACGTATAAAAATACGCATTCCGGGAACGGAGAGTGACACAAGCTCGTACCACTCCGATTTCTAAATATCGAGCACAGATTTCCGACTCACATCCCAATATTCGTCGCACGGGGTCCGAGTCATTCAGTAAAGCCATCCTACGATAAATCACGTTTCAACCGATTTTTTCGATAAGAACATATCGCTCGTTCATCAAGCCATTTCGTATAGTCTATCTCTTTGAACACATTCGACATAATCCGCTTATCAATCGTTCCAAGTCAAGCACGCTACGACACGATTCATCGTTAAACCATAATTCACGTTTTATACTCCCTAAGTCATTTATCCCAATTCACGTAATCGATCACAAGATCGTCTGACTTAACAATATGTTGCGCCCCGATCTCACGCGAGTCAGATTATCTACGGTGGGCACGAATCACCATGCACGCTCCCGCGGGATAATCATCCTCATCGGGACGTAACTCTTATTTGTGTCTAGACTAGTTCATTCTCGATGCGCGGATTGGACCTACTCAATCCTCAAGTTTTACTCAATCGTCAATCACAAGTCCTTTAAATCCTCAAATTTGCCTTCGTATCAAACCGACAAGTC
The DNA here is from genome assembly GCA_029216955.1 of Iris pallida. Taxonomy (NCBI): domain Eukaryota; kingdom Viridiplantae; phylum Streptophyta; class Magnoliopsida; order Asparagales; family Iridaceae; genus Iris; species Iris pallida. The sequence continues at coordinate 2,831,868 of JANAVB010039820.1, read as the reverse complement.
GAGACAATCAAAGTTGTCGCATCCTAATTTTCTGAGTTCGATCATTCCCGCGACATGAATCACCATGTCAGCGCTCACACGGAACGATCGCCCCAAATCTGACGTAACGCATGTGCGAGGCTAGAGTTGCGCTCGCACAAGGCAAGATTGTCGACGCTGTGGTTATCTGCATAACCATCAAGACACGATCTCTTTCATCTAACATTCGTCTCAATCAAGATCCTAAGTATTGCATCCATCAGAACGATAACACTTGTACGATCATCATTCACCGTGTCAGAGTACCCTCGAGTTATCGTATATCAATCTTTGATACGTCTCAATACCATCGATGATATGCGTAACCTGACGATCTTCCTTTGCAATGAATTTTGAGTCGTACGAATGATGCCATCGTTCGACTGGATAATCTCTTCGACATTCAATTCAAGTTCGATCATTATCCCTTTATCTTAAGTCATCGACCAACGTATTTCCTCAATTCGCATCATTCTTGCTAACTCAATCATCGAACGACATCCATTCCAATCCTCAGAGTCATTACGTAACTTCAAAATTCAACTTTTTCAAGCACGCTATCTTCCCATCGTGCTAACTTTCTCTATACGATTTTACCTAACGATTCCCTTTATCAAGTTATCTGTTCGCTACACCTTAACTTTTTCTCGATTTAAATTTACCAACTCAATCACGTTCACGTTTCATACTCGTACAATCCTCGATCTCGTGCACATTCCGTGCACGTCAATTTATAGGTTGTTCGAATCCACATCGTCAAATCTCAAGACTATAACTTATTCAACGATACTCAATCTACGGTTTTGCATACACGCGACGCTTGCTGATAGACTCATCGCCACCCCGCATCCTCAATCGATCGATCGACATCCCTGAGGCTATCGCATACACCACTTAGGAATGAATTCATTTGACAAATCCTTAACTTATCATTCGATTCAAAATTGACTTCTTCAAATTTCTTCGTTCGAACGATTTCCTTAAACTTCAAGCACGCTCATCTATATCGTACCGACGTTATCGTCGCTCGATAGTACCCCTACCGATAATCATCCTATTTTACTCAATCGAGTTCAACTTATTCTTGCTCGATACTATTCAATTCCCGTACTCGACTTTTCTAAGGTCGTTGCAACTTTCGTGTATATGCCCAGCCCGACTTAGCCAACCTTGCTTACGCAAACCATCTTTTTGTTTCTTTGTCAAAAACTGTTCTCCTACGTTTTGTAAAATAGATAGACTTATTGTATGGACATTCATGGAATATTTGAGAGAGAGTGCACCAACGATATCTACTTTGCAGAAGCAACATTTCAGAGTTTGCAGAAACAACAGAGTTAAAGAATTCAATCGATAGTCCAAGAACGTAAAGCCGAGCTCTGATACCATTATGTCACGCCCTGCTCCCGTAGGAGCGATCGTCCTCGCTAAGGCGTGATACCGTACGAGCCTAAATTGGGTTCGTGCAGGGCAGGTTCCATAACGGTCGATTTCAGCGAAAACACAAGTCATTGAATAATAGCAACAGAATTTGAAGCAAAACACAAGTCATTGCCGTACGACATGGACGCTACCCCAGGTCTGAATTACGGCAGCGGTCGGCGATCTCCACTGTAGCTGTCAACTCCGGCATTACTATGGAAAATTCCTAAAGAAATACTATGTCTAAAGGACATGCTGGTACTCCCTCAAAACCATCACATCTCCCTGAGTGGTGAGTCATGTACGATAGTACCGCTGAACTCACACTCCATCACATCTCCCTGAGTGGCAAGTTATGTACGATAGTACCGCTGAACTCACACTCTATCACATCTCCCTGAGTAGCGAGTCACGTACGATGATACCTCTGAACTCACACTCTATTGTATCTTTCTGAGTGGTGAGTTATGTACGATGATACCTCTGAACTCCTACTCTAATGCTTTACCTCACAGGAGTCTGCCCAGTTCATCATTATCCCCGAGCAAACTTTCTGGTCCTGATTATCGTGTATCACGTCCATATTACCTCTGATACTGATAATCTTCCGACTTAACACCTGTACCCCAACCCGGGATAAAAGACATGGTGTTAAGACCACAAAACCTATCACTTCTGTTGGGTTTTGTTTCAGATCTATTACCCGCACCGCCAGTGCGCAGGAGGGTAATAGGTCCACAAAAGTTATCCTAATCTATTACCCGCACCACCAGTACGCAGAAGGGTAATAGGTCCACAAAAGTTATCCTAATCTATTACCCGCACCACCAGTACGCAGAAGGGTAATAGGTCCATAAAAGTTATCCTAATCTATTACTCACACCATCGATGTACCAATGAGTAGTAGATCCACAAAATATCATTCAAATCTATTACTCGCACTATCAGTGCACAAAAAGGGTAACAGGTCCACAAAATTCCCCAACGAAAAAAACAACCACGTCCATATTACCTCTGAGTTGTTTTTTCGTCCATCACAAACAAACCACCCAATACATAGAACTTCTACGTTGATTGCACCTTTGAGTTGTTCTGTGTACCCTCATTAGGCCCACTCCTACTACGTCCTCATTACCTCTGAGTAGGAAGGCTCTATTTTAGACCTATATTTACCACGTCCTCATTACCTCTGAGTAAATATGTTGGTTTTCTCTACACCTATTATCCGTACTCGTACCGCCAGTACACAAAAAGGATAATAGGTCCACAAATGTCCTCTGTTGGCCACAAATGTTGTACCAGGTCCTCTAGTACATGCACCCTTTCTTCATAATCATATGCTTCTGGAACCCAGTTGTTCCGTGGTATTCATTACCCGTTACGTAGAACTTCCATGTCCAAATTACCTCTGAGTTGTTCTATGTATTCTCAGTCGAGTTCACTCCTACCATGTCCATATCACCTCTGAGTAGGAAAGCTCTACCATCAACCTCATATTTACCATATTCTCACCACCTCTGAGTAAATATGATGGTTCATTCTCTCAACTTATTATCCGTACCTAAAACCAAGGTACGCCAAGGATGATAAGTTCACATAAAATCTCCAGCGGAAGTACCCATACCTATCACTTCCAAGCTACCTGTAGTGCCCTGTCCCGCTCAGTCAATCGGTGGAATCGAAACGCCGACGGTGTTCGGACTTAGCCTTACAACGGCTACTCGGAGACATCGCTCGGTCAAGGCGACCGATCGCTCAGGTGGGATAGTTTCGGTGAACTTGCCTCATCTTAGCCTTCACATAATAAATAACATGTTTTCAACTTGCACAAGTAGGCTTGATAATAAAAGAGATGAACCCACATAGATAAGGGAATAATCTCGACGGGTCAAAATGAGTTAGAATATGGAAAGGTCCAACGGTCGGCTTAGAGTTGGTGTACGACGTACTTTGAAAATGACACTCGATCCTTCATCCCGTGGCTTGCGAGAAGAAAAGTTGGTATTCGACACAAAGCTCAGAGTTAGCCTAAGTCATAGGCGTCACCCGCATAAATGCTTCATAAAGTATGAACGGTCCCATCGTCCAAAGGCTTAGCATAGCCCTGATCGCCCCATGAGTTAAGTTGCATCGTACGGCTGTTGGCGTAAGTCTAGGCACCCAAATGATATGGTCGTTCAAAGTTAAACGCATGCACGGCACGTCTCCGCAATACGAGACTTGACGCAGCCTTTGCTCGTCGATTCATTGTGCGTTAAGTTAGGCCAGTTATGTAAAAAGGCTATCGGAGTGGTAGCAAGCACGGTCCTACAAGTTTTACGACTGGGTATAACAATATAGTCTTACGGTCTCAAAGCCCGTCATATAGAGTATGTCTTGGACGGTAGTGTCGTATAGAGTTCAAGTTGGTTGTACGATGTCACGGACTTAGTGTTTTAAGGCATGGGCTATGGTTGATTCATTAAGTTTGGAAAGTGTTTCAAATAGTTGTTCTTGAGTTGAGTGAAATGATAGGGCAAGAAAGAAGAATGCTCGCGACTGGGTCGTCGAGACAAGACAGAAGAATGCTCGCGACTATGGGTCATCGAGGCGGTCTCAGAATTGAGAAGTATTGAACTTGGCCCTAAAAGAGATGATAATACTAGAGGTAGAATGACTGTGTGAGACGTCAGTTTGAGTCGAGTCTTGCATGGTCATGGACAACTTGTCGACAAGGTAGATTTTCCTCGAACGGTGACCCAAGCGGACGGGGACCGGTTCTTGAGAAGCAGGATTAGCACGTGCTGGATGACCGCACAAATTAGCGCAGAGTCTTGCAGCGGAGCTCGTTACTCGCGCTGGCAAGGGCGGCCGCCTAACAAGCTAAAGGAGTCCACGATGGCTCTGGAAGTCAATGACCAAATTCATATAGATGAGTCGGCATGGCGGCAAACCCGCATGTGTGCCTTTGGATTGAGTTGAGTTGAATGTGTGTGTATAGTTAGAACACAATGTTGGGCCTAAGATTTGGTTTTAACGTAGGCGTCGTGCTTCGGCATGAAATATGGCATCGAGTTTTATGTTGTCGGCATATAAGTTGTATAGTTATGATTGAGTTGTCCTGAGTTTAAGTCGGGAACGTCGCAAGGCAAAGTCGGTCGAGTGATACTTAGCCACAAGTCTCGATTTGGGTCAGTTGGTGATCAAAGTAGCAAGGGCCGCGAGGCGGCGATATGGTTGAGTCACACATAGTTGCAAGACACGGCACAAAGGATTTGTAACACGGTCATAAGAAAATTGGATACTATCGCGTAGTTGCGTCTCTGATTTTGGGCCACAAGACAAACACGACTTGATAGGTTAACATTGTTGATACAAGCACGGGATGGTCTAGAGACACAAAATAGGCCAAGGCGTCGGTCCTAAAACTGATCCTAAGGCAAGAGTAGAAAGACAATCATAAAGGGGACTATGTTGCACAAAAGTAAATCAAACGTGTTGGTTTTGTATGGGTGGGCGAGGAGCTCATTCCACCAGTACAGTTGAGTACTGACACCCACATAATTTTCATGTGAAGGTACAGGTAGAAGCGCGTGGTACAGAGCTCATTTGGATGCGTCGAGGCATGAAGTACCTTGGCGATTCGAAGCGTGCAGCCGCATGGAGTTAAGACTTATACGGGACATAATATATGGACGTCGCCTTCCGAAGCTTCCGCTGGCTCAAGCATCGTATCGAGAGAAGGGAGAGAGCTGAGTGACTTGTAATGTGAGATAAGTGAGCTTGAGAGACTTATAATCTTGGCCTTGCGCCCTATTGTAACCTTTATTTCAATATCAATAAAAGAGTGTTTTGCAATGACTTGTGTTTTGCTTCAAATTCTGGTACAAAAAGACCGGCAGTCCGTCTTTCGGAGACTGCAACAGCCATCTTCAGAAGACGAGGCACTTCCCGTCGTCTCCTGCAACTCTGCTCGAAAAGTCCTCGCCGACGGGAGAGGGAAGAAGACCAGTACTCCTAGCCCGAAGATTTCAACCACTTTGACCAAAAGACTGTCGTCTAAGCGGGTGCCCACCACCGGAGTTTTCCAAGGCACCCGTTCTAAGACGAAATCTGCTACAGTAGGAGATTCGTCATCCACACCACTAGGGGTTGCTGGGACTGGGGGTAGCACTCCTCAGAACATCCACGATAATCCGATGTTCCAAGAATACGAGCCAGGGGAAACAACTCTCCCATCAGATGCAGCAAACTCCGACGTCCCCGAGGACGTCCAAAATTCCTAAGACGAGACAAACTCGGAAACTGGGGGTACTGTTCCTTCTGAGTCCGAACCAGAGGAGAACATTCCCACATATCCCGATGATTTCTCACTACAGGGGTATGATCTGGAGACGACGCCAGGCTTGAACTACGGCACTGGACGATGATTACCTTTGAAACCACTGGTCCCGGCTGGCAAACCACGGGACTACTATAGCAAGACTCGATGTGGGTTAGGGTATGTAACACCCACGACGACCCCTGAGAGTTCAGATGAAGAATGCGACTGGCATTCACATTCAACCGGGTCACCAACTTTTGACTCAGATACCAGCATCGGAGATGTATTCAGACAAGTCTTGTCAGTCAACATGGCATTCGCCGACGCATATGAAGAAGATGAAGACATTCCTGAAATCCTCGAGCTAGAGCCGTGGGCCCAACAGCTGGATGCACAATAGGAAAAGCGGTTCGAACAGAGAGAACCTCCTACTGAAGACGAGGTTATACAGGTCGACCTCGGCAGCGAATCTTCTCCAAAACCAATCTTCGTCAGTAAAAGCCTGACAGACGAAGAGCAAGAATCGCTGCTGGAACTTGTCAAAGAATATATTGATGTGTTCGCCTAGAGCTATGAGGACATGCCGGGGTTAAATCCCGATATTGCTCTTCATAAACTCAACATTCGGCCAGATGCAAAGCCAGTCAAGCAACAACAGCGACGCTTTCGCCCGGGCATCATGGATACGATCGAAATTGAAGTCAACAAACTGATAGCCAGCGGCTTCATTCGTGAGGAGCAACATCCTGATTGGGTCGCCAACATAGTACCCGTCCTTAAGAAGAATGGGAAGATTCGAATCTGCATCGACTTCCGCAATCTGAACGAGGCATGCCCCAAAGATGAATTCCCCCTCCCTATCACAGACATCATGATTGACAACACTTGCGGCTTCGAACGTATGTCATTCATGGATGGTTTCTCGGGGTACAATCAAATCAAGATGTCTCCTGACGACGAAAAGCATACATCATTCCGAACACCGATTGGCACATACTGTTACACAGTCATGCCTTTCGGTTTGAAGAATGTCGGCGCCACATATCAAAGAGCCATGAGTATCATCTTCAGAGACCACTTACGCAAGATGGTAGAGTGCTATGTTGATGACATTGCTGTTAAGAGTCGCTGTAAGGGAGACCATCTGCAGGATCTGAGGACGGTATTCGAACTAATGCGAGCGCACAATCTGAAAATAAATCCCACAAAGTCCTTCTTGGACGTATCCAGCAGAAAGTTCTTGGGTTTTATCATCACCGCCTAGGGTATCCATGTAGACCCTAAGAAGACAAAGGCAATTATGGAGATGGGTCCCCCGAAAAATCTTCGCGAACTCAGAGGCCTCCAAGGGAGGCTAGCTTACATCAGGAGATTCATTTCCAACCTCTTCGGGCGATGTCGACCATTCACCCATCTCATGAAGAAAGGCGTCTCATTCGTATGGGACGAAGAATGTCAGCGGGCCTTCAACAGCATCAAAGAATATTTGTCAAATCCTCCAGTCCTGGTGGCTCCGGTTGCTAGAAAACTATTCCTACTCTACGTACGCACAATGGAGCATTCCCTTAGCGCCCTGCTAGCTCAAAACAACGACGCAGGCCATGAACAAGCTATATATTACCTCAGTCGAATGATGATTGGGCCAGAGCACCGATACACCGCTGTGGAGAAGGAATGCCTCGCCCTGGTGTTCGCTATTCAGAAAACGCGGTACTATGTCACTGGAAAAACAATACATGTGATCTCACGAGTCAACCCTCTCAGGGTCCTCATGACTAAACTAGGGGCACTCAGCTCTCGCCTCGCTACATGGGCAATATTGTTGTCCCCCTATCATATGATCTTCGTCCCACAAAAGGCGGTCAAAGGTCAAGCCCTGGCAGACTTTTTGGCAGCCCATCCAGGCTCGAAGTCGTCCAGAATATATGAAAAAATCCCAGATGAGGTCGCCGACTCGCATGAAACCTCTCACGATAATATATGGCGAATGTTCTTCGACGGCGCTTCGAGAACTGGACCCAAGGGCAACATCGTCGTCGGAGCCGGGGTGGTGCTGGTTTCTCCTTCCGGATTGGTGATTAACCACGCTTATTCTCTCACAGAACCCTGCTCTAACAATGTGGCCGAGTACAACGCTCTGGTCATTGGCCTCCAACTTGCAAAAGAGCTGGGGGTAGAATATCTTGAAGCATACGGCGATTCTCAGTTAATCGTCAATCAGATCCGGGGCTCATACGAAGTCCGCCACAAAGATATGATCCCCTATCACCAAATAGCGATCGACATCATCTCGTCATTCGAGGGGTTCTTCATCGAGCATGTCCCCAGACTCCGAAATATCGAAGCCGATGCCTTAGGTAGCAGTTCCGAATCATACTCATCAATCGGTGGATGTGATAGGCCACGAACTAGTCTGCCCCAAGAACAACGTTCAAGTCATGGCGAGTTATTCCGCCCAGATAATCGACGATGTCCCAGATTGGAGACAACCATTCATTGACTTCGTCGTCTACGATATCCTGCCCGAGAACCCAAAGGAAGCCACCTCCATCAGACGACGTTCTCTCAGATTCTTCTACGATACAGAGACGAAAATGCTGTATCGCCGATCCTATGATGGATTATTGCTTCGGTGTCTGTCAAACGCAGAAGCCAAAGAAGTCGTACGAGAAGCTCATGACGGTGTCTGTGGGGCCCATCAGCCCGGCCCTAAATTGCAAGACCGTCTCCGTCGAATGGGCTACTACTGGCCCACAATGGTAGCAGATGCGATAGACTATGCTAGAAAGTGCAAAGCCTGCCAAGTCCATGCGGACTTCATTCACCAACCATCTGAATTTCTACATCCGACAGTGGCATCCTGGCCATTCGAAGCATAGAGAATGGATATCATCGGTCCAATTACTCCACCTTTCTTCCGAGGACATCGCTTCATACTCGCAATCACATATTACTTCTCCAAATGGGCGAAAGCTGTCCCGTTTGCAGAAGTGAAGACTTCAAACGTGATCAGCTTCCTTAAGTATCACGTCATCTATCGCTTTGGACTGCCCCGAAGGATCATCCACGATAATGGTCCGCAGTTTGTAAGCCACGCCTTCTATCGGTTCTGCGACAAGCACCGCATCCAGAATATTGCTTCGACGCCATACAATCCAGCAGCGAATGGGTTGGCAGAAGCATTCAACAAAACCATCATCAAGTTACTCAAGAAGTTCGTATCGTCCAACAAACGTGACTGGAACGAGAAGCTTGGTAAATGCTTGTGGGCGTACCGTACCACAGTCCGAACGGCCACAGGGAACACACCGTTCTCCCTGGTGTACGGGAGTGAGGCAGTTCTCCTATTGGAGACTCAAATACCCTCACTCCGCGTTGCCCTCACTTATCAATTGACGACGGATGATAACTACCGACGTCGACTACAAGAGTTAGAGGCCTTGGATGAAAAGTGCCTTCTGGCTCAACAAAGGATCGAACTATACCAAGCACGCATCTCTGGAGCCTTCAACAAGAAGGTTAAGATCAGAACATTCCAAGTGGGCGATCTCGTCCTGGCAGTCCGAAGGCCGATGGTCATGACTCACAAGACCACCGACAAGTTCCAGCCGAAATGGGAAGGTCCATTCATCATTGAGGCTGTATTCTCCAACGGTGCTTACCGCCTCGCAAAACAAAATGGAGACTTGCTCATGTTGCCCGTCAACGGCAAGTTCCTGAAGAAATATTATGTCTAAACGACATTTTCCAGATCATTGAGTCATGTACCCACTGGTGCCGCTGAACTCACATCAACAAATTCTAGATCATTGAGTCATGTACCCGCTAGTACCGCTGAACTCACATTCACAACATTTTCCAAATCATCGAGTCATGTACCCGCTGGTGCCGCTGAACTCACTTCCACAACATTTTCCAGATCATTGAGTCATGTACCCGCTGGTGCCGCTGAACTCACATTCACAACATTTTCCAAATCATCGAGTCATGTACCCTCTGGTGCCGCTGAACTCACTTCCACAACATTTTCCAAATCATCGAGTCATGTACCCGCTGGTGCCGCTGAACTCACTTCCACAACATTTTCCAGATCATCGAGTCATGTACCCGCTGGTGCCGCTGAACTCACTTCTCTAATATTCCAAATTATCGAGTCATGTACCCGCTGGTGCCGCTGAACTCACCTCTCCACATTCCAGATTATCGAGTCACGTACCCGCAGGTGCCTCTGAACTCACATTCCGATCACCCTTTCAGATAGTAAGTCATGTATGACCATACCTCTGAACTTTTTTACTAGAAGAGATCCTCTCTCATGATCTACTACCCGTACTCCCAGTGCCCAAAAAGGGTAACCGATCCACAAATTTCTAAAACGGCCATGTCCTCATTACCTCTGAGTCATTTTACTTCCGTCAAAAACAAATCACCCCTCTACATAGAACTTCCATGTCCTCATTACCTCTGAGTCGTTCTATGTACCCTCCTTCATTGAGCCCACTCCTGCCATGTCCTTATTACCTCTGAGTGGGAAGGCTCCGTCGAAAAAACCCTCATATTTGCCATGTCCTCATTACCTCTGAGTAAATATGTTGGTCCTCCCTCGACTTATTATCTGTACCACAAAACAAAAACCCTAGGGTACGCCAAGGATAATAGGTCCACAAATATCCTCCGTTGAGTCCACTCCTGCCATGTCCTCAGTACCTCTGAGTAGGAAGACTCCACGGTAAAACCTTCGTACTTGCCATGTCCTCATTACCTCTGAGTAAGTATGTTGGTTCTCTCTCGTCTTATTACTCGTACCCTGAACCAGGGTACGCTAAGGGTAATAGGTCCACAAATGTCCTCTGTTGACCACAAATGTCCTCTGTTGACCACAAATGTCCTCTATTGACCACAAATATCCTCCGTTGAGTCCACTCCTGCCATGTCCTCATTACCTCTGAGTAGGAAGACTCCACGGTAAAACCCTCATACTTGCCATGTCCTCATTACCTCTGAGTAAGTATGTTGGTTCCCTTTTATCCTATTATCCGTATCCTAAGTCGGGGTACGCCAAGGATAATAGGCCCACAAATGTCCTCTACTAAGTCTCTTAGTACAGGCCCACCATTCCTCATCATGCCCCAGGAAGCCCAGCTGCTCCATGGCACTCTATCTCCCGATACTTGGAACGTCCACAACAACATTACCGTGGAGCTGTTCTAGGTATCCCCAATCAAACTTGTTATCCGTACCTAAAACTAAGGTATGCCATGGGTAACAGGTCCACAAACAAGCCCCCCATGCGGGGCAAACATCACCACAAAACCAAGGCGCTTCGATTCTCGTACAGAACGAAACCCAACTCTTCGGTTGTTGAGGCAAGCCGCCTAAAATGAAGGCCAGACTCCTGGGATCCCGCCCCGAAAAGTGACCTCAAAACTGACAGTAAATCAACAGCATTTAATGCAAAAGATCTCTATACGTGGCAAGATGACGTGGCGGACAGTCCCCACAGCTGAGACACTTATGCGGCCCAAAAGTTCCTACGGCTGATTGACTCAATGCGGCCGAGTCATCCATGCGGCCGAGACATCTATGCGGCTGAGACATTCATGCGGCCGAGACATCATATACGGCCAGAAGAATACATGGCCATGCTTCTTATTCAAAGTATTTCAATTTTACAAATTAAAAACTTTGAAAGGGGTCTTGTAGAAGCATGAAAAATAATAAAGAAAGATCCATGCGGCCAGAGAGCCCCATGCGGCTCAGAGAAGTCATGCGGCTCAAGGATCCATGCGGATCAAAGATCTATGCGGCTCAAGAAAGTCCTATGCGGCTCAAAAAGGAGCTACGTGGCACGCAAACAGCTCTCTCGTTCGTCCTTTACTGTATTAAATACCTTGACGACTGACATCTCTGACAGTTCTGATACAAAGATATCATTAGACTCCCTCATAATGACGGACTCTTTGGGAAGCGAAGAAAATCTCTGACACGATCCCCCGAGAGTCAGAAACTTTCATGCGGCCTTGACACGTGGACAGTCGTATGCGGCCCAAGCGAAGGCTCCCCCATGCGGCTCACGAAGAATAGCCCCATACGGCTCACGAAGATCAGCCCCATGCGGCTCACTAAGATCAGCCCCATGCGGCTAACGGAGAATAGCCCCATGCGGCTCACGAAGATCAGCCCCATGCGGCTCACGAAGACCAGCCCCATGCGGCTCACGAAGATCAGCCCCATGCGGCTCACGAAGATCAGTCCCATGCGGCTCACGAAGACCATCCCCATGCGGCTCACGAGGACTATCTCCATGCGGCCCAACTTTCCTGCGGCTCAGATTTTTGCTGTTATGACACGTGACATGACAGTAGGGCACGTGGCATCAGATTGATCGAAATCTCTTAGCAAATCCCAATAAAATATTGGGATCAAATCAGATCATTTGCAAATAAGCCAATTAAAGACACGTGTCGAAGAATCCGAGGTTGGCATGATAAATTGGGAGGATTTATGTCAATTAGCATTAATTACCCATGAAAGATTTGATGCAATCATATTTATTGCTCAAATCTCAAATGAACGGCCCAGATTTAATGATCCTTAGCCGCCGACTTTCAAGAATGGGCAATCATTGCAAACCCTAATGAGGCCCCCCACTCTTATAAATAGTAAGGTGCCATTCCCTTGCGAAGATACAGAGAGAGACATACATACAGAAAGACGGAGAGAGATATACACAGAGATATACAGAGAGAGCCAGAGAGCCTGAAGAGATAGCATTTCTTCATCAACGCCCAGCAGTTCTTCTACAGAGCCAAGGCTGCACCCGATCGTCCAAGGAGTAAGGCAGAGCTGCCGTCGCTTTCCCGAGCCTCTACCGTCACCCCCCAGAATCTAAAATAAATAATTGTACTCAGATTGTTGTACCTAGGTTTTTATTCCTAAGCTTTCTTTGTACAAGCGAGTTTGTATTGTGAGTCTAAGTTCAGTCCTCCGATAATTGTTCTGTTCTTTTACAATCAATGGCAAACACTTGGATTTGCATTCACTCTTGTAGTGGCCATTCTTGCCATAGTTGAAGCAAGTCACGTGGAACTTGGACTTCTGTTGCTTGAACGAAGGACCGTTTACTTTCAGATTAGTGGAGTCCTTCTTCTTGTGATGAGAAGCCACCTGCTTCCCCTTGAACTCTCTTGTCTACACCAAGTTGGCCTTAGCCAGTTGTTTGGACAGAGAGTCCATCTTCTGTTGAGATCATATTTCGTCCTCAACGTGGATCTCTTGTAGAAGATCTTCCAAGCTAATGTCCAGCTTCTTCCGATGCATTCTAGCATAGAAGTTGCTCTAACCAGCAGAAAATTTTGAGACTATCCCTCCAACGATAAACTTATCGACGAGGGGCATCTTCTCGTCATTTAATCTTCTGGCGCAACTTCAGAAATTCCTTCACTTGAGATAACATCGTCATCTCGTCTTCGAAGAGCCACTTGTGGTACTTTCTCGACGATGAAGATTTTGGACCTGTTCTCATCATCTTCATATATAGCTTACCCAAAGAATTCCAGATCTCTTTGGCCTTCACCTTCTTGGAATACGACTCTGCCAGAGAGTCTTCCATAGAATTGAGAATCAACAGTTTACAGATGTTGTTTTCTCTCTTCCATTTGCTCTGCTTGACGAGTGCAACAGCAATAGCATCGGCAGTTCTTCCTTCTGGAATTGTCGATTCATCTTCAATCAACACATGGTCTATGTCCACAAGTTGAAGACTAAGGGTGACCTTCCTCTTCCAGATTTGGAAACGTTCTCCGTCGAATTTCTCCAACTTGTTAAAGCTGGTATCGATGAGAGAAGCACGAGAGTTTTCTATCTTCTAATCTTGCTTTGAGATTGTTACTCCCGAGGCGTAATTTTTGATGGAAAACAGAGAAATGAAACAGTTGTCTCAATAATAACAATGTTTCGTAGCAACACTTCAAAGAAGGTGCATCACAGAGATCCTTGGAGGATTCAAAATAATTGTCTCAATAGTAATAATGTTTCGTAGCAATACTTCAAAGAAGGTGCATCACAGAGATCCTTGGAGGATTCTGGGTAACGAAAATCTAAAGAGATCTCGTTACAACAGCAAACGAAAGTAGAGCTTCTTTTAGGAAGGTACAAATCGAGTTGCTAGCAGCAGCAACGAAAGCCCATAAGAAGTATCTAATTATATTAGAGAAGAATAGAAGGAAAGAAGAAAGAGAAAGGCAACTTTGCTGGGGTGATAAGATCACCGTTGCTCAAAGCAAGATTCGCCTATATACGATCCGCTTCCAGGAACCAGCAAGTTCTAGAGAACTTCTGGAACGCTCGTCAGTCAATATTTAAGACTTGAACGGGCTTCCTGGACTTTACGGACTCCCTTAACTCTCTTCTTTGGTGCATCTTTCAAAGGAGGCAAAGGGGCTCTATTTATAGAGTGGAGTGAGACTTTACCTCTTCTCCTATCCGATGTGGGACTAAAATACCAATACTCAAAAATAGAGTTTGATATTTTAGATCATTCCACAATCAGCATAGAAGTGTGCCAGTCCACGCCTACCCCCCGAACACTCCCGTGCATGCACGAGATATCCTGGAGTCCGTGTCCGAGTCTGAGTTCGCACAACAAAAATCAACTTACATCTTTGTTGGAATTAATCCTTTTTTCCTTCTAGAAAAATACTCCCATATGACACACACTTGTGCTCCACCATACCTCATTTGTACACCTCAACACAATTAATGCATTATATTGAGATACCCACCATTTGGTGTAGCCAATGTTGGACTATCTTTTCTAGTCCAAGGCAAAAACACCAACAGTCCCTACTAATTGTTGTAGTGCCCTTAACATTTGTCATACAATAATACTAAATTTACAACCATGTTTGGTTGTAATCCTGACATTATCCTTTATCATGTTAAAAGTGAGAAACCTATTTGTCAAGGTGTTGGGTGGGCTGGTCTGGGCCAGCCTGGGCTCAGGTCAAATCGGATTTGACCGGCCCCGATCCGGCCGGGCTAAGACCGTTCGTGATAGCGGACTGGATCGGGCTAACCAGGAGGAGGGGTGGCTGGACCCAGCATGGGCCCGGGGCCCGGTTTGGTCAGGCCGTGCCGGTTCAGCGCTGGACCGGTCGGCCCGGTTTGAGTTTAAAAAATCCAAAAAAAATGATTTGCTTTCTAAAAAAAAATTTGAATGACCAAAAAAAATTTGAATGACCAAAAGAAATTTATTTTACTTTCTACCATTTAGGTTTTTAAAAAAGTACAAATTAGATAATACATAAACCGCAATTAATGACTAATACATAAACTGCGATTAATGACTAATACATAAACTGTGATTAATGACTAATACAACATTACAAAGACTCATACAAGATTACTAGTACATAAATTGCGATTAATGACTCATACAAGATTTCTAAATATTGATACATGATTTTAAATATCGGCGTAGTTTTCCTATACCATGACTATGGTCCCATTTTAATCGTTTCCTACAATGCAAACATTCAACATGAACTTTAGTGGAGTATCTTCTTTCGGTACCGCCACTTGCACGACGCTCATTGTAAACTCCACTAAAATGATGCCAAATTTTCGAATTTTATTCAAACTCTTCTTGCGGTGCCGATTGCGGTGCAGGTTGCGGTTGCTGATCTTGCGGTTGCTGCGGTAGTTGATCATTATCCATGATATAAATCGTCTCTTCACACGAGTTTGATTGTAAAAATTGTAAGAGGAAAAAAATTGTGGTGTGATTAAGTTTGAATATTTATGGCCTATTTATAGATTTTTGGGAGCAAGGACCTATTTTACCCCCCAAAAGAGTTGTTATAAGGACATTTTGGTCATTTCCAGCAAAATGACCAAAATAACCTTCCAACGGTCTAAAAATAGCAAGTAAATGAGGGTAAAATCGTCATTTGGCATCCCAACATTTAAAAACAAAAAAAATTCAAAAATTTGGACCTGGACCGGCCGGTCCGGGTCGACCCAGTCGGGCTAGGGGGGTTTGACCGGCCCGGACCCGCGTTCAAACCGGACCAGGCCGGTCCAGACTAGTGGGTTGGGGGCATAACCTAGCCCAGATGAGTTTGGGGACGGGTCGGGCCTGTCCGGGACGTTGACCTGACTCAGGCCGGTCCGAACCGAATTTGACCGGACCGGACTCGAACCGGAGACCGGGTCGACCGGCCCATTGAACACCATGATCTATTTGTCGTTCATGCCTAAAAAAATTGCTTCATTTCTCTCTCCCCCTTATTCTTCCGATAAATGCTCCCCCGTTAAAAAAGGCCCTTCTCCATCCGGTGCATGGCCATCCTCTTCCCACTCACTAGTCGCTCCATGAAGTCAGCCTTCCCGACCTCCTCCTTGACCAAAACTTGATGGTGATAGTGGTGGTTCTTGCGGTTGAGCTTTTGGTGGTTGCGGAGGCTCTGCTTGCAGTAGCGCTTGTCGCAGTAGTAACATCCGGCTGCAACTTAATAATGTTGTATTGAACAACAAAACTTGTAATGCATAGACGTCATTTCTCTTAATAGACATCGCTCAATATTCAAGACTAGTCCAGAATTTTTGGATGTTCAGAATAAAATAAAAATAGTGCTCCTATATATATATATATATATATATATATATATATATATATATATATATATATATATATATATATATCAACCAAACATAGTAATACAATTGTAATTCCAATTCCATTACATTACAAACTCAATTACATTACTGTTGGGAACGAAGCGCGGAAACCGTTCCCCCAAACCAGAAAGTCCTGCGAGAGAACCGAGCAAAAGCACACAAACCAAAAATGCCAAACACAATCGCAGACACAAAGATTTTTGACGTGAAAAACCCTTGCGGGAAAAAAACCACGGGACGATCGGAGTCCAACCCTGAAGAACCTCCACTAATGGAATAAAGAGAATACACCCTCTACAAGCTCCTCCCGATCCAACACGGATCACCACAACTCACTTGAAAGAAGAAATTTTTTTGATTGCGGACTCCGAAGAACAAGAGATGCCGAAAAATTATTCGAAGCAATCTCTCCTTCACAATAGTCCTTAATCCTCTCTCTCTCTCTCAAAGATTGTAAAGCACTCTTTGTTTTTGAGATGATTTTACAACTAGCATGCATCACCCTTTTATAAGCCCTTGGTAACCCATACATGGAAGGCCAATATATATAGAAACTTCCAATATAAATCAATCATATATTTAATGGAAATCCAATCATAATTAGCTTACCATAATTGGAAACCCAATAATATGGAAAGCTACTATATGAAGGGCCCAATCATAAATATATAATCAAAGTAAATATGGAAATCCAATCATATATTTCCTTACCATATATGTACCAAAATAAAATCCATGCACTCTCCAAGCTTCTCCGACACACGGATGGCGCTCATCGCTCTCCGGGGTATTCTCCACATAGGTGGGAACCCCACCCACTCCAACAAATCTCCCCCTTCACAACTATGTGGAGGAGGTCGTCATTTCGACGATCTGCCTGCAGTACTCAAACTTTTCCCTCGGAAGAACCTTCGTGAGCATGTCCGCTCCATTGTCATCAGTATGAACCTTCTCAAGCGTCGCATCCTTCTTCTCAACCACATCCTGTATCCAATGATACCGAGTCTCGATGTGCTTGGACCGACTATAAAATGTCTGGTTCTTCACAAGGTGAATAGCACTCTGACTGTCGAAAGCAAAGTATACTGCTCTTGCTTCAGCCCTATTTCCTGCAGCAGCTTCTTCATCCACAGCAACTCCTTGCAAGCCTCCGTCGCCGCAATGTACTCTGCCTCTGTCGTCGACAAGGCAACACACTTCTGCAACTGCGACTGCCACGATACCGCTCCTCCAGCAAACATCATCACATAGCCCGAAGTCGATCGCCTCGTGTCTACATCTCCAGCCATATCAGCGTCAGTATACCCAACCAGCTTCGGCTCGTCACTACCAAAAGAAAGTCTCCAATCGGCAGTGTCCTGAAGGTATCATAGAATCCACTTGACCGCACTCCAATGTACCCTTCCAGGATTTAAAAGGTACCTGATAACTGTACCAACTGCATGAGCGATGTCTGGCCTCGTACACACCATAACATACATAAGACTTCCCACAGCTGAGGCATATAGAACCCGGTCCATATCTTCCTTTTCGTCCTCGGTAGATGGATACTGCTCCTCAGTGAGCTTAAAGCGAGCCGCAAGGGGGCAACTCACTTTCTTCGACCCGTCCATACCGAAATGCTGAAGTACCCGGTAAATGTACTTCTTTTGGGACAAATGTAGCAGCTTGGACTCTCTCTCTCGGCTGATCTCCATCCCAAGAATAGTCTTTGCTGCGCCCAAATCCTTCATAGAGAAGGCCGCGCCCAGTTGGCGCTTCAACTCCGCTATCCTAGTGGCATTTCGACCCACTAATAGCATATCATCTACATAGAGCAATAAAATAATAAAATCATCCTCGGCAAAATACCTCACAAATGCACAATGGTCCGACGTCGTCCGTGCATAACCATGCTCCCCCATAAATGACTCGAACTTCCTGTACCACTGCCTCGGAGCCCGCTTCAGACCATACAAGCTTTTTCTCAACCGACAGACCAAATGTGACTTGCCCTTCTCACAGAATTCCTCTGGCTGCTCCATGTACAACTCCTCCTCAAGATCACCGTGGAGGAATGCCGTCTTCACGTCCATCTACTCGACCTCCATGTCGAGACTGGCTGCTAATGCTAGTACCACCCGAATAGACGAATGCTTGACGACAGGCAAAAAGATCTCATCATAATCCATGCCTTTTCGCTGACCGTAGCCTTTGACTACCAGCCTCGCTTTGTATCGAGGGCGAGTAGCATCATCCGTCTGCTTCACTCTAAACACCTATCGATTCTTCAAAGCCTTCTTGCCCTTTGGCAACCGCACCAGCTCATAAGTGGAATTAGTGTGCAAGGAACTCATCTTCTCCTGCATGGCCTCCATCCACTCCTGTCTGTGTTCGTCTTCCATAGCCTCTGTAAAGCTTTCGGGCTCTCCCCCGTCAGTCAATAGCACATACTCATCCGGTGAGTATCTCGTAGATGGTCGACGATCTCTGTCGCTCCTTCTCAGTGGAGCCACTGGTGCTGGCTGTATACCAACAGCCTCCTTCCCTTCAGGAACTGCCTCCCCGGCATGCTCATCCTCCTGAGGGACACCCTGACCACCATCAGCAGGCTGATGATCAAGGTTGGGAGCAACTCCATGTACTGGCTCCCCCATAATAGGATCCTTTGCGATATCCTCTGGAAACTGCTCGAAGCAAAATGACTCTAACTCGGGCAATTCCTCAGCCTCAGAAGACGTCTCAGAATCCTGAGTATTGGTCATGGTCTGATCCTCGACGAACACCACGTCCTAGCTTCTGTAGAGCTTTCTTTCCACCGGATCGTAGAGTCTATAGCCAAACTCATCCCGACCGTAGCCGACAAAGACACATCGCTTCGTCTTCGGCTCAAGTTTGGTCTTCTCGTCCATCGGTACATGCACAAAGGCCTTACAGCCAAACACTCGCAGGTGATTGTATGTAACTCCTCTTCCCGAAATTTTATGATATATTTTTATTTTTTATTTGATTAGTTTACATTTAATTTTTCTATGATCATTGGAGTTATGACTAAGACCACAGGTGAGTTATGACCATCTTGTGGTCACATGATCTCTAGATAGGGTCTATATGCATTATATAGCTATATTATATTTTATTATAATTTTTAGACATTTTTATATATTTTTAAATATTTATTCTATGAAGATTTATATTTATGAATGACTTTCATAATTTATTTTGAGGCCATTTGTGACTATTTTGAGACCCAGTATTTTTCTTTAGGCTCTATTAGGTTAAATATATTTTCTGTATTTTTCTACAATTTTTCTGGGATTTTTAGATAATTAAATATAGGAAAAACCTATTTTCAAAGACTTCTAGAATTTACTGTGTAAGCCTATGAGCATATATTGACCCCAAATATTTTTCTAGAGTTCATTATTCTATTTTATATTTTCTAGAATGTTTCCATAATTTTTGGCAATATTTAAGTATTTATTCATTAAAGTTTATATATTTTTAAAGGCTTCCAATATTTATTATGAGGCCATTTAGGACTAATATGAGGTAAAATATTTTTATTTATATTCTAGAAGGTTAAATGTATTTTCTATAATTTTCTATAATTTTTTGGATTTTTTTGATATTTATTTGGAGTTATTTGGAGTTAAAATGAGTTTTTAACGATTTCTGCATTTAAATTAACTAATTACACAGTCATCTGTACAGTCAACTGTACAGTCAGCACTGGCCCCACTTGTCGGCGTCCAGCAGCCCACCGACTCTCTCTCCTATATATATTATTATATTCGTTAAACCTAGAAATTTCAGCAGCTTTTTGTGGGAGAATTCATCTAGGATTTCCGACTTCCCGAAGCGATTGCCGTCAACTCCGACGTGATTTTCGTGCGCCGTTTTTTTTGTTGGATTCGTATTGAGGTAAAATTTCTGAATATGTAATTTATTTTCATAGATATTATTCCTAAATTTCTGGAAAATTCGTAGAGTGTCGGTTGTCTAAAACTTGACACGTTTGGTGTTTTCGAGATTCCGGGAGAACCAGAAATCGAAATCATGAACCGTTTGAAGTTTCGGAAAGCTAACACAGAGCTCTACGACACAAATTTTTACCAGAAATTATTTCGTTCATTTAGTATTTTATTTATTCTGTTGAACTCAGAATTGATCGGTTGAACACCGTTTTGGTCACGATTAGCCATAACGGCGATATCTTTTGACCAAAGCGTGATTTTACGGCACGGCTGATTCCAGCGCACTCGTGGCACTGAAATTTACCAAGGTGCACTTTCAGAATCTAAAGTTCACAGTGTTTGACTAAATAGTCAACGGTACGTCTCGATTTGCGTGCCATGGTTTCCAAAATTGGAAACATGACTTTTGATGGCCAAACTTGCGTATTTAGATTATATTCAGATTATTATTAGGTTAAATTAGGTTTTTACATAAATTATTTCAGAATTAATTATTATTAGATTAGTAACCCAACTAGCCACTATTCTATGAATTTAGAACTAGAACATTAGAATTGATTTATAGTTTTCGTGCACGGTTCATGGTACGATATGTGTTATAGGTTGACAGCTCCTAGATCGACATCCCCTCATCCTTGACTTGTGACTACGATTTGTGCAAGGACTACAGGCAAGTATACCTTGCCTCCCTCTACAGTTTATTTTCATGCTTATAGTACACCTGTCTTAGTATGTCATCTTGAGTTACCTTAGTTGTTATAGATTTATGTGATACCATGTTTACTAGTTTATTATCTTGCATGTATATCAGTGTTTCATGACTTGATAGTGTAGTTATGCCAGGCTTGTTTACGTCATGGATCATGCTAGAGTTGTCCTTACCTGTGTCCTGACTGAGTTGTACCGTGTCTTCACCTGTGTCTTGACTGAGTCGTGTCTGCAAGTATGTGTGAGTGAACTGCTATTCCTTTGTCTTTCCCACAACCTGCGAGTCCACACACGGGGCGAGGGTTGTCCTTTGCACCTGCGAGTCCACATACGGGGCGAGGGTGACTTGTCTTGAAACTGACCTGCGAGTCCACATTCGGGGCGAGGGTTAGTATCCATTGATCTACCAGCAGTTCATTTATGCATACTTGATCCCGTGTCCGTCTTCATAGTTACCTGTCAGTAGCCACATGTCAGTCTCCTGTCTAGTTCCTGTTTATACCCTGTATATATTATTGCATGATTAAACTGTTAGATAGGTATGTTTTATGTATCTTGCTAGTCCTCTGAGGACCTGATGATCTCTTCAAGTTTAGCGACTACATGGAGTTAGTTAGCAGAGCAGGATGGTAGAGGATTGCGATGTTTGATACAGGTATTTGCTTGTGATATTTCTTTATTATCTTCTCGTGCTTTATATTCAGTACCATAATATACTCTGCTTACTTTATAGACTCATATCATTCTTGGAGTCTAATCGGACAATATGATAATGGGCTGCAGACCATGACCCATACTTGTTCATTCTTGTTTTATATGATTCTTGTGGATTGAGATATAGTTTAGATTAGACATGATCCCCTATGCTGGACAGCTTATACGTACTCGAGTCGGGCTGGAGTCCGCTCGATACGTAGCTGGCTTGATCACGAGCTCGCATCCGAAAAGCGGGTGCGGGTCGTGACATTGTATGACGGCTCTTTGCCGTACCATACTTTGTCAGGCACATCACCCTGCAAAGGAGCACTAGAAGACAAATTAATAACATAAGCGGCTGTGAGAAGAGCCTCACCCCAATAACTGCCCGGCAAGTTTGCTTCTGACAGCAAATACCGCACCCTCTCCATCAGTGTTATGTTCATGCGCTCCGCTACACCATTGAGCTGAGGTATCTTTGGCGGATTCTTCTGGTGTCGTATCCCCTGCTCTCTGTAATAAGCATCAAAGGGACCGATGTATTCGCCGCCATTGTCGGACCGAACACACAATAACTTCTTGCCCGTCTCTCTTTCAACAGAGGCCTGAAACTCTTTGAAAGTAGGCAACACCTGATCCTTGGTCTTTAAGGCATAGACCCAAACCTTCATGGAACAGTCATCAATAAAAGTTACAAAGTAAGAAACACCACCAATAGATTTTACCTTCATAGGACCGCAGACATCCGAGTGAATCAACTCGAGCAACGCCGGCTTCCTTGAACTTGGGTGATTTTGGAAAGACACCATATTTTGCTTCCCAGCTAAGCAGTGCGTGCACTTCTCCAACTTTGTAGACTTGAGCCCTGAATCACCTTCCTGTTCACCAAGCAGCTCATCCCCTTCTCGCTGATATGGCCGAGCCGCCTGTGCCACAACTCGGTAGACGCATCACTGACTGCGTTCACCTCCTGTGCCCCCTGTGCGCTCCCCTCCATATAGTAGAGACCGGACTTCTTGCTTCCTCTGGCAATCACCATCGAACCTCTGGAAAGCTTCCACTGACTATTTTCGAAGAGACTGAAGAATCCCTTATTATCCAACCTTCCAACCGACACCAGGTTGAAACGGATATCAGGGACATGACGAACATCTTTGAGAACAAGAACTGCACCCGTCTTCGTCCTCAAATGCACATCTCCAACGGCAACCGCCTTTGACACATCTTCATTGACCATCTTCAACACTCCACAGTCGCCTGTCGTGTAAGTGGCAAATAGTGTCCTGTTGTGAGATACATGCGCTGAAGCCCCTGAGTCCACCAGCCAAGAATTGTCATCGCAGACGAGGTTTGTGATAACCTCATCACCTACGACGATAACATCGCCTCCATGTATCGAAGCCGCCGCTGTAGTATTCTCATCTTGCTTTCCCTTGTCGCCCTTCTTCTCTCTCTTTCAAGCGAAACAGTTCCGCTTGATGTGGCCCTTCTTGCCACAATGGTAACACTCCGAGTCCTCGTACCGACCCTTGGACTTCCCCCTGCTCTTGTCTCTGCCACCACCTGTACCCCTGCTTTTGCCCCTTCCGCGGCTCTCTGAAACTAGTGCCTCTGAGTGATGGGATGTGGATGAAGTGCCCTGAGAACGTCTCCGCATCTCTTCATTCAGTACCCCGCTCTTGGCAAAATCCAGACTGACCACGCCTTCCGGAGCAGAAGCGATCATAGATACTCGTACGGTCTCCCACGAGTCTGGCAATGTACATAGCAACCAAAGTCCTTGAACCTCGTCGTCGAACTTGACTCCCATCGAGGATAGCTGGTCCACCATGCCCTGGAACTCACTCAAGTGATCCGTAATGGATGCACGATCTTTGTACCGCAGACCCATCATCGTCCGGATCAGGAACAATTTGTTTACCCCGATCTTTTTCGCGTACAAAGATTTCAGCTTCTCCCACAACGTCTTCGCATGCTCAATATTGGCAACGTGGTTGTACACGTTCTCGTCAACGAACTGCCGCATGTACCCACACACCTGTATATGCTCGAAGTTCCAGTCCTCATCGGATTTGTCACTGGGCTTCTCGGATGCAAATACTGGAAGATGCAGCTTCTTGACGAACAGCAAATCCTTCATCTTGCTCCGCCAATAATGGTAGTTGGTACCGTTCAGGTTCACCATGCGCACCGGCTTCGCGTCCATCTCTGCTTTCTGGTTTGACTGTCAACTCCTGACACTTCTTTGAACCCAAAGCTCTGATACCACTCTGTTGGGAACGAAGTGCGAAAACCATTCCCCCAAACCAGAAAGTCCTGCGAGAGAACCGAGCAAAAGCACACAAACCAAAAATGCCAAACACAATCGCAGACACAAAGATTTTTGACGTGGAAAACCCTTGCGGAAAAAAAAACCACGGGACGATCGGAGTCCAACCCTGAAGAACCTCCACTAATGGAATAAAGAGAATACACCCTCTACAAGCTCCTCCCGATCCAACACGGATCACCACAACTCACTTGAAAGAAGAAAATTTTTTGATTACGGACTCCGAAGAACAAGAGATGCCGAAAAATTATTCGAAGCAATCTCTCCTTCACAATAGTCCTTAATCCTCTCTCTCTCTCAAAGATTGTAAAGCACTCTTTGTTTTTGAGATGATTTTACAACTAGCATGCATCACCCTTTTATAAGCCCTTAGTAACCCATACATGGAAGGCTCATATATATGAAAACTTCCAATATAAATCAATCATATATTTAATGGAAATCCAATCATAATTAGCTTACCATAATTGGAAACCCAATAATATGGAAAGCTACTATATGAAGGGCCCAATCATAAATATATAATCAAAGTAAAGATGGAAATCCAATCATATATTTTTTTACCATATATGTACCAAAATAAAATCCATGCACTCCCCAAGCTTCTCCGACACACGGATGGCGCTCGTCGCTCTCCGGGGTATTCTCCACATAGGTGGGAACCCCACCCATTCCAACAATTACAAAACTCAATTCTATTACGATTAAGATTACATTACAATAAACCAAACACAACCTTTGTGTACGCTGCATTGCATATTTTTTAGACCCACTTCAGCCCACTGTTTTCAACTTCTACGATTTTTTTAAATAAAAAATAATAATACGCCTCCGTGGTTCCACCAGACAAAATCTTATGCTTTTACTTGATAACCACAAGGATCAATCGAGTTCGGCGGGTCTAAAGAGTTGTCCGATGAAGCCGGCCATGTTGATAGTGAAACGGCCGAGCAAGATCGTGGGTAGGCATGTGTGAATAGTGTTGGAATGTTCGATGTTATCGATACGAGCCTTACAGAGAGGGAGGTGTATACTTTCGGGATTGGGGATCTGTATTTTGGGTATGGATACAATATATTATTTTATTATTATAAATTATTATGGATTCAAATAAGTTACAATGTGCAGACAGAACAGACCTGGAAATCTCAGCCCAGTTGTGCAATCACAGATTAGTAAAACACTAATTACTTGTCGGATTCTTTTCGTCATTTCAGGTAGATCAAGAAATACTATCGAGAATTCGGCTTGGAAACTCGACCAGGTTCAATATAGGACACTGCTATTTTATGGGCGGTGGGCCCAGATTTTAAAGGAGTGAAGCCCAATGATAGCACGATCAATGGTTGGCAGTCACGTCGGGACAAAATATCATTTTCCTTCACTATATAAAGCCGTCATGTTTCGGCAAAGAGAATGAGAAAAGGAAGAAAATGGCGGGAGAGAATGGCACAGTGGAGAACAAGCAGATACTGTTGAAGAAGTACGTGAGCGGATATCTGACGGAGGAGGACATGGTCCTCTCCGTCTCCGCCGTCGGATTGAAGGTCCCGGAAGGATCGACGGCCGTCCTCGTCAAGAACCTCTACCTCTCCTGCGACCCCTACATGAGGAGCAGGATGTCGGAGCCCATCTTCAAGAGCTACGTTCACTCCTTCACCCCCGGATCGGTAGGTTTGCTTCTTCTTTTTATATAACATGATGACGCACCAAAAATATATGTAGTACTAGTACCCCAAGATAATTATCGATTATTATTATTTATTTATTTATTTTGAGGCAAGGTTAGTCATTAATGTCCGCCATGTACTGCACTACTACATCATCACCCCTCCTATTTTTATTTTGTCCGGACTCGCCCACTCCCCTCCCTATACTAGTGTTACCAGTGGACCACCCCCTGGCAAATCCTTACATAATACACGTTGGGATGTCCATGGAGCAATATAGTTGAAAGGAAGAAAATGATTCAAATCGAGGACGGAACCAGAAATTCGCTCGAATAGGCTAGGTGTGGACTGACTCATATGAAAAAAAAAAGATATGGAAGATTAAAAAGGGGTGGGTGGGGGTGGGGTGGGGGGTGGTTGTAGGGGTTTGGAATTTGGGGTGAGCCTGTGGTTTCGTATCTGATGCAAATAGTGAATCCCAAAATTTGGATAAATATTTTGTTGTTGATGATGTAAGTTAGGGACGTGCCCTAAATTATTATTTTTCTTCATGTTTTTTCATGTTATGTTCCTAGTTTTATTTATGCCACTCTCATCCCTTGTTATTAAATTTTGGGTTCAATAGTTATGGTAGGGAGACTTAGGAATTGAGGAATAAAATAATTTATGCCTCTCATCCCTTCTATTTTTTTTTTCCTTCAACCAAACACTAATTTGACATTTATGAATTCCATCCTTATGAAGAAATCTAGAAATTAGCATTTAAAAAAAGACAAATGGAGGGTTGTTATTTTTAGGTTTGCAAGAAATAGTATTTGGCAAAGAATTAGCTAGGAATCTAGGTATTATGGGCTAAATCTTCGATTCCATCCTCAAGGAGGAATCTAGATATTAGGGAGGTTTGACATAAATCAAGGAATTGCAATTCCACTATGTAACAAATTAGCATTTGAGAAAAGAATTGGCTGGGTAGGAATTAGCCAAAAGCACAAAATACAATGAATTTATGAGGTTTGACCGGAATCGGAGAATTATAGTTCTTATGTGTACCAAAAATAGTGTTCGTTAGGATTTAGACCTAATTCTTTGATTCTTCTTCCTATTTTTTCTATCAAATGGTACCTAAAAGAAAAATCAGGATCTCTCTCCTCTCTCTCTTTCAACAAGTCGAGCCCTGTTGAATTCGCCTTGGCTTGATCCGGTTAGACCCCTAAAACAAGGGTAGGGTATTTTGCCTCCATCCAAATGATAACATATATGTGTTATAAAATAACATTAATGTGCAGATCCTGGATAATAATGTGGAATCTTTCTGGGATTTGCTTTAGTTTTCACTTCTTCTTTTTTGCTCCTTCATAAATCTGCTAAAGTTCTACAATGTCCGGAATAATTAATAGAAGGTAACTAATATTTTTGCCCTTTTAGGTACTATCCTGATACATTTGGATACATAGAAAAATAAAAGAACTAAAAGTTGTTTATAAAGTTGTAGAATATTCAGAAATTATTTGTGAATTTGTAAATAGTTTGCCAAAAAATGTCTTCTGGTTTTGAAGTCGGTCTATTTATCTCATGAATTTGCAAATTTATGATAATTTGTGACTATGGTTTGTTATTCAGAATTTCGTAAACCATTCTACGTATTTTAAGTTTGTATCAGTGAATGCATACTTGCATTGTTTCTATGAAACTTTTACTTGATAATTGCATATTTAAATGGCAACTTACCATATGTCTTCTACAAACGCTTTCTTAGCATACGAAAACCAAAAAAAGAAAAGAAAAAAGTATACATTTCTTTTTTGGTAAAAGTTAGAAACTTCTGCCAAATTTCACCAGTTTCAGCTAATTTTGATAGATTTTCTTCAGCAAATTATGGAAACAGTTCGGGCTGTCATGAAATAAGTTTTGGCTCGGCTACTTCCAGCCAATTTCAGCTAGCTTAGGGCCATTACAGATCTGAAATTGACCGAATTCTCTAGTATTTGCACGATGCAAAATATATTGGTTGGTAACTGATTTTATCGTCTGGCTCAAATCTGATACTATGGGGGGGGCCTACACTTATTGTAATTGTTGATTATGTAAAACTTTTTACGCAACTTGAATAAGAGGGGAGAAAAACTCTATTGGGATCAGGGTGTTTTTACTGCTCAATTAACATATGTGCTTGAACAGCTAGGACAATTACTCAAATTCAATAATGTGCCACAGATGTGCTGTCCCATTTAATTTTGTCCAATTCTGTCCCTCTCCCTATTACATGTGGACCATGGGAGTAGATATGTGGATGGTGGCCCACATGTAATAGGGAGCGGGACAGAATTGGACAGGATTAAATGGGACAACAGAGCGCTTTTAAACAGATGAGATTGCCACTTGCTAGCACAGCAAGGAAAATTATATTTCTCTATTGAACATGTTTGCCACTTGGGCATGCAGCTAACATGGATATTGGATATGTTTCAGATTTTTTTTCTTTCTAAATTTAAATTTTTTTTGCTTCATATTACGAAATAGCAGAAGAGGATTCAAACAGCCAACCCCCGAAATCTGGGAGGAAGACTTTTTTGTTGTAGCAAATGTGGACAAGATCAACAAAAGCTCATACTTTCAATCAGCTTTTACACAATGTCAATGCATCAGTTAAAATCCTCCACGCATATGAGTTTAATATTAGGTTGTAACTTGCGAATAGATCTATTTATGTAAATTAAATTTGACTCATTGTATCAACTTTGGACATAAAAATTTTCTTCGTCTTCCTCATTTGCAGGTTATTTCTGGTTATGGGGTGGCCAAAGTTGTAGACTCTGGGCATCCTGATTTCCAGGCAGGAGATTTGGTTTGGGGAATAACCGGATGGGAAGAGTATAGTCTGATTACGGTACCGGATGGCCTAGTCAAGATTGAACATCCAGACATTCCGCTTTCGTACTACATAGGCATCCTCGGTATATTTTTCGAGTAGTTAGCAATTCTAGATTTTTATTGTAGCAAATCTGGCCTCGTAATGTTATCGTAATCGCAATATAATTAAATAATTTTTTTTTTATTTGATTAGATTGCGATTATAATTACATTACAGTGAACCAAACGGGGTTGTAGTCTTTTAGCAGATCTGCAAGTGTGCAAGTAACCAACAAAATTTTCAAGGTTCATTTTTTTTCTTACCGAAAGGCTATTATGTGCATTTTCATAGCTTCACATCCAATTAGCCTGACAAAGATTTGAACTGCATTCAAACAAGTATCTTTGTCTTGATATCCTAATATAGTGTATTTTACTTGTTTCTGTCAAGAATCTTCTATAAGTGCAGTTATGCTCTACAATAGTGACTTAGGCCTCATTTGGTACACTGTAATGTAATCGTAATCGCAATCGCAATGTAATCAAATAGAAAAAAAAAATTATTTGATTACGTTGCGATCACGATTACATTATAGTGAACCAAACGGAGTCTAAGTGTTCGAGAATATGTCTGACAAGGTATTGCTTCTGTGCAATACTTAGGAATGCCGGGGCTTACTGCTTATGTGGGCTTCCATGAAATATGTTCTCCGAAGAAAGGAGAAACTGTTTATGTATCGGCAGCATCAGGGGCTGTTGGCCAGCTTGTTGGGCAATTTGCCAAGTTGATGGGCTGTTACGTAGTCGGTAGTGCTGGTACCGAAGAGAAGGTATTTCAGTGTTCATCACTATGGGTACAGCTTTCAATATACGTTTCCTGTGAAGAACTAACAAATATATCTCGTGCTGCTGATTTTTGACAGGTTAACCTTCTGAAGAACAAATTTGGGTTTGACGATGCATTTAACTACAAGGAGGAGCATGATCTAACCGATGCCTTGAAACGGTCAGTATAGAATCTGAGGTTCAGTTCTTATTGCTCGTACCATTAAAATGATGAAGTTGATTATCTGGAGATTGATTCGCGTTACAGTATTAAGTTGTTAGCAAATATCTAGCTTAATTAAAATACAAAGTTTAAGAAACTTTCATCTGTAATTGCACATGTTGCTTGATTGAATTTTTTTTTCCTAGTAAAGTTTGCTGATTCATTCCTTTACCTACTTGATATCACTTGAATACTTAGGATGAA
Organism: Iris pallida; assembly: GCA_029216955.1. Lineage (NCBI taxonomy): Eukaryota > Viridiplantae > Streptophyta > Magnoliopsida > Asparagales > Iridaceae > Iris > Iris pallida. The sequence continues at coordinate 2,801,984 of JANAVB010039820.1, read as the reverse complement.
GTGCAGGCACTGAGGTTTGGTTAGACATTACATTTGCTTATACACTTATGTATATTTGTGAAACATTAGATAGTTGTTTGAGATTGCCATTAGCATAGCCGAATGTAAGAAAACGATTAAAATAGCTGATGCCAAAATTTTAGGGAAAATGTTTTGTTTTCGTTGTTGGATACTGAAAGGGCGTTGCCATCTGATATTGTTGATTCATTAACCCGTTGTATGAAATTTGACTCTTGCCTGGAGACAATCACATATATTTGATGCTAGATACTGCAGATGAGAAGTATTTTTTAGGTCCTTTTTAATAACAAGGAGCTAGTTCAAGCATCGAACATAAACTCAGTGTGATACAAAGTAAATCAATTCATGCTTCGTGAAAACAGAACACTGGTAGTATTGCAGTAGTTATAGTAGGCTGAGTGTAGTTATAGTAGGTTGAGTGTAGCAAAAAAGTTGCATTTAAAAGTGAGATATTGTGTTTTTGCTTTGCAGTATCGGCAGATATCGATCCGATACGGCCAATACCGATACGGTTTGGCATGTCCTAATTTGATACCGGCCGATAAGGCGATACCGATACTGACCGATACCAACATTATGGGGTCTTTTTTCAGGCAATTCGGCAAAGAAAATTGAACGAAAAAAAAGACCAATCGCCAAGGGTGTAAAATCATAATAATGGTGTAAAAGCATGTAAAAGAAGAAAAATTATCTATCACAAGTAAATCAGTCAGTAAATGTGACTATTACTTTATTCAATTTCAAAATTACTAAGAAATAAGACACAAAATACTTAAAATTATGCCTAAATGTATAAAAAAAAAATCCTAAAGTTTTAATAATTTATTAATAATTATTTGATTTTCGATTACCAAAAAATTTGAAACTCCGATCCGAAACCACCGATATGTCGATACCGTTAATCCCGATACTCATAGGAATGATCCGATACCGATATTGCGAACCTTGGTTTTTTTACCCAACCTACACGCCCCATATCACAATCCTAAATGTGAGAGGTTGTGTTCTTATATTTGTCAATCAATGATAAACCTGGGCAAGAAGAAGGCATTAAATCTCCTTCGTAGATCAAAGAAACATATGGCAGAATAAGGTTTTCTATCTTCTTTATCATATGTGAGCAGAAATAAATTTTGAATTGCAAACCTTAGGAGATTGCATGTGTTTGAAGTTTGAACCCTTTGAACTAGAAATAGAAGCTGATTGATTTTAGTTTTCTGAAAGACGAAAGATAAGAAACATATGGATCTTATATGAAACGTACGATGAAGTGCCACATGGGTGGATATATAGGAATCCAAATCTGCTGAATCTAATCTTCTACATCCTAGGTCTTCCCGTTCCGTCATCTTGCTTATGTTAACTTTTTATGTAGGATTCAAACCGAATGACTCTACAAAATTACGGTCGATACTTCCACATATTACGGGTAACGTAGGAGACATCTCTATTTTTTCCTGGAAGTCTTTATAATTATCACTGCTTAGCTTTCAATTCGCCTCTGACCATCAAATTAAATGTGAATAACCCGTCCTCCTCTTGAAACAAGGGACGCTTCCGGTTCCGTGCGTGAGTCAATAATTTTCTATAAGAAACTACTGAACTCAATCACTTGATGCCACTACTCAACACGTTGAGGTCTATCCCGTAGAGGTACTCAAATTGGATCAGTCATCAATTTCTAGATTTCGTCGTAAACCTAAATCAATAGTTCAAACCGCATCCAAAGGTACGGCATTTCTCATTGATATAGGAACTTATCCATAAGCATGTGAGTACAAATATCATTCACTCAGACACGAGTAGAAAACGCAGTAAGGGAGAATTGAATCAAAGTGAACTTTGATGCTTCAAGCACGAATGCTAGCTGCTGTGTGCTATTTGTTTTGTTGCAAGGAATTACAAAAGACAGCTTGTTTTAGGAGGTAAAGGGATTTAAACAACTTCAATCAACAAATGCGAAGGGTTATTCATTCATATTTGAAGGGGGAGTTGCCGTGAAGTTGATTGGGAAAGTATTGTAACAACATTCACAGATAGCATTTCAAATTCGGAAATGTTGTTCTTTATCTAGCACATGGATGTCAATCGGTTTATTTCTTTCCTGGACGATATTCACCTTGTTTGTGTTGATGACTTCTATGTGACTTTTAATCTTAGGAGGTATTTTAGGTTTGTTATTGTGAAGCTTTACAAGTAAGTGTATGAACCAGATATTGTAACTAGAAGGCATATATATATATATATATATACATATATATATATATATATATATATATATATATATATATATATTTGTTGCTTATGTAATTGGTTTGCCTTATTTGCAATACTATGGGAGTGTTCTTTGGTTTTCTTTAACTTATAAATGAATTTCACTTATTCTATGTGGGACATCACTTATAAACAAATTTGGTTCCAATAAATGCGTTCGTTTTTTCACACTTATAAGTAATTTTCATTTATAAGTGGCTGCATCCGAAAAGTCTATTATGTCCACGTACAAACTTAATAATTCTTTCACTTTCCAAATTATAGTAGAAATTGTTTTTCCTATATATAAACCTAATTACCCATTCCTTTCCCATTTTCCTTCCTAACAACCAAGAATTCTCTCTTTAAAACAACTCCAAAATTTGTCCCAAAAACAGTCTCGTTTTTCAGCATCTATGGCGACTTCGCGGGACCATATCTCCTAGCTCCAACGTCCGAATCACTTCCATTTTTTTGTTGTTGGAATCGTCTCGAAATAACCTTTCTGCATCTATAATTTAATTAGAAAAATTCGAACTCATTAATTATGTAGATTAATTTTAGCATCAGTTGTCCAAATCACTGCAATGAATTGGAGATATCGGGAGATCCAGAACTCCGAATCACGATCCGTTTAGCTTTTTCGGAAAGCTGACACGTAAACCTATAACGTACTAAAATTTGTGTATAGACGAACTTCGAATTATTGCGAGCTGACGAGAGTTATTACGCAAAACTGTTGCACAGGTATTTCCCTGACGGGATCGACATTTACTTCGAGAACGTCGGGGGCAGGATGCTCGACGCCGTGCTGTTGAACATGAGAAACCACGGCCGGATCGCCGTCTGCGGGCTGATATCGCAGTACAACCTCACCCAAAGGGAGGGCATCCGCAACCTGTCCTGCCTCATCACCAGGCGGATCAAGATGCAAGGGTTCCTCGAGCCCGACCACAAGCACCTGTACCCTCGGTTCTCGGAGCTCGCGCTCCGGTACGTAAGGGAAGGGAAGCTGGTCTACGTCGAGGACGTCGCCGAAGGGCTGGACAAAGCTCCTGCAGCTCTCGTCGGCCTCTTCAGAGGTGGCAACGTCGGCAAACAGGTTGTCTTAGTTTCTCGTGAGTAATGTGGAAAATATTTGTCAACCTGTTTTTTTTTTTTTCTTGGATGTCATAAATAAAATCTTCTGTAGAGATCAGAGAAACTATACAATAATATCCTACGAGAAGTGTGTCAAAATTTCTGCAATGTGGTCGTTTTGGTAGTTTCTTGTATGTTTCTTGATGTGGTTATTTCAGTAACATATATTTTCGAATTGGAAATTTCAAACGCACAAAAAAAAAACTTTTTGAAGGTGGATCAAGCATAGGTCTGTATCCTCTTGGTAAAGAGATCTAAGATGTGTTTAAATAGTGAAGTTGCAGTTTCCATTTAGAACAGTGGTAGTGGTGGATCTAGAATGAGATTCTACTGGAGGCACAATCATAAGGGGTTCGTGTTGGTGTTTTTGCCTTTGGACTAGAAAAGATAGTCCCACATCGGCTACACCAAATGGAGAGTATCTCAATATAATGCATTGCTTGTGTTGAGGTGTGCACATGAGGTGTAGTGGGGCACAAGTTTGTGCCATGTGGGAGTATTTTTCCTAGAAGGAAAAAGGATTAAATCCAACAAGGATGCAAGTTGATTTTTGTTGTGCGGGCTCGGACTCGGACACGGACTCCAGTATGTCTCGTGCATGCACGGGAGTGTTCGGGGGGGGGGGGGGGGGGGGGGGGGGGGGGGTAGGCGTGGACTGGCACACTTCTATGCGGATTGTGGGATGATCAAAATATCAAACTCTATTTTTGAGTATTGGTATTTTAGTCCCACATCGGATAGGAGAAGAGGTGAAGCCTCAACTCCACTCTATAAATAGAGCCCCTTGGCCTCCTTTGAAAGATGCACCAAAAAGAGAGTTAAGGGAGTCTGTAAAGTCCAGGAAGCCCGTTCAAGTCTCAAATTTTAACTTACGAGCGTTCCAGAAGTTCTTCGTGAACTTGCTGGTTCCTGAAAGCAGATCGTGGTGGGACGAATCTTGCTTTGAGCAACGGTGATCTTAATCACCCCAGCAAGAACCTTTCTTCTTCTTCTTTCTTCTCCTTCATCTGAGTTGTAACTCAGTTCTGTCCGTCTGCAACTGCGATTGCAAGGAAGACGTGAGATTTATTTTCTGAACTCAGTTCTGTCCGTCAGCAACTACGATTGCGAGGAAGAACGTGAGATTTACTTTCTGATTATTGTTGCTTTTGTAATCAGATTTATATTATAGTGTTCCTCTTGGATCTCGAGAATAATCAGAAGGTGAACGTTTGTTGAACCTCTGATCTCGACATCGAGTCTACCATCTTTGATCAAGCCCCGGGACTAACAATCTCAAAGCAAGATCCTTGTAGATGGAGAACTCTCGTGCTTCTCTCATCGATACCAGCTTTAACAAGTTGGAGAAATTCGACGGAGAACATTTCCAAATCTGGAAGAGAAAGGTCACCCTTAATCTTCAACTCGTGGACATAGACCATGTGTTGATTGAGGATGAACCGACGATTCCAGAAGGAGGAACTGCCGATACTATTGCTGCTGCACTCGTCAAGCAGAGCAAATGGAAGAGAGAAAATAGCATCTGTAAACTGCTGATTCTCAATTCTATGGAAGACTCTCTGGCAGAGTCATATTCCAAGAAGGTGAAGGCCAAAGAGATCTGGGATTCTTTGGGTAAGTGTCACCCTCATTTTCCGTATTTTCCCGTATTTCATATTTATACTCGTATCTGGATTTTGCATGTATTTTTATTTTTCTCAACTTGTGGGATTTCGGTATTTCCCGTATCTTGGGTTTTGGCATGGCTCGGTTTTATTTGGATTGGTTCGGTTTTATATGAGTTGGATCACCTTAACCTATGCTACCCCTCAACCCACTATAACCCCCACCTACCACTCTCTCTCATAACTTCCACCATTAATTTCCTTCTTCTTCTTCTTCTCCTTCCTCCACAACTTCCTAACCCTAGGCAAGTGCACCTTGCCACTTCATGAGAGCCCTATTTTCTTGGTTCATTTGCTAGATTAGGACATGGTGATCAACATTAGAACTTGGTATTTTGTGATTTGAAGTCTCCTTTGCTCTAGATCTAAGTTATTTCTATTTTCGGATTTTGCATGGTTTGATCTCTTCAAGTTAGATTTTCATGGGTTTTGGTGTTTCCAAGTAGAAGAGCATTCAATTCTACCCAAGTTGGAACTTTGGAAATCCGGATTTGGAGTTCGGATGGCCAAGTTATGATGCTGTGTAGCCTTGAGTTCAACCATGGTGTTCTTGCTGTTTGGAGAAGACAGTGAGCAGTGTGCAGAGCTGTTTAGCTTACACACACTGAGCTGCGCGCGCTCTTTAGCGTGCGTACGCAGACTTGGGTACGCTTCCTGTTGGAAGCGTGTCTCCCTCAGCGTGCGTGACTTTTCACCTACGCTGCTCTCTCAGCGTGCGTGACTTTTCACCTACGCTGCTCTCTCAGCTTGCGTGACTTTTCACCTACGCTGCTCTCTGTAGCGTGCGTGACTTTTCACCTACACTGCTCTCTGTAGCGTGCGTGACTTTTCACCTACGCTGCTCTCTCAGCGTGCGTGACTTTCACCTACGCTGCTCTCTCAGCGTGCGTGACTTTTGAACGAACGCAACTCATGCGTGCGTGACTTTTGAGCGTACGCAGCTCTCTTGACCCTTGCTTAAACCATTGGCTCTTGGAGTTTTGATTTTATTTCTCTAAGCTTGGCTCTTCTATAGCCCTGTATATTGATATTTTATTAGATATTTTACACCCATTTTATATCCTTACACCTTTTGTCATGAACTTGATTTTACTTAATATGTTTGGAATGACTATTGTACATGGCTTGATATGACAAGGAACTAGCATAACACGACAGTGACCCGTAGTGGTGCACTCCTGACATGACCAACCTGACATGATAGTGGCCCGTCGTGGCGCACTCCTGACAAGTACCCTGACATGATTTATCTTAACGCTGTTGCGACGGCTAACTTAACTTGACCTGCCTTGACACCGTGGGTAGTTCTTTCTTACTTGCTTGTTAAGTCCACTTGTCCAATCTCGCATCATGTCTAGGATGGGACTCTTGAGTACCACGGTCAGGAGTACCTACTCAAATGGATTAAGGCTAATAACTAGAATAACACAGTAGTCATGAAGAGATGACACAGCTACAGGCAATCCCGTTACCTGGGCGCTCCAGGGATTTGTAGCCTGCCGTCGAGTAGGGCGCATTTCCAGCACACTGTCAGGTGTTGCACCCTCTAAGTCACCTAAGGGTACATGCGTCTCCTGGACGATGTACCCACCTGAATTCAATCCCTAATTTTCGACCTGGGTAACCTGGATGGTCTGCAGGGCTTGTGGCTGTGGAACAATCTCACTGCATCTTGTTAGTAATTAGGCCTGTGATAACCCTAGTTAGTTAAAGTAGTAAGCCGTAGGATCTGCTTGGCCGTGATTGATTGAATGAGGTATAACCAGTCTAGCCATGTCTTGATTCAGTACAAGATTGCTTCCTGTCTTGATTACTTACATTACTTATCTTGCCGATAAATGGTGGAAAACCAAGCTCTATTCAGATGAAGGGTTACAACCCCGGTCCTTATTTGGTTTACGGGTTGTAACCTGGCTATCGGAATAGTTCCATGGTTATCTCGTCGTATATCATCCTGACATGTTTTCGTAATTTTAGTTTTAATATTAGATTTTCTGTGCTGATTGCTGGCTTTTGTTCTTATATCGTGGCCCCCTTGTGGCACTTGCTCTTTCTGGAGTTGACCCAGCTGGTTTTGTGTGGCCAGATTTCGGAGCAGCTTCCGAGGATCTACCAAGCTTCCAGCCCAATGGTGAATACTAGACGGAATCCGGGCCAAGAGTGGGTTTTCTATTTTGTTTTGCTCACTCTATTATAAAAATTATTCTTTTGAGGCGTTTAGCCGACGAGCACCTGTTAGCTCGAAGCACTTTTACTTACTGTCTGCCTACGGGCTGCAAACATGATTGACAAATCCTAGGGCTGATCATGTATGACTAAACTCTTGCTAGTCCTAACATTTTGTAACGACTAGCTTCATGATCAGCTGAATATATAATATTTGGGACGCCTTATTATTGTATATTTAATGATCATACATCTTGCGACTTTACTTACTTGTGGTGATTGAGACACTAGGCTTGTTCATGACCATAAGAGACTGTTGGCTTGTAGAAAACCCTCACATATCTAGACAGCCGTGACCGTATATCGAGGTGGTTTCCATTTCAATATACGTAGCTGGCTATGTCTGCCCCCGCTCTCCAGTATTCTGGTTCTGGGGCGTGACATGGTTTAAGTGGTGGCCCATGCAGGTCTTGTATCAAGATGTGTGGGGGTTTACCAGATAGATGTCTCAATCAGTACTCGTCCTTGATCTCTGTTCGTATCCTCTGAATCCCTGGATTCTTGCCCTGATCCTGTGCTTATATCGTTGATCTGTCCTGGTCCTTTCCTTATTGTTCCCTGTGTCGTCTTCTTCAGTGGCACTGTACCTGGTCCTACCGATCGACGAGGTGGAGCACTTCCCGCAGATCAGCAGCAACCCGGAGATCAAGCCCAGCATTCTGGGGTAGCCTCCAGAGTTGTGCCTACGGAAGGAGAGTCACCAGTTCGGCCCGTCCAGCCCGCAGAGCTAGATGATGGTACCTTAGTAGGCCTCATCAGAACCTTAATAGCTTTCCAGGATCGTCGAAGTGACGCCCTGCACCAGACAGTTCAAGATGCTTTGACCTGAGGCGGACATCCAGGGAACCAGGCGGCAAACAACTTCAAGCGATTGAACCCTCCTTTCTTCGACGACAGCGAGGATGCGATTGCCGCAGATGCATGGCTTCAGGATACCGAGGTGATTCTGGAAGCAGCTAGGACACCCGAGAATGAGAAGGTGGCGGTGGTACGCCTGCAGTTGTTGGACTTGGCTCGCAGTTGGTGGGCAGCGCAAGCCATGGGATTAGTGGCACCCATTACTTGGACAGTATTTAGAAAGAGATTCCAGACGAAGTATTTCGATGCTGTGGCTCGGTACGACCTGCAGACCAGATTTACCAACTTGAAGCAAGGAGGCAGGACGGTCGATGGTTATGCGACCGAGTTTTCTAGGCTGAGTAGGTTTGCCCCCACCTTGGTGGCAACCGAGCTCGATAGAGCCCAGCGGTTCCAGCAGGGACTGTATTTGGAGATCTTGTTGGCGGTTGAGCAGTTCGAGCACCAGACGTTCGATGCGGTCTTGAGAGCAGCTAGGAGGCATGAGTACACCTCCCAGAGGATCGTGGATAGGACCGGAGGTAGGAAGCGGTCCCATAGTCAGATGTACCAATCATCAGCTCCAGTCCTGACAGCTAGGGGATTGACCATTGGAACTCCGAGGCGGGCGGCCTCAGTAACGTCGGTTCAGCATTCGACCCCGACGTACCCGCAGCAGCAGAAGCAGAAGCAGACTTCCGCGATGGGATGTTCTCATTGCGAGAAGCCAGGGCATGTGGTGGCAGACTGCCGCAGGGCACAGGGATTGTGCCTGGCTTGTGGAGCAGCAGATCATAGGGTTGGGGCTTGCCCGAATAGGGGTGGTTCATCTGCATCTAACCCTTCTAGCTCTTCGGTGAGAGGACCGGCCCCAGCACCAGTTCAGCAGCAGCAGTATCAGTCTTCGAGGCCCTTGCCGCCTCAGTCTCAGGCATTCCAGCAACAACACCCCCAGCAGTATGCACAAGCCCAAGCTCAGACCCAGAATAGGCAGAGAGGTTTCCAGCAGAGGGGACCAGCAGCCAGAGGACAAGGTCAGGCCATGATGATGGCTATGGAAGAAGAAGTTGCACCAGGTGAGGTAATGGCAGGTACTATTCTCGTCAACTCCTTTCCAGCTTCGGTATTGTTTGATTCTGGTGCATCGCATTCATTCATGTCTGCACGATTCGCGATACGGATAGGATTGGAGCCCGAGTCATTATCAGTGAGGCTCAATATACTTACTGGTAATGGCCTTGTGGGAGTAGATCGAGTGTTTTCCTCGTGTCGGATCGTAGTTAGCGGTAGGAAGTTCCCCGCTAGATTCATAGAGTTTCCTATGGCAGACTATGATGTAGTCCTAGGCATGGATTGGTTGAGGAACCAGTATGCTAGGATAGACTGCCATATTGGCAGAGTTGTCTTTAGTATCCCCGGCGAGCCAGAATTTTCGTTTTCCAGAGGCGCAGTGGAGCTATCTTCCCCAGCATTGCGGATGGCAGTAGCAACAGTGCAGTTATCCCGGATAGTTGAAGAGTTTCCAGATGTCTTTCCAGAGGAGCTTCCAGGGATGCCGCCGAAGCGGGAGATTGAGTTCACTATAGACTTGATTCCCGGGACAGCACCAGTATCAGAGCGAGTCTACAGGATGGCGCCTTCAGAGTTGGAGATTTTGTACAAGATGATTGAGGAACTGAGGACCAAGGGATTCATCCGTGCAAGTGGATCGCCTTGGGGAGCCCCGATGCTTCTTGTGAAAAAGAAGGATGGTAAGTCCAGGCTATGTGTTGATTATCGTACCTTGAATTCGGTGACAATCAAGAACAGATACCCTCTTCCGAGGATAGATGACTTGTTTGATCAGCTCAGAGGGGCTTCAGTGTTTTCAAAGATTGACTTGCGGTCAGGATACCACCAGATCAGAGTCAGAGAGCAGGACATCCCGAAGACAGCATTCAAATCGAGGTATGGACATTGGGAGTTCCTTGTTATGCCCTTTGGAGCGACCAATACGCCGGCCGTATTCATGGACCTCATGAATCGCATTTTCATGCCTTACTTGGACCAATTTGTGATCGTGTTCCTAGATGACATCCTGGTCTACAGCAAGAGTGAAGCAGAGCATGAGCAGCATCTCAGAGTCGTCCTTCAGACGCTTAGGGAGCATCAGTTGTACGCCAAGTTCAGTAAATGCGAGTTCTGGCTTGATCGCATTTCGTACTTGGGTCACATCATTACCCGAGGAGGAGTGGAAGTGGATCTCCAGAAGATTGTGGCTATCGAGTCATGGCCGGTACCCAGCTCAGTAGCAGAGGTTCGCAGCTTCCTTGGATTGGCCGGCTACTACCGGCGGTTCGTTTCAGATTTCGCAAGGATTTCAACGCCGATGACCCAGTTAACCCGCAAGGATGTGCCGTTTGTTTGGACAGCAGAGTGTCAGGAATCATTTGAGAAGTTGAAGCGAGGTTTGATAACGGTCCCCATTCTCACCCTTCCAGATGGGACCGGAGGATTCACAGTTTATTGCGACGCTTCAGGCAGAGGATTGAGGTGTGTCTTGATGCAGCATGGGAAGGTAATATCTTATACGTCACGTCAACTACGTGATCATAAGACGAATTACCGACCCACGACTTGGAATTGGCGGCGGTAGTGTTTGCTTTGAAATTGTGGAGACACTACTTGTACGGAGATAGAGTGGAGATCTTTACTGATCATAAGAGCCTGAAGTATGTTTTCACCCAGAAGGACCTTAATATGCGGCAGAGAAGATGGCTCGAGCTATTGGTGGATTATGATGTGGATTTGCAGTATCATCCCGGGAAGGCCAACGTTGTAGCAGATGCATTGAGCATGAGAGCCGGAGTTTATTTCCTGACGGCGCAACCAGAATTATTGGCAGATCTTCAGAAGATGGGAATTGAAGTGGTTCTTCCTACCAGTGTGGCATTGATGGCCAGTCTACAGGTTCAGTCCAGCATAGTTGAGAGAATCCGGGTGGCGCAGTCAACAGATTCCAAGATCCAGCGACTCAGAGCAGAGTGTGGAGCAGGAAGAAGGCCAGAGTTATGTATCCATGAAGACGGTACACTTTGGCACGGCACTCGTCTTTGTGTACCCAGTGGAGATATCAGACAGGAAGTCATGGCAGGAGCCCACAGTTCGCAATATTCTATTCACCCGGGTGGTACGAAGATGTACCATGATATTCGTCAGCATTTTTGGTAGAATGGCATGAAGAGGGAGATAGTCCGGTTTGTCTCTCGGTGTTTGGTTTGCCAACAGGTTAAAGCTGAACATCAGAGGCCCGCTGGACTTCTTCAACCCTTACCGATCCCAGAATGGAAATGGAAACATATAATCATGGATTTCGTGACCGGATTGCCTAGATCCCCAGCTGGTCGAGATGCTATTTGGGTTATAGTTGACCGTCTCACGAAGGTGGCAGACTTTCTCCCATTCAGAGTTGGACAGTCGACGGCGCAGTTAGCAGAGATGTATCTCAGACAATCGTCAGGCTTCACGGTGTGCCAGTCAGCATCACCTCGGACAGGGATTCAAGATTCACATCACACTTTTGGCGCAGCTTGCAGGAGAATTTGGGGACTCGCCTTCAGTTCAGCTCAGCTTATCACCCACAGACGGATGGTCAATCAGAGCGCACAATCCAGACTCTTGAAGATATGTTGAGATCCTGTACCCTTGACTTCGGTGGTTCATGGGAGAATCATCTGCACCTGGTAGAATTCTAGTACAACAACAGTTATCAGGCCAGTATCCAGATGGCACCTTTCGAGGCTCTTTATGGCAGGAAGTACAGATCCCCGCTAGCATGGGACGATGTCGGAGAGAGGCAGATGCTCGGACCCGAATTGATTTTCCAGACGGTTGAAGTGGTCAGGAAGGTCAGAGATCACCTCCGAGTTGCCCAGGACCGCCAGCGCCATTGGGCTGATGCTCATCGGCGTCCCTTAGAATTTGCTGTCGACGACCATGTATTCCTTAGGATCTCGTCTAACCGCGACGTCATTCGCTTGGCATGCGGGGAAAGCTTAGTCCTAGGTATATAGGGCCGTTCGATATTCTAGAGCGAGTAGGAGATGTATCCTATCGTCTCGCTCTTCCGCCGTCGCTAAGTGAGGTACATGATGTATTCCATGTGTCCCAATTACGATGGTATATTCCGGACCCGAGCCACATCTTAGACCATTCGGAATTGGTTGTTGGTACCAACCTTTCGTATGAGGAGAGGCCCGTGTCTATATTGGACCGGAGGGAGAAGATACTCAAGAACAAGACTATTAAATTAGTCTGTGTTGCTTGGGGTCATCACTCTCTAGGTGAGTCAACGTGGGAGCGTGAGGACGACATTCGATCGTGATATCCCTACCTGTTTGACTCGTGAGGTATAATGTCTTTCTTATGCCTTACATTTTCCCTTCCTTGCTTGCATTGTATGATTGGTCTGCTTAGTGTAGCTTGCCTGTGCTTAGTGTAGCTTATCGTGGCAATCTCTAGCTCCTTGATTAAATTCCGAGGACGGAATTCTTTTAAGGTGGGTAGAGTTGTCACCCTCATTTCCCGTATTTTCCCATATTTCGTATTTATACTCGTATCTGGATTTTGCATGTATTTTTATTTTTCTCAACTTATGGGATTTCGGTATTTCCCGTATCTTGGGTTTTGGCATGGCTCGGTTTTATTTGGATTGGTTCGGTTTTATGTGAGTTGGATCACCTTAACCTATGCTACCCCTCAACCCACCACAACTCACCCTCTTTATATCCCCCACCTACCACTCTCTCTCCTCATAACTTCCACCATTAATTTCCTTCTTCTTCTTCTCCTTCCTCCACAACTCTCCTAACCCTAGGCAAGTGCACCTTGCCACTTCATGAGAGCCCTATTTTCTTGGTTCATTTGCTAGATTAGGACATGGTGATCAACATTAGAACTTGGTGTTTTGTGATTTGAAGTCTCCTTTCCTCTAGATCTAAGTTATTTCTATTTTCGGATTTTGCATGGTTTGATCTCTTCAAGTTAGATTTTCATGGGTTTTGGTGTTTCCAAGTAGAAGAGCATTCAATTCTACCCAAGTTGGAATTTTGGAAATCCGGATTTGGAGTTCGGATGGCCAAGTTATGATGCTGTGTAGCCTTGAGTTCAACCATGGTGTTCTTGCTGTTTGGAGAAGACAGTGAGCAGTGTGCAGAGCTGTTTAGCTTACGCACACTGAGCTGCGCGCGCTCTTTAGCGTGCGTACGCAGACTTGGGTACGCTTCCTGTTGGAAGCGTGTCTCCCTCAGCGTGCGTGACTTTTCACCTACGCTGCTCTCTCCGCGTGCGTGACTTTTCACCTACGCTGCTCTCTCAGCGTGCGTGACTTTTTACCTACGCTGCTCTCTCAGCGTGCGTGACTTTTTACCTACGCTGCTCTCTGTAGCGTGCGTGACTTTTCACCTACGCTGCTCTCTGTAGCGTGCGTGACTTTTCACCTACGCTGCTCTCTGTAGCGTGCGTGACTTTTCACCTACGCTGCTCTCTCAGCGTGCGTGACTTTCACCTACGCTGCTCTCTCAGCGTGCGTGACTTTTGAGCGTACGCAGCTCTCTTGACCCTTGCTTAAACCATTGGCTCTTGGAGTTTTGGTTTTATTTCTCTAAGTTTGGCTCTTCTATAGCCCTGTATATTGATATTTTATTAGATATTTTACACCCATTTTATATCCTTACACCTTTTGTCATGAACTTGATTTTACTTAATATGTTTGGAATGACTATTGTACATGGCTTGATATGACAAGGAACTAGCATAACACGACAGTGACCCGTAGTGGTGCACTCCTGACATGACCAACCTGACATGATAGTGGCTCGTCGTGGCACACTCCTGACAAGTACCCTGACATGATTTATCTTAACGCTGTTGCGACGGCTAACTTAACTTGACCTGCCTTGACACCGTGGGTAGTTCTTTCTTACTTGCTTGTTAAGTCCACTTGTCCAGTCTCGCATCATGTCTAGGATGGGACTCCTGAGTACCACGGTCAGGAGTACCTACTAAAATGGATTAAGGCTAATAACTAGAATAACACAGTAGTCATGAAGAGATGACACAGCTACAGGCAATCCCGTTACCTGGGCGCTCCAGGGATTTGTAGCCTGCCGTCGAGTAGGGCGCATTTCCAGCACACTGTCAGGTGTTGCACCCTCTAAGTCACCTAAGGGTACATGCGTCTCCTGGACGATGTACCCACCTGAATTCAATCCCTAATTTTTGACCTGGGTAACCTGGATGGTCTGCAGGGCTTGTGGCTGTGGAACAATCTCACTGCATCTTGTTAGTAATTAGGCCTGTGATAACCCTAGTTAGTTAAAGTAGTAAGCCGTAGGATCTGCTTGGCCGTGATTGATTGAATGAGGTATAACCAGTCTAGCCATGTCTTGATTCAGTACAAGATTGCTTCCTGTCTTGATTACTTACATTACTTATCTTGCCGATAAATGGTGGAAAACCAAGCTCTATTCAGATGAAGGGTTACAACCCCGGTCCTTGTTTGGTTTACGGGTTGTAATCTGGCTATCGGAATAGTTTCATGGTTATCTCGTCGTATATCATCCTGACATGTTTTCGTAATTTTAGTTTTAATATTAGATTTTCTGTGCAGATTGCTGGCTTTTGTTCTTATATCGTGGCCCCCTTGTGGCACTTGCTCTTTCTGGGGTTGATCCAGCTGGTTTTGTGTGGCCAGATTTCGGAGCAGCTCCCGAGGATCTACCAAGCTTCCAGCCCAATGGTGAACACTAGACGGAATCCGGGCCAAGAGTGGATTTTCTATTTTGTTTTGCTCACTCTATTGTCAAAATTATTCTTTTGAGGCGTTTAGCCGACGAGCACCTGTTAGCTCGAAGCACTTTTACTTACTGTCTGCCTACGGGCTGCAAACATGATTGACAAATCCTAGGGTTGATCATGTATGACTAAACTCTTGCTAGTCCTAACATTTTGTAACGACTAGCTTCATGATCAGCTGAATATGTAATATTTGGGACGCCTTATTATTGTATATTTAATGATCATACATCTTGCGACTTTACTTACTTGTGGTGATTGAGATACTAGGCTTGTTCATGACCATAAGAGACTGTTGGCCTGTAGAAAACCCTCACATATCTAGACAGCCGTGACCGTATATCGAGGTAGTTTCCATTTCAATATACGTAGCTGGCTTTGTCTGCTCTCGCTCTCCAGTATTCTGGTTCTGGGGCGTGACAGTAAGCTATATGAAGATGATGAGAACAGATCCAAAATCTTCATCGTCGAGATGTACCACAAGTGGCTCTTCGAAGACGAGATAGCGATGCTACCTCGTCGACAAGTTTGTCGTTGGAGGGATAGTCTCGAAACTTCCTGCTGGTTGGAACAATTTCTATGCTAGAATGCATCGGAAGAAGCTGGACATTAGCTTGGAAGATCCTCTACAAGAGATCCACGTTGAGGACGAAATGCGATCTCAACAGAAGATGGACTCTCTGTCCAACTAACTGGCTAAGGCCAACTTGGTGCAGACAAGAGAGTTCAAGGGGAAGCAGGTGGCTTCTCATCACAAGAAGAGGGACTCCACTAATCTAAAAGTGAACGGTCCTTCGTTCAAGCAACAGAAGTTCAAGTCCCACGTGACTTGCTTCAACTGTGACAAGAATGAGCACTACATGAGTGAATGCAAATCCAAGCCCAAACCAAAATAGCAGGTATAGCTAAACTTGGTTATTTTGATTACTTAACTTGGTTGCTATTGTTGCACAGGTTGAGTTATCTAGCGTGGTAGCTGACTAGTGGTCTGACACTAGTGCATCTGACCACGTGTGCTCTCAAAGGAGCTGTTCACCAAGGACGAGCCATGTTATGACGAAGGTCTCGATGGCGAACATATATCTAGCAAAAGTTTTGAAGATCAAGACAGTGGTTATTAACCACCGACAAGGACACTGGAATGTGTGTTGCACGTACCAGAGATTTTTTGGCGATCTGATCTCAGAAAGTCTGTTATCTGATACAGACTTGAAAGATGGACATTCGTACTAGCCAGATGGTAATTTTTTGGTAAGGAACATGCTTCGAAAAGATGTTCGGTGCTGAAGGAATGTTCGAACTTCTGCTGATGGCGATAAAGTTACTTCATTGAGTGGACTGAGAGTTGTTCTATGACAGAAGCAGACTCAAACTGTCCTACCGGGACCTTATCTTCGGAATGTGGGGATAAGGAGGTGGAGGAGTTTAAGGTCTGTGCAGATACAAGACTGTTGGGAAGCTGCTCAGACGATTGAACTAAAGTACTGATCATCTGGAGTTAGTACACTCAGATATCTGTGACTTTTATCAATTCTCCATAGAGGCCGGTTCGAAGTGTTTCTCGAAGTGCACGTTCGCATGACTTCTCAAGTAGAAGGATGCAGCATTCGAGTAGTTCAGAGACTTCAGGACTGAAGCTGAACATTAAACCGATCTACAACTGCTCGGAAGTGATCGAGATGTAGAGTATAGGTCTCATGAATTCACATCGTTCTGTAAAGAACATAGAATCATCAATGAGACTACTGCTCCGTATTCTCCTCAATCTAACGGGATAGCAGAGAGGAAGAACAGAACGTTGACAGAAATGATGAACTCAATGCTGCTAACTACGGGTCTTCCTAAATACTAATGGCGAGAAGCTGCATTGACGACCACTTTTATTCTAAATAGAGTGCCGTATGCAACTTCGGACGTAACTCCTCATGAACACTGGTTCAAAGTCAGACCTAACTTGAATGTCATTCGAGTGTGGGGGTCTCTGGCTTATGTGAAGCTCCCAGTGTAGAAGCATGAAAAATATCAGAATGATGATCTATGCGGCTCGGAACAGGAGAACCCCATGCGGCTCATACAGGAGCAGTCCTATGCGGTTCAGAGAGACTCTTAGTCTCATGCGGCTCAGGACAGGAGAGTCCATGCGGCTTATATAGGGACAGTCTTATGCGGTTCAAAGAGCACCCCAGCCACATGCAGTTCAGAGGTACATGCGGCTCACATACGACCAACAGAGATATGCGGCTCGATCAACACCACGTGTCCCCATGGGACCCCTTCACACAGCCGGCCATCGAGTAATGGCCCTATTCAATGCTCTGTCATGATTTGACAGCTGACGGCTCTGACATAAAGTGTCATAATGGTCCTGTCATAATGACAGACTCTTTGGGAACAGGAGAAAATCTCTGACACGATCCGAGATTGCCACGTGGCTACTCCCATGCGGCTCAATTGAAGAACAGCTTCATGCGGCTGGCAAGAATCATCTTCCTACGGCTCACCAAGAAGCCATCCCATACGGCTGGCAAGAATCATCTTCCTGCGGCTCACCAAGAAGCCATCCCATGCGGCTCGCGAGTACTATACCTATGCGGCTCACCAAGAAGCCATCCCATGCGGCTCGCAAGTACTATACCTATGCGGCTCACTGAGACGCTGTCTCATGCGGTTCATGGATATCATGCGGTTCTGACAGGATCCACCATTAAGACACGTGGCAGAGATTCAATGGCCCCCACGACTTAACAGCTGGTAGCAAGGATGATTATGGGATGCAGATCAATCAGAGATTTACCTGATCCCAATGACCATATTTAACGTTATCCTCATAATTAATGAGATCAGGTCATATCATTCATGATCAAGCCAATGGAACACGTGGTGAGAGATCCAAGCTTGACACAACCAATCATGAAGATTTAAAGCAATCAGCATTAATCATTCACAAGATTCAATACTATCCCCATTTATGGCCCAGATCCTTTACGCCTTAAACTAATGGTCCAGATTGATTATACATCAGGCCGCCGCCACTTTGAGAATGGGTAATCATCCAAACCCTAATGATGCCCCCACTATTATAAATAGCAAGGTGTCATTTCCTTGTAAAAAATATACACGATCAGAAGGAGATAGACAGAAAGAGCTCCCCCCTAATAATCAGAAAGAAAATACACAGAGAAAGAGAGAAGTCAGAAGAGCAATACGAGGAGAGCAAGAAGAGCATTTCTTCATCAAAGCCAACCATCTCTTCGCAGGAGCCAAGGCTGCATACCGATCGTCCAAGGAGTAAGGCAGGGCTACCGTCGCCTTCCCGAGCCTCTATCGTCACCCCCCAGAATCTAAAATAAACAATTGTACTTAGACTGCTGTACCTAGCTTTTTGTCCCTAGGCTTTTTTTGTACGAGCGAGTTTGTAACGTGAAGTAAAAGTCCGGTCCTCCGATAATTGTTCTGTTCTTTTATATTTCATGGCAAACACGATGATGACTCTGCTGAGGACAAACTTCTCCACGGCTGAGGAGTTGGTGACGCAGTCGGATGCAGCCAAGCTTGGCTCCACGCAACAAAAGATGGTCGTCCGCTTCGACCAACAGGCGTTTGAAGAGATGCTCTCCGAAGGAAGCGCTGGCCCGGTCCAGAAGCGCACCCGCACGACGAAGGCTCACAGAGATTGGAGGCCAAAATTATTTGCTCCTCCCCAAGCCCTCGACGGGATACCCTCTGTTGCTCAAGACGGCGAGAAGGATTCTTCTGCGGCCCCACTTCAGACCGTAGACAACTCTGCTGTCCCCAAGTCCGGCAGAAGAAAATACTATGATGCTGGACTTGTAGGGGCAAAGAGGAACTCTACGCGATCCGAGCCGCATAGGGGTGCTAGCCGTATGGAAAAAGCTCATGCTGCCACATCCGCTAGCCGCATGAAGAAAAATCATGCGGTCACATCTGTCAGCCGCATAGCTTATGCGGCTACAGTTGCCAACCACATGGATGAAACTCATACGGCTATGGAAGTCAATCGCTTGCAGAAAACCTATGCGGCCACAATTGCCAACCGCATGCGGCCAGCCTGCACGGTCGTGACTCCTAGCCGCACAAAAACAACTCGTCCAACAACAGAAGACAACCACATGCAGACAGCCTGTACGGTACTCAATTCTAGCCGCATAACGTCCATTCCACGTTCCTCTCGATCAGTCTTCGACCATCTCTCGTACGGTCCTGACTCTGATGGTTCTCTGGATGATAAGCCAGACTCTGTGGTATTCAACTTGGACTCCTCCTATTACGCACCAGCAAGTGCTAAAAGGAGGAAGTCTAGGGCAGCGTGGGCTCACCAAGCCCAGTCAGCTGCCCCAACCTCTGACCATTGGGGCGTCCCGCTGATTATTACGCGGGCCTCTGATGGAAAGTTGTACAGAACTACTCGAATCCAGCCCCCGGCGGCGAACGGACAGAGTGGTTCCTCTGACCTGCGCGAGGATATCCTCCACAAGCGTAAGGAAAGAGACGTGGCTTCGGTGTGCAAAGAGTCCTCACTTGGACGGCACTGTACCCAAATCATCGTCAACTGCTGTTGCAACAACGCGGCAGTGACGAAAGATCGGCCGTCAGTCTTCCAAAGACTACAGCGTCCGAGCTCAGAAGACGAGGCACCTCCTGTTGTCTCCTGCAATTCCACTCAGAAAGTCCCCACCGAGGAAAGAGGGAAGAAGGCAAGCATCTCCACCCCGAAGACCTCAACCACTACAGCTAAGAAACTGTCGTCTAAACGGTTGTCCTCTACGGGAGTATTCCAACACACCCGTTCAAAGATGAAATCTGTTGCAGTAGGAAGTTCATCATCCACATCGCTGGGGGTTGAGGGTAGCAGTCCTCCGAACATCCACAACAATCCGATGTTTCAAAGAGACGAGCCCAGGGAAACAACTCTTCCGTCAGGTACAGCAGACGCTGATGCCCCCGAGGACATCCATGACTCTCAAGACGAAGCAAACTCTGAGGCTGGGGGCACTGTTCCTTCCGAGTCCGAACCAGAAGAGAATATTCTCACATATCCCGATGACTTCTCGGTACATGGGTATGACTCGGAGGATACATCTCCCACCGTCCCTTCCGTTTCTCATCATACAAGGACGGTGTTCATGACAGACAGCAATCAAAGTGGTTCCAGTGATCGCCAGCGCATCGACAATCTCGAAGCCATATTACTTGCTTTGGTCAAGTCTGTAGACGAGATTAAAGCATCCCTTCCAACTCTGCAAGGAGGGACGCCTGGCCAAACAAGCGCGGGTCCCGCGGTCAATGCGGACTCGAATTCGGCGGCACCGGACCCGGGCAACAATCCTCCCAAAATAACAGCCCCTACCGCGACAGATGAGGCCCGAGAAGTAAGAAGAGAGGTTCAGGAGCTCCGAGCCATGTTCCATGTCCGAGAAAACGCTCAAGACCTCAGAATTCGGCAACCATACCCTGCTGAATGGAGGGATGTTCCATTCCCACCAAGATATAAGCCGTTCAATATCAACCCGTATGATGGCAAGACCTCAGCAAGTCGGTACATCACTTACTTCGAGGTCACCACCGACCATCTGCCCCATGATGATGCTATCCTCACGCGATTATTTATTGGGGCATTGAAAGGAGTCGCCTTCGACTGGTATCGCAATCTGCCGGACAACTGCATCCACTCCTTCGTCGGCTTCAAGCGCATGTTCTTGGAGAGATTCTACGAAGTAGGGCAGGATGTCACCATGTCCACCCTCATGGACGTCGTCCAAGGGGAGAAGGAGCTGACAAGGAACTATATTGAGCGGTTCCGCCAAACCGCCATGAAGCTGCCCTCCGGAAATCCAGATTCCTCTTTAATTGAAATTTGCCAAAAGAGACTGCTTCCAACGATCAGTCTCTGGATGGGCGAAAGTCAATTCAAAGATTGGAAGACGTTCATCATCAGCGCCACAAGCGCCGAAGAACGACTGAAGAAGGCTCGCCAACTAGGATTGCACATCTCGGAAGGAGAAAACAAGGGCAAGTGTCCCAACAACGATAATGGGGGTAGCCCCTCCAACAATCGGGACAGTAAGGGAAAACAGGCTATGGTGGCCGATACATCACAAAAACCTGAGCCGAAGCCAGCAGACAAACAATGGCCGTAAATCACTTACTCCTTTGAAGACGGTCACGTTAAGCCCATCTTGGACATACTCATAC
This sequence comes from Iris pallida, assembly GCA_029216955.1. Taxonomy (NCBI): domain Eukaryota; kingdom Viridiplantae; phylum Streptophyta; class Magnoliopsida; order Asparagales; family Iridaceae; genus Iris; species Iris pallida. The sequence goes on along the minus strand of JANAVB010039820.1, from coordinate 2,780,796 downwards.
AAGGGGACAGGATTCAGCTTCCTCCACCAAGACGGGAACTGCGGCCGGCAGAGATGGAGAATCTAAAGTACTGCCATTATCATCGCTATGTCCATCATGCTATACATGATTGCTACCAGCTGAAACGGTACATACAAAACCTTATCGATTCGAACGCTCTGGCCATCTATTTCGAAGAGGTAACCGTGGCGGCCAATATGGTGTCCGTACAACCCGGCAGCGAACAGGTTGGCAGAGGCATTCAACAAAACAATCATCAAACTCCTCAAGAAGTTTGTTTCCTCCAACAAACGCGACTGGAACGAGAAACTCGGTGAATGCTTATGGGCTTATCGCACCACAGTTCGAACAGCCACCGGGAATACACCATTCTCCCTAGTGTACGGGAGTGAAGCAGTCCTCCCATTGGAGACTCAGATCCCCTTACTACGCGTCGCCCTCACACATCAATTGACGATAGACGAAAACCACCATCGCCGGCTACAGGAATTGGAGGCACTAGACGAAAAGTGCCTCTTGGCTCAGCAACGAATTGAGCTATACCAAGCACGCATGTCCGGAGCCTTCAACAAGAAAGTCAAAATCAGAACATTCCAGGTAGGCGATCTCGTTCTGGCAGTCCGGAGGCCGATGGTCATGACTCACAAGACCGCCGGCAAATTCCAGCCAAAGTGGGAAGGCCCATTTATCATTGAGACAGTATTCTCCAACGGTGCTTACCGCCTCGTAAAACAAAACGGAGACTTGCTCATGTTGCCCGTCAACGGCAAGTTCCTGAAGAAATATTATGTCTAAACGATATTCTCTCCAGATCATCGAGTCATGTACCCGCTGGTACCTCTGAACTCACATCAAAACATTTCAGATTATCGAGTCATGTACCGGCTGGTGCAGCTTAACTCACCTCCATATTCCCTTCAGATTATCGAGTCATGTACCCGCTGGTGCCGCTGAACTCACACTTTCTCAATATTCTAAATTATCGAGTTATGTACCCGCTGGTGCCTCTGAACTCACATTCCGGTCACTCTTTCAGATAGTAAGTCACGTATGATTATACCTCTGAACTTTCTTCCTGGAAGAGATCCTCCCTCATGATCCACTACCCGCACTCCTAGTGCACAAAAAGGGTAATCGATCCACAAATTTTCGAAACGGCCATGTCCTCATTACCTCTGAGTCATTTTCACTTCCACCAAAAATAAACTGCCCCCTCGCATAGAACTTCCACGTTCTCCTACCTCTGAGTCGTTCTATGTACCCCCTCTTCATTGAGCCCACTCCTGCCACGTCCTCATTAGCTCTGAGTGGGAAGGCTCCGTCGAAGAAACCTTCATGCTTGCCATGTCCCCATTACCTCTGAGTAAGTATGTCGGTTCCCTTTCAACCTATTATCCGTACCCACAACCGGAGTACGACAAGGATAAATAGGTCCATAAATGTCCTCTGTTGACCACAAATGTCCTCTGTTGACCACAAATGTCACAAATGTCCTCTGTTGACCACAAATATCTCCCGTGAAGTCACTCCTGCTATGTCCTCATTACCTCTGAGCAGGAAGATTCCACGATAAAACCCTCATGCTTGCCATGTCCTCATAACCTCTGAGCAAATATGCTGGTTTCCTTTCATCCTATTATCCGTATCCTAAATCAGGGTACGCCAAGGATAATAGGCCCACAAATATCCTCTGCTAAGTTTCTTAGCATAAATCCACCATCTCACCATGCCGCGGGAGCCCAATTGCTCTACGGCATTCTTTTCCCCAATACCGAGAGCACCCATGACCACTTTGCCACGGCTGCTCCGGATATCCTGACCAAACTTGTTATCCGTACCTAAAACCAAGGTACGCCTAGGGTAACAGGTCTACAAATAATCCCCCAGCAAGTCCAGTTCCACAAACACCGCAAGTACAAGAAAGAGAAGAGTTGAAACATGCTTATTCATTCAAAATTCAAAGTGCTACATCATTTAGGATCACATCCTTTACAAGATCAAAACAAAAAGACCAAAAAGAAAACAACAGCAAAAGAGAAACAGAAAGCTGATCACTGCTCCGGGGCACATAACGCCCTGAGATGGTCCGTCAGCAAGGCAATCGACCGCTCAAACCTCTGGGTAGCTCGACGCTCCGCCTCTTGGGTCAGCACCGCCTCGTCCTCCAGTTGAGCATGGGCTTGCCAGTTATCCTCGAATCTCTTAAAGGCCCGCTCCAGGTTGACAGAAGATCGGGAAACCCTCTCGGCCTCCCGAGCAATCGACTCCTGTTCCGCACGAGCAGCCTCCAACTCTGACTCTAAGAAGGCCAACTCCCTCTGGAGTACGAGAATCCGCTACTTCGTATCAGCGATTCCACGAGAAGCAGACTCTTCCCGAGCCCGACAAGCCTGACTTCGACGACCCAGCCTGTCATATGAAGCGGAGAACTTGTCAAGGTCCCCCTACACAACTGGCCCGGCAGTATCTCGAGCGAGCTTGATCCTATCCCGAGCAGCAATGAGGAAGCCCCGCTCCCGTTCAATCGCAGCAGGCAAGCCCGCCTGCCGTATCGCCAGCAATTGGGTCACAAACGGATCAGCCTCTGCGAACTTAGGCTCCAGGAGTGCAGCCAACCCCACCCCGCCAGGAAGAGACTTCAAAGTTGTAACCTGACCCCGAGCGCACCGCAGACACAGGGTAAAAGGGGTCCCCTGTTCTACAGCAGCATCTACGCCCCTCTTTAAATGGCGATAGAAGCTGTCGACCACATCCTACGTCACCTCGTCCTGAGCCTCCGAGGAAGCCGGTGTCAACGGGAGTGTAGCCGGCAACGCTGAAGAAGACGTAACAGAATCTGCCGCTCCTGCCAGAAGCGAAACAAATTCTGCACGGAAGGACGCATGAACAGCGACCAACTCCTCTTCAGCGGCCCGCAGAACTTGAATGCTCGGCAGAGTCGAGAGGTCAATCTCCGGAGCCGTATAATCAGCAGACGATGAGGTGGAGACCATCGCCAGCTCCATTCCCATCTGCCCGGGGCTGGCGGAAGGCCCTTCGACATGAGACGACGAAGGAGAGGAAACGCTCCTTTCTCCCAGATCACGGCAGGCCGAGCCTTCCCCAAGAACATCCGCGGTAGGAAGTAAAGGGTCAGGACCTGTAGAGCCAAGGCAACCATGAATCGATTTGACCCGGAGGATATGTTGATAGAGCAAATAAGCCCCCTCACTAGTCAATATTTGGCTTATCTTACCAGTGGAGGAGTGTGGAGGCTGAAGTTCGCCTACAGCCACCGTAGCCTCTTCACCAACAGTCTCCGAGTCAGGTATAATAGGCTCCTCCGCCCCTGCACCCTCGGGAAGGGATGCAACGAGATTGGCGTCGCCTTGCTGAGGTTCAGCGATCTCGGAGATGGGCCAGAGGAAACCTTCGTCACCCCGGGCCGAGGCCTCAGCAACCTGGGAGCTTCCAGCCACCGCTGAGAGAGCCCCCGCAGAAAGGACCGCGGCACACATGTCGCTAATCAAAGCAGCAAGGGCCGGATCAACGCCAGGGGCAGTAGACGGTTCAGGAGAGCCTGGTTCGTCAGACGCCTACAAAAAAAATGGTCAGGTCATATCTCCAAGAGAAAAGAAAACCACAACAAAGAGATGGCTCCAACTTGGTCTTACCTCCGGAACATCGTCTGCGTCTTCACCCTTCTCGGTAATAGGTAATCCATGAGACCTAACGGCAGCTCTCTTCACGAAAAAGGTTGATCTGCTGTCAGAAGACTCACGTCTGACTCGTTTACGTGAGAGACCAGACACAGCAGGAGGCTGTTCTTCCCTCACTACTTTCTCTTGTGTAGCAAGTAACGGATCCTCCGCCAGTTCATCGGGTGTGGGAAGCGGTTGATCCGATACTTCTTCACCCCCACCAGAAAGGGAGTCTCCGCTATCATGATCATCATCCTCCTCAGCCGACTCGGAAGGCTCTGATTCAGGGAGGGGAGTCTGGAGCGCTAGTTGCTTTCTAGCCTTGGCCCCCTTGGGCTTCTCCTCTAAACCGGTACCCACGATGAAACTGGTACTCGGATCGAAATTAACAGGAGGCTTGTTCGTCATAACATGATACAAAGCAGCCACGTACAAAATTTCCCTCGGCGCCTTAGCATCGGGGACCGAGAAGCTGGCCCGAGTATAATAAGCGTCATAGTAATTCCACGTCCTGACACCATCAAGGACGCTACCTTCAAAGCCCAAGCAAGGGTTGGGACAATCAAGGAATAACTGGCTATAGCCAAATTGGCGTGAAAACCTACTGGGTAGGTAGGGCTCCATGTACACATTATTACGTTACGATAAACCAGATGCGCGGGGCGGATGTTGCGCAACCAGGTGAGCATATTCGGAGACAAAAAGTGAGAAGGTCCGGTACCATCAAGGTATACACTCCTCACTTCCTCATCAGAAAAATGAGGAACAGACATAAAAAAGTCACACCCATCCACCCTCGCCAGCGCCCTCCGACAATCTGGCATAGTATTGTATTCCCAAGACCGGCGATGGCATTTGAAAAGGAAAGCGTCTTCATCTGTAGCATCTTCCGCTATTCCAGGTCCCATCAAAGACTTGTAGTGCATCGCCAACCCCCCATCAAATAGTGGAAAGGCAGCTCTATGCGCTCAAAATCCAGCATCTTATTGCGCGCAATAACCTTGGATGAGAATGTTCGAAGACCATGGTGTATGCTACACACCATAGCAGGAAGAAGGGCCAGTCTAACTCTAAATACCAGTTTAACGGCGGGGAGGATGAAGTGGCGACCGATCCTCTCGATAGAACCTGCTCCCCCCCGAGACTACGCAGTTCCGTAGCCATATCATTAAAAATCCAGCCAGGAGCACCTTCTCTGACATCTGTGTGGTTCCGTAGTAAAAATAGCTAAGAGAGTCAGTTTGACTCCCGAATATGTCGCTCTTGGACCGCGACTTCTTGACGCTCGACATCAGGTCCTTTATCTCTCCATGCGTTCGAGGGGCTCGAGGAGTAACTCCGCCAGAAGGGTCAACTTTAAAGAGATAATTGACCCAGGATGTTGTGTGGGGAGCGGTCCCTTCTGAGCTATCCACCGTTTTTATAGCCATCTGGTGACAAGCACTATGATGACATAGCAACTCCTGATACACCGCAACAAAACCTGGGAGTCGTCGGTTCAAGTCCTCGAACTCCTCATTCGACGGGGTATACACCTCGAAAGGCTCGTTCCCCCATGGAAGTTTGGAGACAGTATACATCTCATGGAGAGCAAGCCCCAACTCCCCTCCGGGCGCAAAGAACGTCCCCGTTCGCTGATTATACATCTCCAAGAGCGCCACGAACAATGGTTTATTGATAGGAAGCCCGTGACAAGTGCCCCGAATGGCATGATAAAGTCCCACCTCCCGCAGGAATGTTCCGTAGATCTGCAGAACCCAAGTGGTCAACTGGGCCCACGTAGAAGTGGGGTTTATCCAGTTCAGAAATGCCAGTCTACCAACAGGATAAGATTTTTTGCGAGCAAGTCGATTCAGGAATGTATCAGCTTGAGTGAGTGTGAAGTTGGGACCGTATACATTCATAAAAGAGCCTGGGGCCAGACCCATCATGTACCGGAGGACGGAATCTTTACCCGCGTACGCTGACCGCATGTTCTGGTTATAATGGATGTTGCCCATCAACATCCCTGATTAGGTAGGAGTTAAGTTACACACCATCTTCCTGTCCAACAACACCATATTGAACCACGACAGAGGATAATGACGTTCCATGAGAGGAATATGGATCGCCACCCCATCCAAAGAAAAATCCCAGTTCTCGGAAATCTCTAATACTCGAGGATTCTTTATGATTAAAGCATCTCCAAAGAGGAATGAAGGCTTCAGGTATAATCCATCCAACTTCCCAGTATTCATCATAGCACGAAGGTAATGGAGGGTCTGATTCTTGATGGCGTTCAACCTCTCCGAAGGCTCATCAGCAGGGAATTGATTCAACACATGCTTAATTAAGTCATCAAGACTCACGCCCAAGGCGAACTGATTTGAGCCCACTATAAGTTCCCCCACAGGATTTACTGGCAGATTCACTGAAGAAAAAACAAAAGAAATAAGTCAAAAAGATAGCCGAAACACAAGCTATGTGATGCTTATGCGGCTTAGCTCAGTATAGCCTCATGCGGCTCAGTTTGAAAGAGTTCATACGGGTCAGTCCAAATGAGCTTATGCGGTTCGGTTCGAAAGGAGCATATGCGGTTCAGTTCGGATGAGCCCATGCGGTTCAGTGCGGATGAGCTTATGCGGTTTAGTTCAAATGATCTTATGCGGTTCAGTCCGAAATAGGATTATGCAGTCCAGTTTGAAAAAGCTCATGCGGTCCAGTCCAAATGAGCTTATGCGGCCCTGAGGATGAAGTAGTTATGCGGCTGCAAACAACAACTTTCATGCGGCTCAGACCTAGGTCATATCCCATGCGACTCGAACATGAGTCGGACACGCAGCATACTTGGAAATACAGGATCGCGCATAAAATATACGGCATAGCCGTGACAGTTCATGTTGATGGTCCTACCAGCAATAGGCGGGTGAACGTCGGGGTGAAAAATAGGCACGTCAGCCGGCGGAGGAGCCGCCATGTTCGCCGCCGTCGATGAAGACGCGGCCTTCTTGCCCTTCGCTGCCACAGACGACGACGCGGCCTTCTTGTCCGTAGCAGCGGTAGTCTTCTTGGGAGCCATTGGCAATCGTTGATGAGAGAAGACGAAGAGGAAGTCGGCAACAAGGAGTTCGAGCAAAAGAGAGAAGGTAAAGAAACCCTCAAAGAATAAAATTACTCCTATTTATAGGCGAAGGAGGCTCAAAAAATCAAACAAACGCCTCGATCCACGTGCCGCCTAAAAGAATAAAGAAAAATGCTTCTGTCAAAACAAAACTGACCCTTGGGATCCTCCCCCAAGAGGCGGCGAATCAAGGGCATTTAATGCAGAAGATTTGCACACGTGGTTGGGACACGTGGCAAAAAGTCTATGCGGCCTAACAGCTCATGCGGCCAGATAAATCTATGCGGCTGAATCATTTATGCGGCCAACAAAGGCCATGCTTCTTATTCAAAGTATTTCAATTTTGCAAATTGAAAACTTTGAAGGGGGTCTTGTAGAAGCACGAAAAATATCAGAATGATGATCTATGCGGCTCGGAACAGGAGAACCCCATGCGGCTCATATAGGAGCAGTCCCATGCGGTTCAGAGAGACTCTTAGTCTCATGCGGCTCGGGGCAGGAGAGTCCATGCGGCTTACATAGGGACAGTCTTATGCGGTTCAAAGAGCACCCCAGCCGCAAGCGGTTCAGAGGTACATGCGGCTCACATACGACCAACAGAGATATGCGGCTCGATCAACACCACATGTCCCCATAGGACCCCTTCATACAACCGGCCATCGAGTAATGGCCCTATTCAATGCTCTGCCATGATTTGATAGCTGACGGCTCTGACATAAAGTGTCATAATGGTCCTGTCATAATGACAGACTCTTTGGGAACAGGAGAAAATCTCTGACACGATCCGAGATTGTCACGTGGCTACTCCCATGCGGCTCAATTGAAGAACAGCTTCATGCGGCTGGCAAGAATCATCTTCCTGCGGCTCACCAAGAAGCCATCCCATGCGGCTGGCAAGAATCATCTTCCTGCGGCTCACCAAGAAGCCATCCCATGCGGCTCGCGAGTACTATACCTATGCGGCTCACCAAGAAGCCATCCCATGCGGCTCGCAAGTACTATACCTATGCGGCTCACTGAGACGCTGTCTCATGCGGTTCATGGATATTATGCGATTCTGACAGGATCCACCATTAAGACACATGGCAGAGATTCAATGTCCCCCACGACTTAACAGCTGGTAGCAAGGATGATTATGGGATGCATATCAATCAGAGATTTACCAGATCCCAATGACCATATTTAACGTTATCCTCATAATTAATGAGATCAGGTCATATCATTCATGATCAAGCCAATGGGACACGTGGTGAGAGATCCAAGCTTGACACAACCAATCATGAAGATTTTAAGCAATCAGCATTAATCATTCACAGGATTCAATACTATCTCCATTTATGGCCCAGATCCTTCACGCCTTAAACTAATGGTCCAGATTGATTATACATCAGGCCACCGCCATTTTGAGAATGGGTAATCATCCAAATCCTAATGATGCCCCCACTATTATAAATAGCAAGGTGCCATTCCCTTGTAAAAAATATACACGATCAGAAGGAGATAGACAGAAAGAGCTTCCCCCCTAATAATCAGAGAGAAAATACACAGAGAAAGAGAGAAGTCAGAAGAGCAATACGAGGAGAGCAAGAAGAGCATTTCTTCATCAACGCCAACCATCTCTTCGCAGGAGCCAAGGCTGCATACCGATCGTCCAAGGAGTAAGGCAGGGCTGCCGTCGCATTTTTGAGCCTCTATCGTCACCTTCCAGAATCTAAAATAAATAATTGTACTTAGACTGTTGTACCTAGGTTTTCGTCCCTAGGCTTTCTTTGTACGAGCGAGTTTGTAACGTGAAGTAAAAGTTCGGTCCTCCGATAATTGTTCTGTTCTTTTATATTTCATGGCAAACACCCAGATCTGAAGATTCAGAAGCTGGGGACTAGGACTACGAAGATGATCTTCTTGGGGTATGCCGAGAAGAGTGATGCTCGGAGATTTTTTGATATTGAGTCAAATCATATCATCGAATCTCATGAAGAGAATTTGCAAGGCATAAGAATATTGTTCTTACGGATAAACCGGAAAACAATAAGGGTGCGCAAGAAACTGAAGTTTTCAATAAAGAAGTAGTCTAAGAAGATGTTGTTGTTGAAATAACGGTTGAACCAGAACTAGCTGAGCCGTCGTCGAAGCGAGCGAGGAGGCCGAACAACTTTGGAGATGACTTTATCACCTATCATGTGGAAGCAGATCCGCTTACCTATGATGAGGCGATGAAGACCAGAGATGATGTTTTCTGGAAGGAGTCGATTGACAATGAAATTGATTCCATCACCTCGAATAACACTTGGGTGTTGGTTGATCTTCCTGAAGGAGCGAAACCCATCGGATGCAAATGGATCTTCAAGAAGAAGATGAAAGCAGATGGAACTATTAACAAGTTCAAGGCCAGGTTAGTGGCCAAGGGCTTTTTTCAGAAACAGGGGATCGACTACTTTGATACGTATGCTCTAGTAGCCCGGATGACCACCATCAGAATGTTGATTGCTCTCGCAGCGATATATAATATGGTGATACATCAGATGGATGTGAAAACGATATTCTTGAATGGCGAGCTGACCGAAGAGATCTACATACAACAACCAGAAGGGTTTGTCATCAAAGGTCTTGAAGACAAAGTCTGCAAGTTGGTGAAATCTCTGTACGGTTTAAAGCAAGCTCACAAAATGTGGCATGAGAAGTTTGACAAAGTTATAAGGTCAAATGGCTACAGGGTCAGTGAATCAGACAAGTGTGTCTATACGAAGTTTGCTGACGGAAGAGGAGTCATCGTTTGTCTATACGTGGACGACATGTTAATCCTAGGTACGGATATAAGCTGTGTCACGTAGACAAAGAAGTTTCTCTCGACGAAGTTCAGTATGAAGGACTTGGGGGATGCTGATGTTATCTTGGGACTCAAGATCATCCGGACAGACACTGGACTAGCACTGTCACAGTCTCATTATGTTGAGAAGATGATCACTCGTTACGGATATCAGGATCTTCCAGGGATCGATATGCCATACAAGTGTGATCTGAAACTGAAGCCTAATTCAAGGGAAAGCGTCAGGCAGCTGGAGTATGCAAGCATAATTGGGAGTTTGATGTATGTTACTACTGCCACAAGGCCTGACATAGCTTTTACTGTGGGAATGCTGAGTTATTTCACGAGCAACCCAGGCATTGAGCACTGAAAAGCTGTGAAACGGGTTATGAGATATCTCAAGAAGACTCAGACATATGCACTGCACTATAGCGGAGATCCGCCGGTAGTGGAAGGCTTCAGTGATGCCAGTTGGTGCTCAGAAGTAGAGAGGGAGAGGTCCACAGGTGGATACATTTTCACAATGGGTGGAGCTTCTATATCGTAGAAATCGAAGAAGCAGACTATGCTCTCGCGGTCATCCATGAAATCTGAGTTCTTTATACTTGATACCGTAGCAGAGGAAGCAGAATAGCTTCGGGAGCTCATGTATGATCTTCCAGTAGTTGGGGCGCAAATACCGGGGATACCGATATTGTAATGCCCCGCTCCGCACGGCGCATTACGCTGAAGCGTTGACTTAACGAGTTGCGTTGACGCAAAGGAAATATATCGATACAAAACGATACGAGAGTTAAGTTGTCCCGAGCAATGCATCAAACTAAGTTGATGCGAAGAGTTGCCTTGTCCCGAAAGAATGCATCGAGTTGAATCGATGCGAAGTGCCGCGTTGCCCCGAAGGATGATGTGGTATATATTCCTGGCTATACTAATTTTCTTGCTGATACATTAACCAGGATATGATACATGGACCAGGACGACTTCCTTGAGATGCGTCGGATGTTCGAACAGATGAGCACCGAGGACGCCTTCACCAAGGTTGCTGGCAAAAAAGCCAGAGCTGAGACTTCCATGGCGGGAGCCTCATCTTCAGGAGCACAAAAGGCGAAGAGCCCAGCTCCAGGGACTGCCACCGGTCCACAGGCGAATAGCCAAAGGGTGAACAACCCGCAAGCCCCGGCGAATAGCCAGCCTACAACTGCTGCCGCACATGAGCAACAGGCAAAAGGAAAGACCTGGGAAGGACCAAGAAAGCCTCCACAGAAGACTTTTGCCACAGCAATGTTGAAAAATTGGTACAATCAGGATCTCGAAAGAGTTGACAAGGGTTCTTGGGATCTGTTCAATGGCTGCTATAGAGCTATTCAGGCCAATGACACAAAGGGAGCTTGTTTCTGGCTCTCCCAGCTCGAGAAACAATACATAATCTCGAGAAATAGTGCTATACAGCTAAATACCAAGCTAACTGATGTCCGGAACAGGGCCACTCAGCTGATTTATTATAGCTCTACATCAAGATCTCCCGCACTCATATCTAGGGAGCGTGATCTATTTCAGGGAAATTGCTCTGAGCATAGGGAGCTAAAAGAAATATTAAAACAAATAAATAGTCACGACTTGGTGAATCTTAGAATGTCGGATGTCCTGACTTTCTTCACCACGTTGGATCTTAAGGAGGAAAAACTCCTTAATATTGAGTCTGAGGTCATGGTCCAAAAAATGATCACCATGTACCAACAAGGACTTATTGAAGAATCACGACTATTAACATATTTTAAGCGCTTGGACGATTCAAGCGTCATAAAATATTTTGAAAATGAAGAAATTATATGTAGTAAATATGGAAATCTACATTTAGTTGTATGTTTCCAGGAAATTGTGAAGTTTGAGGCCCAGATTAAAAAAGGGCTCATTCATGAGGTTTTCATCAACACTTCCGAAGTGGAGCTCTATGAGAAGTTCCTTCCGAAGATCTGTTGGGAGGCAGCTCTTTCGCACACCAGCCGTTTCCAGAAGCAGTTCAGATTTACTATCTGGAGTGTCTGGGAAGAAAGGAGGTACATCAAATGTTTTCCCTCCTACCAGATATGGGAGCTCCGACGACACGAGGGAGATCCAGGCTTGAAGTTTTCTCAGTTCAAGCGAGAAGATTTCAATGAAGAAAAAGAGCGACACGGCACTGCATGCGAGTTTTTCAGGGAATTTGCCAAGCTTCCTGAAGAGCTCGCCTTACTCACCATCAAGCCTGCATGAGTGCTATGGAAGAGACTTGTAGTCAGGCTAAGGCACATACTCAAATGAAAAGATATATAAAAAATTCTGTGCTTGGATATAGGTGTTGCTCCAAGTATGATGAAGATATTAATTTTCAGTTTGGCTGTCCGCCCGAATATAAAGGGTTTAAAAGAAAATGGTTTAAAAATAAAAGGGGTAAAACCTTTAGGAAAAAGAAATATAGAATTACTCGAAAAAAATGGAAACCGAATTTTAAAAGGAAATTCAAGTCCGAAAAGAACTTTGAGAAAAGAAAGTTTATTAAGAAGAAAAAATTCCGAAAGGGATGCAAATGTTTTAAATGTAATAAAGAGGGTCATTTTGCTAATGATTGCCCTGAAAACATTAGCAGCATTATTATTGATGACCTTGAAGAATATGGAATACATATCGGTACTATTAATGAAATGAGCAGTGATACATCTGCCTCTTCATTATATGAAATAGAATCTATGAGTATATCCTCTATAGAAGTAGCAGATTCTGATGAAGATCTCTGTAACTCTATTGAGCATCTCAAAATTAATATGAATACCATAAACAAAACATACAATCAGGTAAGGATTACCCTCCTTAATGATAAGGGGATCCTCCCCATAAAAGAGGGAATCTCAGCCGGATATACTTTGTATGCCTGTAAGGCAGTTACTATAAAAAGATATCGAAGCGCAGAAATAAGCCTCGATTTACGAATATTTATACCTCTTGGATATTATGGTATAATCCATAGTATTCCTCTACATGCCAATAAAGGTATAATCCTTACACAGGGCTTTATTGAGCCGGTATCCCGACATAATGTCACTATAACAGTCAAAAATACAACTTGGGAAGGGGATTATGACATTAATAGGGGAGATCCAATTGGATTGCTTGTAATCCACAAATACGAGGATCTACCTATTGTAGTCGATCCACCCCTTAGGAAACCTATTAATGATCCTCCACCTGAGTCTAGCAGCTCTGGTAGAGATTATCATGAACAATACTGTGAATTTAGAATATATATGAATACTATAACTTCGGAAGAAACTTCAAATTCCAGTCTCTCTCGTAGTGAGGGAGAGCAATTTGAAATTACTGATGAAGATTTAGAAAAGCTAAAAGAAGCTATACCTCATTCAGATAAGAAAGAGGTATATAAACCAGTTTCCTTTCAGTCTAGATTTTTGAATAAACATACATATGTATTCGAAAGAATGCAAGGCAATATTGAATTACGAGGCGGAGAAGACTTTTCTTCTATTTGTCTTTTAGATAGAAAGAAGATTAAAAAGTTGAAAAGGAAGTACCCAAAAATGAGGTATCTTCATATTGGACTAATACAAGTTAAAATAACCGGTCTATTTCGAACTGGAATAGACACACCCATATTAGTTGTCTGTATGGATGAGCGGATAATTAACAATCCTCTAAATAGTATTATTGGGGGAGCTAAATCCAATTTAGCAAATAGATTATTTGGAATGAATATTCATCCAGACTTTTCTATTAGTCTTGAGGATGAGAATATACAAAAAACATGTACCTTATCTATTAACCTACAAGGCATAGAACTTTTGCCTGGATCCAAAGTTTTGGGAATACAATGGGAACATTGCATGGCCTTGAATGATACGCCTACTTTCAAGTCCATTACTCCCAAACATTTGGTAAAACTATTTGAGGTTGGAGTAGGTAAAACTATTCAGCCAAGACTAGTTAAATTAGAACATTTGAGATTAGACAACGAAATGCAGTTGTTTGTTAGATCTCTTAAACCAAAAACTGAAGTACCTACTGAGTACTTCATTGCGTCTGGAAATACAATATCTACGGTTATAAATAACAGCCGATCTATTCAAAATGAAGAATCCTCGTCTTCTAATACAGCGAGAATATCACGATCTAACTCCATGAGTCATCTTGGTACACAACAACTGCCAATTGATGAGTACTCTCATAGAGCTAGTATTAGTGATTGTCCTGTAGAAGGAAGAACAAAATTATTAATAGATCAGGCAAAGCAAGTTAGAGAAAATCTAACAGTACATACACCATTATCCCGAATCCGGGAGCAAAATTCCGATCTTGCTTAATGAGTTCTAAGAAAGTTAGACATACAGAATTTAATGCTAGCGAAATAAAAGAGGCATATAAGCTATTTGTCATTACAAGTAAATATAAAGAACTCATAAAATATGATTATCCTATTAAATCTAACTATAGATATATTGTTATGAGACAACTGGATAATACTTTACGAAGTCTCAGAGATCATATTCGTATGTATCATAAAATGAATAAAGCAGACAGAGAAAAGGCTACTATCCGAGGAATTAAAGCCTCTGCTAATAGATTAAAAAATAAAGAGGCTGAAACTTCTAATGTTGAATTACTCCCAGAGGAGCACATAGATCTTACTTCTGATGATGATCTGGACCTTGAGTTGGCCAGTACATCTTTAGATATGTTGAGTCAGGACCTTGAACTAATTGATGATGATATCGATTGGCTCAAAATACCTCTTGACTCAATTCCTGAATTGGAGGAAATACTCAAAACTCCTACTAATGATCAGGACAACATATGATTTAAAAACAGCTCCACAATATCATATTTATATACCCCTGACTTTATATATACCAGGGTATAAAGAATTGACTATCCACGCACTCCTAGATACAGGAGCGGAGGCTAGTGTACTACAAGAAATATTTATACCGGAGCACCTACGAATTAAGGTTGAAAGACCATGTCGTTTAAACGACTTTATGGGACGACAAGTTCAAGTGAATCATAAAGCCATTATACCTGTCCAACTACAGGATATACATGGGAATTCAAAAACATATGAATTTACTTTTACTCTATTACCTAAGGAATTTGACTGTGATTGTCTGTTGGGTATGGACAACCTCCGTCATTATTCACCATTTAATAAGCATTATATTGATATTGACGGCATGTCTGTCCCTCGTATTCCTTTCAATGTGCATATGGCTGACCTTTATAAGCCCCGCGCAGCACAGCGTGGTGAGGATACCACCACCACTACTACTACTAACAACGCTGCTGACGCTGAAAAAGTTTGCACATATACACTACCTACGGAAAATAATTTCCAAAAGGTTATCCATGGAATGTTGGAACCCTTATATTCTGACAATCCATTAAAATGGTTCGATAGAGCTCCTCGCTTTTGCAAGATTGAGCTCTTAGATATACATAAAGACTCAAAGGTTAGAGTCAATAGCATTATGGTTTCTCCTACTGATAAGGAGGAATTCGCTAAGCAAATTGATGAGTTACTTCGTTTAAAACTAATACAAAAAAGTT
Organism: Iris pallida; assembly: GCA_029216955.1. Taxonomy (NCBI): domain Eukaryota; kingdom Viridiplantae; phylum Streptophyta; class Magnoliopsida; order Asparagales; family Iridaceae; genus Iris; species Iris pallida. Next base: position 2,765,618 of record JANAVB010039820.1, on the reverse strand, counting down.
CTAGTACTCATTCCTCACCAGCCTTCCTAGTTAGGAATCATGCTGAGATCAAACGAGGAAAAGCTAGAATGGTTATTAATTATAGAAAGCTAAATAGCTATACTAAATTTGATGGGTATTTTATCCCTTCAGCTGAAAAAACAAATACAAGGAGCTAAGTTTTATAGTAAGTTTGATGCTAAATCTGGTTTTTGGCAAATTAAACTTGCTGATAAAGCTTCCATTGAGTTAACAGCATTCAGTTGCCCGCAAGGACACTTTGAATGGCTTGTTATGCCCTTTGGGTTAAAGAATGCTCCGCAAATTTTCCAGAAATGGATGAATTCTATATTCGGACATTTAGATTATGTTGTTGTATATATTGACGATATTCTTGTGTTTTCCAAAACAGCTGATGAACACAAGGAACATCTATTATCAGTAGTAAAACTATTATTAGATAACGGTATTATTCTGAGTCCAAAGAAAATCGAACTGTTTAGAACAGAAATCGATTTTTTAGGAAAAATTGTTAAAAATGGTCAAATTGAGTTGCAGCAACATATATATACAAAAATAAAAGATTTTCCTGAAGACTTTAAAACTCTTAAAGAGCTTCAGAGTTTCTTGGGATTGCTTAACTATGGCAGAAAATTTATTCCTCATCTTTCTGCTAGAGTTGAGAAATTACAAGACAAGCTTGCTGCTGAACAAGCGAAATATAAACGTGATACTGGAGAACAACCCCGTAAGTGGGACACTAGTAGAATTCCTATTTCCCTTTCACCAGATGAAAAGGGTGAAATAGCAAAAATAAAGGAGCTAGTTAAGGATCAAAGAATCCTCTACTTCCCACTTGATAATGAAAAACTGGTTTTGCAAACTGATGCTTCTGATCTCTTTTGGGCAGGAGTTCTCATTGCAAAGCAAAAGGAAATAGTTGCATATACATCCGGGAAATTCACCAAAACCCAAATTAAATATGCTACATATGATAAAGAACTATTGGCAGTTAAATTAGCCATCAAGAGCCTAAGGATATATTTATTATATAGAAATTTTATCATTGAAACGGACAACAAATCGGTGGCTCAGTTTCTTAAGAAGAAAATAATTAATAATCCTGAAGAAAATCTCAGGAGAATTAGAATAGCAATGTATTTAGAAATATTTAATTATGATGTGGTATATATTCCTGGCTATACTAATTTTCTTGCTGATACATTAACCAGGATATGATACATGGACCAGGACGACTTCCTTGAGATGCGCCGGGTGTTCGAACAGATGAGCACCGAGGACGCCTTCACCAAGGTTGCTGGCAAAAAAGCCAGAGCTGAGACTTCCATGGCGGGAGCCTCATCTTCAGGAGCACAAAAGGCGAAGAGCCCAGCTCCAGGGACTGCCACCGGTCCACAGGCGAATAGCCAAAGGGTGAACAACCCGCAAGCCCCGGCGAATAGCCAGCCTACAACTGCTGCCGCACAGGAGCAACAAGCAAAAGGAAAGACCTGGGAAGGACCAAGAAAGCCTCCACAGAAGACTTTTGCCACAGCAATGTTGAAAAATTGGTACAATCAGGATCTCGAGAGAGTTGACAAGGGTTCTTGGGATCTGTTCAATGGCTGCTATAGAGCTATTCAGGCCAATGACATAAAGGGAGCTTGTTTCTGGCTCTCCCAGCTCGAGAAACAATACATAATCTCGAGAAATAGTGCTATACAGCTAAATACCAAGCTAACTGATGTCCGGAACAGGGCCACTCAGCTGATTTATTATAGCTCTACATCAAGATCTCCCGCACTCATATCTAGGGAGCGTGATCTATTTCAGGGAAATTGCTCTGAGCATAGGGAGCTAAAAGAAATATTAAAACAAATAAATAGTCACGACTTGGTGAATCTTAGAATGTCGGATGTCCTGACTTTCTTCACCACGTTGGATCTTAAGGAGGAAAAACTCCTTAATATTGAGTCTGAGGTCATGGTCCAAAAAATGATCACCATGTACCAACAAGGACTTATTGAAGAATCACGACTATTAACATATTTTAAGTGCTTGGACGATTCAAGCGTCATAAAATATTTTGAAAATGAAGAAATTATATGTAGTAAATATGGAAATCTACATTTAGTTGTATGTTTCCAGGAAATTGTGAAGTTTGAGGCCCAGATTAAAAAAGGGCTCATTCATGAGGTTTTCATCAACACTTCCGAAGTGGAGCTCTATGAGAAGTTCCTTCCGAAGATCTGTTGGGAGGCAGCTCTTTCGCACACCAGCCGTTTCCAGAAGCAGTTCAGATTTACTATCTGGAGTGTCTGGGAAGAAAGGAGGTACATCAAATGTTTTCCCTCCTACCAGATATGGGAGCTCCGACGACACGAGGGAGATCCAGGCTTGAAGTTTTCTCAGTTCAAGCGAGAAGATTTCAATGAAGAAAAAGAGCGACACGGTGCTGCATGCGAGTTTTTCAGGGAATTTGCCAAGCTTCCTGAAGAGCTCGCCTTACTCACCATCAAGGATAATATCATCTTGGCGGATTATCTCAGTATTCCGATACAAGATGATCTCAAGCATCTACTGATCCAGGAGTTCGTCGGATGTATGAACCTTGGACCTATTGGGCAGCAGGCGCGGGTCAAGGTCTCTTCTGAAGAAGAAGAGATGGACTGAGGATAGAAGCATGGTGGACCGATGTTGAAGAAAATCACCTTCAGAGAGGTTTTCAGGCGCTACCGAAAACGTGTGGGGTGGCGTTTCTGTAAATTATGTAAAATTAACAATAAAAATGCAAAGAAATTTCGTGCGCAGGTCTCTATTCCTACGGTGCAGCAACCTCCTTCGTCTCCATGGGCATTTTTGGAGGAAGAAGTACCAGATACAGCTGAAGAGGTGCCAGAGTCACCAAATGAGGAAGCAGTTCCAGACATACCATCCGGAACGATTGGGTCCAATACCCTCGAGACCCAAACAGAGCAAGCACCAGAGCAAGCACCAGAAGAAGCCGACAGGCAAATCCGTCAGTGGGATCCAGAGAATCGACCTTCTCCACCGACAGATTTTGATAATTGGGGGGACTGGTGGAAAATAGTTTATCGGGGCCCTCCACAATGATAAAGTAGATTCCTTCCTATCTACACCAATGACGTGTTCTGGTGATGTGACATAAAGAAGTTTTATGCTTATCATCTTTGATGAGCTGTGCACAAATGATTCCCGGTAAGCACTAACCGGCTGAACCGGTGATGAGTTTCGACCCCTATAAATAAGGGTGTGAGTGGTGTATGATGGGGCAACGAAAACTGAAGTGTTCTTTTGTATTGTGAGAATTCTGAGTGTTCTTGTGTGTTCTTGTGTTTGTTCTTGTGTTTGTACATCTATCTGGTATCAGAGAAAAGAAAGGAACTCCTTTAGTCCATTTCGGCACGGATACGCCAACGACCCTCATATAGTTAAGGAACGATGGATTGAAAGTGTAGGCGCATATGCGTCCCGCATAGAGATCCTACTTAGAGATGCACAATAACATGACAGGGAAGGATTACGGCATATTTACCTTGCGTCGGTGCAAGGGCGAGTGCGTCGACTTGGTAAGTCGCGCCACGAATCAAATACGAGATTGCTTGTTTGCTTGCCTATTCAATTCGATAACATGCTTGATATGCTAACATGCTTTACGCTTTTGAAGATGCCATAAAATTGACCCTACGGAGAACATAGCAAGATCAAAAGCTAAGTTGCATGATTCAACATAAATATTAAAATGTCGATTTGGAAAGATAATCTTTGTTTCAGTACATGCGAGGACGAACGTACTGATCCCCCACCAGCTTCATGCAGGGTACAGGGAATGGATTGCTCGCGGTGAAGCATTGCTTGAACGTGTTGAGGCTTGGAATACCGAAGCGCATTGAAGCGTGCTATCATATTGACGCTCGGACTACGTAGCTGGATTGATGCGGCCGAGATATAAAAGACATGATGTATGGAACGGTGAAATCCTTTGTGGGCAAGAGAGAACCTGAGTGTTGTAGCCAATCTGGCATATATTGTTAGGCTATCGAAAGCCATTGTAATCTCAGTTTCGAATATCAATAACGAGAATCGTTTCGTATACTCTGTTTTCCTTTCGTTGTTAATATCGAATCAAAAGATAACCATTTGAGAACTTGTCATCTTGCCTTGCACGAGCGCAACTCCAGGCTCGTGCGGCATCACGCTTCCTGCGAAGACGATGATTCGGGTGATTCTGGGTCGGGGCGTGACAAATTGGTATCAGAGCTCTAGGCTCAATTTCCTCTGGACGCTCGCTTCATTACAATTCGAAAAGTTGCCCACCACCACTTGATATCACTCTTGACTCTACTCGATGCCGTACTGGATATTCCATACAATAAGTCTTATACAAATCGTATAATTTTGCCGTATGTGTTTTGAAAATTACACGATGTTTGCTAAAAAAGTCGCGAGGGGTATATTGCATTGAATGCAAACGAGCCGAAAAAATGTTAGTTGCTGCAAGCGCAACAAATTGTGAAATACGATTTAAGATATTGTCGCAATGTAACATGTTGAATGAGAAATAAAATGATGCACGAAGTGCAGCGAGTTAATGTAAATATGCGTTAAAATGAAAGTGAGAAGTGATAAGCCAATACCGAATGTGTTAAAACGGATTGTGCATTGACTTGGAAAGTCGAGAGTAATTCGTTGCACGTGGTACGGTAAATGTTGGAAATGATCGTTGCACGATGTGCAACGCGTATTAAAAGTAAAAATTATTGCACGTGGTGCAACGCATATCAAATTAATCGTTGCACGAAGTGCAAAGGAAATTAGAAATGAATCGTTGTACAAAGTGAAATGAAAGTGTCGGAAATAAATCGTAGCACGATGTGCAACGCGTATCGAAAGTAAAATTTGTTGCACGGGGTGCAACACATATCAAATAAATTGTTGTACGAGATGCAACGTAAGGAAATAATTAAAATCGTAAATCGATAGAACGAATCGTTCGGTTGCACACCAAACTTATGTTGGCAAGTGAGAACATTGACCGAATCGTGTCGAATTTTGATAGAATCAAAGTTACGGTTGTGATCAAGCACGATCACTGCGAAAATCGTGAGTCGGAAGAGAACGTTGGCCTATACTAAGTATAACGCAAGGGAAATGGCTTGAATTTCGAGTGGTATATGCCATACCACGTAGGCGATGAATGACTCGATTTCGAGTGGCAAATGGTATAGCACTTGTGCGATAAATTGCATCGACGCTTTGTAAGAATTGCGGAAAGTTTGTCCGCAACGGACGGGGGAGTACCGAGACTCGATTGAAAATTTGTATGACGGTATGTTGATGCAAGTGTTCTTCGAAATTCGGTTGGGACGATAAGGCGAGACTCGTATCAATGAACGATACGTCGGACGAGAATGATAAGTCGGTCGGACGACCAAGACTAGCAAAACGATTATGCCTTGACGCAATAATCGGATCGACGGAAAAGGAATACTCGAGCTTACAAATGAGTCGTACGACTTGCGATCTCGGTAGAAACGTTGGGCGAGACGAATCGAATCGTACGACTGGCGATCTCGATAAAAATGTTAGGCGATGCAAACATTGAAATTGAATCGCACGATGTGTGACTTCGGTAAGAAAGTTGGTTGACGTGAGAAATCGTGCCTAAGAAATAGTTGGTTACGTTACGGCAAAACTCATTTGAGTACGACTGAAAAACACGCAAAACTTAGAGGGCGTGATCGTATAACTCGAGGGTTCGATGTTGGATAATCGGTAACTCAGTTACACGATCAAAGTAGAATGCGGTGAATCGGAGAACGAGTAGATGCGTATGAAAAAGTTTGTTGCGAACTTGGATGTATGCGATACGAGTTAAGTTGATGTTGAAACGGATTCGAAGTCGACCCTCTTGCTATCGAAATTGATATGAAGTATCAAGATCGATATGCAAGGAAACGTAAGCACGATGTGAGAATACAAAATAGAGTGCGCCTTGCGCTATCAAAATTTTGTAAGTAAGGATACGAGAATGAACGAAGTTGGTTGATCGTAAATTTTGTGATTGATCAAAGACGAGACTATAAGTCATCGACGATTGCTCGATGCGTATAGCATCTCGTGTGTCGACCCACAAATAAGATAGACTCGAACTGGATATGAGTAGATGTTTCGTAAATTACGGAATCATCGACGGCAGTGCATGACTTGACTCGGAGGATAGTTGCGCATCAGTTGCGCCGATAGAAATGGTTTTGTCCGAAATTGGGTAGTCGCATAGAATCGTCGGAACATGATTTGGCTCCGAAATAAGATATAGCATGGTTCGTAGTAAACTTTCCTTCGGTGATGATCCACAATTATCGAGCGTAGCTTCGGGGCAGCTAACCCTAGAAGACTTGACCGTCAAATTAAATTGAATGCTGCAGACCGTAAGATGACCCATGCGATATCGCATATGAGATTGCACTGATAACAAATATAACACGGTGCATATTGACGATAAGTCTAGGCGATCGAGAATTGTTGGAACGGTTTTCGATTGCGAATGATAAGTTAGATTTTGAGTATTCGTCGGATGGATACTTGAATGGTTATATTGGTCGACGATCGAACTTGAAATTTACCAACGAACTTGGTGATGCGAGTAGGCGATTGCGAAAAATGTGCTATGCACGAGAGAGAACAATAAAGAAATGACTTACGAGTCATGTTGTTAGATTCGGATTCACCTTGCAATTGAGCTTGCGTGAATTGAAATTTACATTCAATATTGCGAGATGGATAAGTTGGGAATTTGGCTAGTGAATTCCTACTCGTTAGGAAATTGAATGTAAGACGCGTCGTAAAGACCTTCGTGCTACGGCGATCGTTGCCTTGAGCACCGTCGCCTTGATGTAAACTTTCGTGTTAGATAGATTGTGGCCTTTGTGCAATGTCAATTTAAAGTGCGTTGGGAGAAGTTAAGCACGGGGACTATATAAGTAACCTAGCGGGCGTAGCCCTGAATGTTGATGCATTTGCAAGTTAACGAAGGAAATCGTAATCGAGATAAGTGCATAAGCCAGACTTCGGAAATAGTTGAGTGGCGAATTCGAACACAAGGCATTACGGAGACTCGTTGTGATTGGATGCGCGACGGCTTGACGCGACGCATAGAATTGATAGTTTCGATAAAACATACGAAATAAGAAAGACGATTTTGAATCGCGTCGCGTGCAGTGACTTTATTGAATGAATCACGTATGTATCGAATATACGTATGCGATAAAATTTTGAGAACGGTTGCTAAAGATAAGTCCGATTGAGAGTACGAGATGGCAAGCATAGGATTGAAATTTACCTGTCAGCTTTGTTCCAATTTGCTACCACTAGGATTGGTCAAAATACATATATCTTCGGGACGCCTTGAATATAGGTATGAATCCAAATCGAGTTGTATACAAAAGTTCAAATCGAGCGACAGGGAAGACTTGAAATGTTAGTGAAAAGCTTGTGAGATAGTGTGAAACTGAATAACGTTGGTGGGACGAGATCGTGAAACGATCTATAAAACACTTAGTCGGAGTGTTAGCTTTGGTTCGAGGACGAACCTTGTTTTGAGTGGTATATTCTGTAATGCCCTGCTCCGTACGGCATATTACGCTGAAACGTTGACTTAACGAGTCGCGTTGACGCAAAAGAAATGTATCGATACAAAACGATACGAGAGTTAAGTTGTCCCGAGCAATGCATCAAACTAAGTTGATGCGAAGAGTTGCCTTGTCCCGAAAGAATGCATCAAGTTGAATCGATGCGAAGCGCCACGTTGCCCGGAAGGATGAGTGCGTTGAATCGGCTCGAAGATTCTAAGAAATCGAATCGACCAAGGCGCAAGTCCGAATCGTTGCAAGTATTGATTTTAGTTGGTTTCGTGTGCAGGTTATACTTTGACGGAAAAATATTAGAGGTCGATCATTTGCAATATTTAGTAAGGGGTCCGCAAAATTAAATCGTCGCCTTGCGACGGGCCGAGACTTGGGCACGCTAAGGCAAATCGGACGTATAACTCAATGAAGCACGAAGTGCTCGAATGGCTAAGTCAGGAGAGTGGCCGTGCAAACAAGTTATGAAATCGAGCCGCATCGGCTCGGCAAAATGACGAAGGCGTATCGACTTAAGGTGGAAGGATTGACTTCTTTTTATTCTTTCACTCGATAAGTCAAATATATTATTGTATGCTAAGTTAACCTATCGACGCCACGGGCATGGCCGATCGGAGATAAATCATAGTGTGAGTCAAACACTAAGTTAAAATAATTGAAATGAAACGTGCATCAAATGCACGAGTCGCTATGGAATATTGGATATCGCTAAGGCGAGCGCCTCGGTGTGCAAGCCGTAAGAACATGGGATAACTGTACTCGGCGAGTGCCTTAGTGCACGAACTATACCGTGCCTTTGTTGTACGAGTTAGACGGCTAGAACATTGAAAGACAATAGGCGAGCGCGCAAGCCCCGAACATTGAATGCTAAGTTATAGAACATGGATATATGGTCGAAACGTGCCTACGTGCACGGGATAATAAAACATGGCTTCGTTACGAGAGAATACAGTTGTGGCATGAATGTGGCAGAACTGTCGAATATGACATGGTGTCCCGAAAGGTGTTCAAGACCTTCGGGTCGTTCGGTTGACGAGCATTGAGTTGAGGCACGATGATATGGAATCATTGAAACGAAGTATGAAATGTAAGAACACAGAAAGCTAACGAAAGAGATGCGAGATGATAAGTCTGAGTCTCGGACTCAAGACTATGTTTGGTTGTTTGAGTTTGATTACTTGAATGATAGGGCGTTGTATGGTCGATTGGAATGGGCTCGAGATTAAATTGTGATAATAGCCCGTGCACGGGTGTTTCCCCCAAACGGTTAAATGCCGGAGCTCTCCGGAACCGCTTTGGCCGCGGAGGGATTCGAATAATCTTTGTAGGCGCACATCCTTAAACAAGATAGGAAAAGCCGCAAATGATGGTATACAGCGAGAACGTTTCGGTTGTTGGAATGTGACCCAACCCGTGAAACGCCGAGCAGCCCGACCAAATAGAGAGAAAATAATGAGAGAAAAGAAAGGAACTCTTTTAGTCCATTCCGGCGCGGATACGCCAACGGCCCTCATATAGTTAAGGAACGATGGATTGAAAGTGTAGGCGCATATGCGTCCTGCATAGAGATCCTACTTAGAGATGCACAATAACATGACAAGGAAGGATTACGACATATTCACCTTGCGTCGGTGCAAGGGCGAGTGCGTCGACTTGGTAAGTCGCACCACGAATCAAACATGAGATTGCTTGTTTGCTTGCTTATTCAATTCGATAACATTCTTGATATGCTAACATGCTTTACGCTTTCGAAGATGCCATGAAGTTGACCCTAAGGAGAACATAGCAAAATCATAAGCTAAGTTGCATGATTCAACATAAATATTAAAATGTCGATTTGGAAAGATGATCTTTGCTTCAGTACATGCGAGGACGAACGTACTGATCCCCCACTAGCTTCATGCAGGGTGCAGGGAATGGATTGCTCGTGGTAAAGCGTTGCTTGAACGTGTTGAGGCTTGGAATGCCGAAGCGCATTGAAGCGTGCTATCGTATTGACGCTCGGACTACGCAGCTGGATTGATGCGGCCGAGATATAGAAGGCATGATGTATGGAACGGTAAAATCCTTTGTGGGCAAGAAAGAACCTGAGTGTTGTAGCCAATCTGGCATATATTTTTAGGCTATCGAAAGCCATTGTAATCTCAGTTTCGAATATCAATAAAGAGAATCGTTTCTTATACTCTGTTTTTCTTTCATTGTTAATAGCGAATCAAAAGATAACCATTTGAGAACTTGTCATCTTGCCTTGCACGAGCGTAACTCCAGGCTCGTGCGGCATCACGCTTCCTACGAGGACGATGATTCGGGTGATTCCGGGTCGGGGCGTGACAGATATATTGTGACAACCAGGCGACTGCGGCGGCGGCATCAAATGACCTCTTTAACGGGAAGAAGAGGACTGTGCGGTTGAAGCACATAACAATACACGATCTCATCAAAAGGGGTGTTATTGCAGTGATTGATGTTCGGAGTCAGGAGAACCTGGCGGATCCGTTCACCAAGGGCCTCAAGCGCCAGCTGGTCGATGACACAGCTTGTAAAATAGGCTTGAAGGCATTCTGATATTGTGTTATTACAATCCTACCATAAAGTTTTATGCTATTAGTTCAAAGAGAAATCTACTAGGCATCTAGCTTTTGGTTCAAGGGAGGACTATTAACCAGAAGAATATCAGGAACGGTGGGTACTTGTCCTCTGTGACATGGAGAGGTTACGGACCTACAACCACTGTTGTCTACTGTTGTTTTCTGCAGAAAACGGATCCTGTGGGAAGGTTGGCTTAAATGCCTTAATGAGTTCTCAGGCAGAGTGAATGCCTGGAGTGCTTTACAGGAAGCTCGGTAGCGCAGCACTACAAGGAGTGTAACTCCATGCTATAGTGGGGTGACTCCACCATGAGGTTTCCAGGTAGGGGTAATGCCTCGGCTTTACAAGCCAAGTCACAGCGAAGTAGCACCGCAAATTGGCAGGTAGCCTAATGCTGTATGATAATCGTAAATAAAGAGAGGTAGACAGCACTACAAAGAGGACGATGTCCTCATGTTACAGTGGCATGACACCACGAAGAGGTACCAGGTAGGGTAAAGCCTCAGCTTTGTGAGCCATGTCATAGCGGCGTAACACCGCACGGAAGCGCAATGCTTCATGCTGGGTAGTTTGGCACTACAAAGAGGCCTGTGACCTCATGCTACAGTAGTATGACACTACGATGAGGTACCCAGGTGGGGTAAAGCCTCGGCTTTAAGCCATGTCATAACGACGTAGCATCGCAAAGAAGCGCAATGCTTCATGCCATGTCTCTTTATAAAGAACTCACCTATAGTGTATAGACAGAGATATCAGGCCGTCTCTTGAGGGTAAACTTGTAGATGCCCAAAAATTATACACTGAAACCAGGCTGGCACAAGGCCTTCAATGTGCAGCCAGAAGCACAGTTGATGTCATTATGTGAGTAGGAAGAATTACAGTTATGGTGCAGAATTCAAGGCTTAGTCCATTCTTGTATCATGCTGTTATTTAACCTATGCGGGAAGATTCAAGTCGCAGTGACATCTCTCCTAATGCATGATGGGCAGTCACTGTGGGGAACGCTCAACCCATATATTGAGATATGTGGGGGATTGTTGGTATTTTTGCCTTTGGACTAGAAAAGATAGTCCCACATCGGCTACACCAAATAGAGAGTATCTCAATATAATGCATTGCTTGTGTTGAGGTGTGCACATGAGGTGTAGTGGGGCACAAGTTTGTGCCATGTGGGAGTATTTTTCCTAGAAGGAAAAAGGATTAAATCCAACAAGGATGCAAGTTGATTTTTGTTGTGCGGGCTCGGACTCGGACACGGACTCCAGGGTGTCTCGTGCATGCACGGGAGTGTTCGGGGTGGTAGGCGTGGACTGGCACACTTCTATGCTGATTGTGGGATGATCTAAAATATCAAACTCTATTTTTGAGTATTGGTATTTTAGTCCCACATCAACATTGAACAACCAACTGCTGGGTGCCTAGACTTAGCCAACGAGCCGTACAAGACGACTTAACTTGTGGGACGTGCGAAGGCTATGCCAAGCCTTGCGGGACTGGACCGTGCATGCTTTATCAAGCATTCATGTGGACGACGCCTATGACTTAGGCTGATTTGAATGTCGGGGCAACATGACGGGACCGTGCATGCTTTAACAAGTATTCGAGCGGGCGACGCTTATGACTTAGGCTATTTCGAGAGTCGGGGCAACTTAGCAACTTAGGCCAACTTTCTCCTCCCAAGCCACGGGATCGAAGGATCGTGTGTCATTTAAAAGCACGCTGAGCCGACTTCTATGAAGACCGTGGGACCATTTTCCATGTTCTAGGACATTCCGACCTGACGGAATTATTCCCTTGGCTATGTTGGTGCGTAGCTTTTAGATTAGCCTACCAGTGCAAGTTGAAAACATGCGCATTATTAAGTGATGGCTAAGATGAGGCAAGTTCACCGAAACTACCCCACCTGAGCGAGGAGTCGCCTCGGACGAGCGAGCCTTCGAGCAGCCGTTGCAAGGCTAAGTTCCAACGCCATCGGCATTTCGATTCCTCCGATTAACTTTTGCGGGACGGGGCACTACAACATACACCACTCAGAACAAGTCTCATCCTCGAGACTTTCCTGAAGGCAAGCCATCCTACCATTTCTAGGGCCAAGACTAATCGTGTCCAGACGTGGGACTATCGCACACACTTCGGCTACGCGTTTCTTCGATTTCGAGCCACGCTCGCACTATTATCAATCCTTTCGTTAACATGATTTCAAGATCTCGACACACTCCCATCTTTCAAGTCTTGCTTGAACTCATTGTATCACTTGGCTGGATCGTGCACGTATTCCAAGCGTCCCTAAAATACATGCATTCAGCCAAGCCGCATTATAGAGAATTTGTCATTCTCACTCGAGTCGCCTCGTACACATACCCAGGCATCCCTGAAATATATGCACGTCAGCCGAGTCTCATGAGCAGGGTTTCCTACGTTCGTGATTCATGCTATCCATTCAAAGCAATCCTCAAAATCAATTCTTCGATTGATAACTCTGCAACAGGGGCATTTCGCCTAACCGCTAGGCCAATCTTTATGAGGCTAAGTTAATGTCAGGATTGGAATCATAGTTCCCCAACAATAATGCCAACACTGACCCCAATCCTAGGGTCAAACCAAAGTCGATAGTACGGGATTTTCTACCCAAGCTCGCGTCACTCAGATTTCTAAACATCGAGCACGATCACCTATTCGCATCAATGCATTCGTTGCACGTATTCGAATCCATTCAAATCACCAATTCTAACCAATTCATGTATTCGATCACGAGGTCGTCCGGCTCGACAATACGTTGTGCCCCAATCTCACGCGAGTCCGATTATCCACGGTGGTTCATGAATTACCATGCAACGCACCCGCGGAATAATCATTCTCATCGGGACGTAACTCTTGTTTGAGTTTAGATTAACTCATTTTTGATACGCGGATTGGACCTACTCAATCCTCAAGTTCAATTCTTCAAGCACACAAATCCATTCTCGAGTCACCTTCGCGTCAAACCACAAATCGAAGCACACAAATTGTCACGCCAAGCTAGGTCAATCACCCCCGCTGTATGAATCACCATACCAGCGCTCACGCAGAGTGATCGTCTCAAATCGGCGCGACGCATGTACGAGGCTGGAGTTGCGCTCGCATAAGACAAGAATGTCGAAGTTGTGGTTGTCGACGAAGCAAATCCGAACATTTTTATTTTCATCCAAGCCAAGTTCGATAGTCCGACCGTCATTTATTCAACTAGAAAATCCCCGAGCCAAGTTTTATCTTTTTTTTTGACACATTTCAATATCCCGAGTATAGCATCCGTCGAAACAATAACATTTGCACGATCGTCATTTGTCGAGTCAGAGTACCCCCGAGTTATCGCATATCGATCTTTGATACGTCTCAATACCATCGACGATATGCGTAACCTGACGATCTTCCTCTGCAACCAATTTTGAGTCGTGCGTTGACGCTGTTGTCCGAGTTGGATATTCCACAATCTTTTCGATATTCAAGATTAAGTTCGATCGCTATTCCTCAAGCTCGTTTCAAGATCGTTGTTCAAAACTCAAGTCACATTTCATTTGCATCAATCCGATATCGTGCGCGCGATCCTCTAAGTTTCCTCGATCAAGACCATTCATTTTCATTCATCGTTTCGAATTATTTTGATATCTTTTCCTAACTCACGTTGCCTATTCACAAGTTGTCCGAATGAGATGCTCGTTCGGGATATTCGAAATCACGACCAACTAAACGTGACGCGTTCTAAGGCTTTGCGCGATCGCATCGCCTCGCCGACATACTCGCCGTTACTCGTAATCCTCAATCTTGCTCGAATGATTTCCAAAAAAATCTATACACCACTCGGATTCAAGCCATACGATCTAGTCCGCAATCATTTTCGCATCATTCGCTAAGACGTCTTTTAGATTCGTTCGACGAATCGCTAGCATAGTCGCTCGCATCGCAACGACGCACTAAGTCGTTCGTACTATTTCCTCAAAATCCAAGTCAATCTTTCGTGTACGCGTTAGTTCGATAGCATTCCTATCGATAGACGATCTAAGTGTATCTTCGTTCCCAACCGAGCGGTACTTGATATCGCTCGCAACTCGTTTGCACCAAAAGTCGAGGTGCGCGATACACGACGCAACTTAGCCAAAGGCCGTGTGCATAGTTATTCCGTACGGACTTTTATTCGAGTTTGCATGCTCACATGCTAAGGTCAACGTTGGACTATAGTTAGGCATGCACGCGACTTCTAAGGTCGACGTAGGACTATTCGGGCACACGCGCAACTTGTTAACTTTAGCATGCGTTTTCATTCAAGACAAGTTGACACCGTTCGGCACAAAGCCCATTGCCTATCGATGCGTTCGATTGAACGCTTATACGAGCTTTTGAAAATATTTAGACTTATTGTATGGACATGCCGAGGGACAATTGAGAGAGAGCGCACATTTTTTCAACAATGACGAGCTTTCAAAACTGAGAAATTCAACTTGAAGTCCAAGGACGTAAAGCCGTGCTCTGATACCATTATGTCACGTCCCGCTCCCGTAGGAGCGATCATCCTCGCTAAGGCATGATGCTGCACGAGGCTAGATTACGCTCGTGCAAGGCAGTTCCATAACGGCCAATTACAATGGCGGCGACGGGGTCGTCGCACAGATAGTTCCAAGCAGATACGTTGAATATGCAGCAAAAATTTAAGAACAAGAACACATGAACACAAGTCATTCAAAAGAAGCTCTTTTATTGATATTGAATACAAGATTACATTTGTGGGCGCAAGGCCAAATTACAAGTCTCTCGTGCCCACTTTTCTCTCGTTTACAAGTCACTCTGCTCTCTCTCATCTCTCGATTACAATGCTTGAGCCAACGGAAGCTTCGGAAGGTGATGTCCATACATTATGTCCTGTATAAGTCTTCAATCAACACGGCCGCACGCTTCGAATCGCCAAGGAACTCCGTGCCTCGACGCATTCAAGCGAGCTCCGCGCCATGAGCTTCTACCTGTACCTGCACATGAACACTGTGTGGGTGTCAGTACTCAACTGTACTGGTGGAGTGAGCTTCTCGCCCACCCATACATAACCGACACGTTCATTTACTTTGTGCAGCTTAAACCCTTTCGATTGTCTTTCTAGTCTTGCCTTAGGATCAGTTTTAAGACTTGACGTCTAACCAACTCGACGTGCAATGACAGAGTCGTGCTGCAATACCGTGTATTTTGATCGAGGCAGTGTCTCATCGCCTAGGTACTTGACCAAACTTCAACTCGGGACGGCAGGGTCGTGCCACATTCTATTCGCAACTTAGACATATTCAAGACAACGCTATGCCGAGGAGCAACTTACGCGAACTCGGCCGTGCCAAGACCTTTGTTTAAACTCAAGCGCCTCTAGACCAATCCTCGTGCCCATGATTCAAGTGCCAAGGACGGTAATGGGACGACTCGTGCAGGCCGTGCCGCTAGACTTGATTCGTGCCTTAAGAACTGCTTAGACTTGTACATGCTTCAAGATTGAGGGCGTGCCTCGCAACTTATCAAGACTTATCGTGCTACCGCCTTACGGCCTTCCTGTTTAACTCATTTGTTAACTTAGACAAGACTTATGAACCGTAGTGACGAATCCATGAACATTTCGACACCATCTAACGTGCCAAGCACGGTGCCTATGCTGCAGCCCAGTCTTAGGCCCAGACATTGAGTTACAGACTAGACCAGCATTCAAGTTCTAGACTCAATCCAAAGGCATACACGCGGTGTGCCGCTATCTGTCGACACATCTACATGAGTGGTCACTAGCAATGTCAAGCTATCTTGGACACGGCTCGGCGGGGGTATCGGTCCGCCCTTCTAAGGGTAGCTAGTCCCGGAAGCGCCGATACTCCCATGCGGTTATCCGGCATCCTGGTTGAGCCGCACTCGCTTCTCCCGGGCGAATGATCCCGGTGCCCCGGAGGAGATCATTCGAGAAGACTACACCTTGTCGACAAGTTATCCAATGACCATGCAAGACCCAATTCGATCTATCAAATCCTTCCTTAACATGACCATGCATTCCTTCTTTCTATCAAGACTTAGCGAGACTCCCAAGTACGAGGGACCGATCTCGTGTGCGGGATATTTCAAGACTTAGCGAGACTCCCAAGTATGAGGGACCGATCTCGTGTGCGGGACATTTCAAGACTTAGCGAGACTCCCAAGTATGAGGGATCGATCTCGACGACAATAAGTCGCGTGGATTTCCTTTGTTCGTGGCAAGCTTTTTTACTAAACGGACCGCAGCTCGTGCCTTAGACAGACCTGGTTCTCTAGGCGATGCTATCGCTCAAGTCATATACTTATACGACGAGCCTTGTTCTCAAGGGACTACGCGACTTGACAACCGCAGATAGAGCGAGACAGTGCTAGAAATGGCTTCGATAGCCCAGCACAACTCTTGTCTAACTTATTCGGGCAATGACTCGACGAGCAAAGGCTACGCCGAGCTTCGCATCGAGGGAACGTGCTAGGCACGGGGTCGACATTGAACAACCAACTGCTGGGTGCCTGGACTTAGCCAACGAGCCATGCAAGACGACTTAACTTGCGGGACGTGCGAAGGCTATGCCAAGCCTTGCGGGACAGGACCATGCATGCTTTATCAAGCATTCATGCGGACGATGCCTATGACTTAGGCTGATTTGAATGTCGGGACAACATGACGGGACCGTGCATGCTTTAACAAGCATTCGAGCGGGCGACGCCTATGACTTAGGCTATTTCGAGAGTCGGGGCAACTTAGCAACTTAGGCCAACTTCCTCCTCCCAAGCCACGGGATCGAAGGATCGTGTGTCATTTAAAAGCACACTGAGCCGACTTCTATAAAGACCGTGGGACCATTTTTCATGTTCTAGGATATTCCGACCTGACAGGATTATTCCCTTAGCTATGTTGGTACGTAGCTTTTAGATTAGCCTACCAGTGCAAGTTGAAAACATGCGCATTATTAAGTGAAGGCTAAGATGAGGCAAGTTCACTGAAACTACCCCACCTGAGCGAGGAGTCACCTCGGACGAGCGAGCCTTCGAGCAGCCGTTGCAAGGCTAAGTTATAACGCCGTCATCGTTTCGATTCCTCCGATTAACTTTTGCGGGACGGGGCACTACATTGGGTTATGGCACAAGCGACTGGGTCATATGAGTGAGAAGAGATTGCAAATTCTAGCCAAAAGAGAGGTATTGACCGGGCTGAAATCGAAAGGTACACCTCTTGAACCTTGCACTGATTGTTTGGCTGGAAAACAACATAGAGTTTCATTTCATTATAAGACTGCAACTAGAAAACCCAATGTACTGGATGTTGTTTACTCTGATGTTTGTGGGCCTATGACTACTAACACTCTTGGTGGTGCAAGATACTTTGTCACCTTCATTGATGATCATTCCAGGAAGGTATAGGCATATGCAATCAAATCCAAAGATCAAGTCTTTGATGTGTTCAAGCAGTTTCATGCCAGTGTTGAACGTGAGACTAGTACGACTCTGAAGTGCATCTGTACTGATAATGGTGGAGAGTACATAGGAGACTTCAGAATCTATTGCAAGAATAATGGGATCAGACATGAAAGATCGATTCCAAACACCCCTCAGCACAACAGATTGGCGGAGAGGATGAACAGAACGATCGTTGAGCGGATCAGAACCATGTTATCTCACTCCAAGCTGCCAAAGGGTTTCTGGGGTGAAGCATTAATGACATCAGTTCACTTAATCAACTTGTCTCCATCAGCTCCACTCAATGGTGATGTACAGAACAAGTTCTGGACAGGAAAAAATGTGTCCTACCAATACTTGAAGGTGTTTGGGTGTAGAGCATTTGTGCACATTCCCAAAGACGAGAGGTCCAAGCTTGATGTCAAATCAAAAGAATGTATTTTTCTTGGCTATGGAGATGAAGAGTTCGGCTACAAACTCTGGGATCCTGTCAATAAGAAGATTGTCAGAAGCACAGATGTGGTCTTCTTTGAAGATCAAACTATTGAAGATTGTCAGAAGGGAGAAAAGGTTGATAGCTCCAAAGAATTTTCTGTCAACCTAAATCCAGTGTCTCGGCCCCGGAAATAAAGGGGAGATCCGGTCGAGAACAATGAAGCTAAAATCCATGATCATGTCGAGGACAATCATGATGATGATATTGTACATGAAAATGTTCAAGAAGAGCAAGCTCCTGAAGGACCTCTGAGAAGATCAAACAGACAACCGAAGCCTAACAGCCTCTACAGTCCACAACAGTATGTATTACAAACAGATGCAGGAGAACCTGAAAACTATCAAGAAGTTGTGACACACGAGAAAAAGGAGGAGTGGCTGGAAGCCATGCAAGATGAGATGAAGTCCTTGCATGAGAATCACACTTACGATTTGGTAAAATTACCAAAAGGAAGAAGGGCACTCAAGAACAAATGGGTGTATAAGCTGAAGACAGAAGAAAATAAATCAGAACCAAGATACAAGGTGAGGCTAGTTGTGAAAGGTTTTAGTCAAAAGCAAGAAATTGACTATGAAAAGATTTTCTCACCAGTGGTAAAGATGACATCTATCAGAGTAGTGCTCAGCTTGGCTGCAAGTCTAAATCTAGAAGTGGAACAACTAGATGTGAAGACTGCATTCCTTCACGGAGAGATTGAAGAAGAAATCTACATGGAGCAGCCAGAGGGTTTCAAAGTCAAAGGAAAAGAAGATCTAGTCTATCGACTAAAGAAGAGCCTGTATGGACTGAAACAGGCACCACGTCAATGGTATAAGAAGTTTGATCTCTTCATGACCAAGCAAGGATACCTAAGAACCACTTCTAATCATTGTGTGTTTGTCAAAAGGTACTCTGATGGTGAACTGATTATACTCCTTCTATATGTTGATGATATGTTAATCGTAGGTCGTGACAATGACAAGATCAGCAAGTTAAAGAAAGAGCTCAGCAAGTCCTTTGCAATGAAGGACTTAGGTCCAGCAAAGCAAATTCTCGGTATGCATATCTCTCGTGATCGAAGGAATGGGAAGCTGTGGTTATCACAAGAGCGCTATATCAAGAAGGTGTTGAAGAAGTTCAACATGGACAAGGCAAAGCCTGTAGCAACTCCACTTGCTGATCAATTTTTGCTCAACTCAAGACAGTGTCCTACAAGCAATAAAGAAAAAGAAGAGATGGCATCGGTGCCATATGCCTCAGCAGTTGGCAGTCTTATGCATATGATGGTGTGCACCAGACCTGACATGGCACATGCAGTTGGTGTCGTCAGCAGATTCTTATCCAATTCGGAAAAAGAGCATTGGAAAGCGGTGAAGTGAATTTTGAGATACCTCAGAGGTACTTCCAAAATGAGATTGTGCTTTGGAAATGACAAGCCTGTGTTGATTGGGTATACAGATGCAGATATGGCTGAAGATTTTGACTCCAGAAAATCTACTTCAGGATATTTAGTTACTCTTTCAGGGGAAGCTGTGTCTTGGCAGTCAAAGTTACAGAAGTGTGTTGCTCTGTCGACTACAGAAGCAGAATATATCGCAGCGACAGAAGCATGCAAGGAACTACTGTGGATGAAAAGATTCCTACAGGAGTTGGGTCAAGAACAACGAGAATATGTTATTTATTGTGATAGCCAGAGTGCTATCCATTTGAGCAAGAATTCGAATTTTTACTCAAGGACAAAGCATATTGACGTGAGATATCATTGGATTCGTAACGTGGTGGAATCCAAGCAACTTCAGATTGAGAAGATCCATACCAATGACAACGGCTCATACATGATGACTAAATCTTTACCTAAAGACAAGCACATCTTTTGCAGAAGTGCAGCTGGTATGACGGAGCCTTCCACTTAAGTCGGGAAGGAGAAAATTGTTGGGTGGTCCCTCCTTAATTGGATAGAGGATTTGGAGTTCCCAAGGTTCATTCACCTTGGAGAAAGTCTAAAGACTTGTGGAGTTCCCAAGGTTCATTCATCTTGTATGAATGA
This sequence comes from Iris pallida, assembly GCA_029216955.1. Classification (NCBI taxonomy): domain Eukaryota; kingdom Viridiplantae; phylum Streptophyta; class Magnoliopsida; order Asparagales; family Iridaceae; genus Iris; species Iris pallida. Next base: position 2,745,403 of record JANAVB010039820.1, on the reverse strand, counting down.
ATCTTGGAGGAGAACGTTCATTCCCTTATGGCTATATAAGGAGATGGTTTGGGAGATGTTTGGGTTAATCCTCCCTTGTGATCTTGGTGCTAGAAGTGGTGGTGCTCTTGGTGCTCCTTGCTTGCGGTGTTCTTCCGGGCGGTGCTTGCTTCTACCTCGGGTACTTCTTCACCAAAGTGTCTTCCATACTTGTGTATGAGAGAGATCCTCTTGAGTGTATCCAAGAGAGAGTTTGTAACTCTGTAATCCCACTATTCTTAGTGGAGGAAGAAAGAAAAGAACTATTGTTGTCCGATGACGTAGGCACATAGCCGAACCTCGTTAATTCTCTTGTCTTTTGTATGTTTGTTTTTCTTTTCTTTTCTCTAGCCTCCGTGTTAAGCGGATAAGCTAAACTTTAACTCATTGTAGCTCCCACGTTAAGTGGGTAAGCTATCTCCATCCCAATTAGCGGTATCAGTGCATACCCAACAACTCCATCTTGAGTCCATGTTCTAAAATTCTTAAACTGCCCGTGGTTCATTTATTGTTGCCAAATATTAGGAGATACTCAAATCATAAACGAAACAAATTAAGAAGCAACATCATCTTCGTCACAAAGAAGAAGAAGAATTAATTCTTGAAAGTTACATGAACGTTATATATGCAAAATGCAACACACAAAGTTTTCAGTAGCGCTACACCGAACTTGTCTCGTTCTTGTGGTCGGCAAAAAAATGTTTAACCTCTTTGACTAGACTGACTAGACGGACGATATCGAAATCGAATCGTGAAAAAGATGTGAGAAGTGGGCCGTGCGTTACGCTGTGCATTAAAAAAAAGAAGAAGTAGGTTTTCAGTAGCTTTTTAAACCCGCGAGGCACTTCCATTGATGTGCAGAATGGAGGCGGAAGGAAGGGTCGGCCTCCATCGACGCACTCCCGTCGATCAAATCCCTCGCCAGCTCCGACCACAACTCTTTCACACGCTTCCCCATCCTCTGCAAGCTAAACATATTCCTCGCGTGCTTCGGCTTTGAAACTGGAGACTATATATCTAGACGAAGGCTATGAACACGATATTTATAGGCTTATAGCTCGATCAATCGATTGTAAGTTTTAATCAAGAACAGTACTGTCGACCAAGACTCGGTCATACATTTTCTTTTCGAAGTTCTATAAGAACAGTGTCGACCAAGTCAGTCTTGTGTGATGATATTTATAATTTGTCCCGGACCGGACGCTTGTGTTTTCATTCAGTTAGACAAGACAGGAGGAGGCCGTACGTTCATTGTCGAGCCGGCCACTGACCTAATATTTACAATGTGGACTTGTTCGTCTACACGCGGAAGAATCGAAGCAGCAGCACCAGACGGCCAACTGCAAAGGCTTGGAAATAATATTAGAGCAAATTTTACAATACTGAACGTGAACTTGCATTCACCTGTCCGGCTGTCCGTGAAAGAAAAAAAAAAAGGCTTAATTATAACTTGATATTTTCAACTATTTTGATTTTTTAACTTGATATTCTAAATTTTTTTTACGCAACAACTTAATTCTATCAACTATTATATATTTTCAGCCTCATATCCTAAAATTAGAAAGAAAAAGAATTCGAAATACCAATGTCCCCTAACTCTCTCCATTTGGCCAACTTAACACGATCACGTACATCATTACAAGCATTGTTGTGCCTTTAAAAATTAAATATTGTTGAACCGAGGGATGGACCGCGGATCAAATCGTTGGCCACGTATCCCTCTCTATTAGCCGAAGCAATACCCGCATACGTCAGCCACCAAAATTTGACGAATGGGAGGGGATATGTGGCGCACAGTTTTAGCCATGTTTACAACTAGAAGAAAGAAGTAGAAGAAGAAGACAAAAATATGACTTGCTAGGGTGATGGAATTCATCGTTGCTCAAAGCAAGAATTGTTCTTTGATGATCCGCTACTAGGAATCAGCAAGTTCTCAAAAAAAATTCTAGAACGTCCGTAGTCACCTCTATATCACAACTAGAACGAATATTGGACTGTACTTCGACGGTGGCAGCAGCACTTAGACTTAATTTTCTCTCTTAGTTAATTTCTTCTATCTCCAAAAGGAGGCAAGAAGAGATAATTTATAGAGAATGGTGGAAACCATAATCCTAAATACAACCGCCGCCTAAAATGGAAAGATAACAATCAAATTAAATCTAAATCCCAAAAGGTCAAAATTGATTTAATTTGATCTATATTCCATATTTGACCAAATCCCAAACAGCGTTGTCTGTGCATATGCGCACAGTAGCAACTGCTTATGCGCGCATAGACCCGACATTTAATATAATGACTCATGCGCGCATACGCGCAGTCGTGCAACAGCGCATACGCGTAGACGCATGAAGTGCAAAATGCGTCATCAAAGTGCCACTTTGCATCATTCGTACTAGTCTGTATCACTAAGCTCCAAGGCTTAGCTCCTAAAAAAAATTTTCTAAGAGAGTGACAAAAAATATAAATAATTTCTCGAGAAGTGTAAACTTAATAGAAAAATATCCCACATGGCATCCATTTGGGTCATCACCCTTATGTTGATATATCCATTTGGAGTTGTAGCCAATGTGGAACTATTCTCACTAGTTTGACTGACAAAACTCAAAAAAACTCATAATAGGGAAAATTGGATTAATATTTTATTGTACCGTACATCCACATTTTTGCATAAATAAAGTATATGTAATTATTCACTTTGAATATGCATGTGTGTTTGTTTGTTTGTGTTTGGATCGTGAGTGTTCAATATCCGGTCACATCAATTGTGCAGCAATCAAGCAAGTCGATGCTACTAGTTGGCGACAAAGTTATATGCAGATCGATCATTTCATAAATATTGCATCTGAATCACTGATAAATTTCTATCATTTGTTCATTGCTTTGCATTAGTGACTCGATCAAGTGAGCATTTGGAATATCCAAAAGAAAAAGTTAAAAGAATGTTGTGAGACTTTTGGTTAGGTTACCCTCCATATCTAATTGCGAATTTTGTTCCACCTCCGCGCGCGCGCGCACACACACACACACACGGAGATAGTAGTAATAAAAAAATAAATTATATATATATATATATATATATATATATATATATATATATATTAGCATATGTGTACGTGTCTTGTACGTATTTAATATTCTTTTAGTTAACTTAGGAAGTCCAAAGGGTAGTCTTCCTAATTATTAAGTTGACTTTATTAAAATTAATGAACAATTTTTAATTAGTATAGACATGCAAGGGTATTTTCGGAATTCAAAATTTTCACCATCCAAAATTTTCTATTATATAGTAGAATATATATATATATATATATATATATATATATATATATATATATATATATATATATATATATATATATATATATATATATATAATAGATACTTTAACTTTGTAGATTAATTCGTGATTATAATTAATTTAATTTTCCTTACCAATTAATCACTTATTAAATTAATTTAAAAAAGGAATGTCAAGTGGAATGGACAATTAAAACTGGAAAGGTAAAAAGAGAATATTGCTTTGAAGAGAGCAATTCAAAAATAATATACTTTAAAGCAAAATATGTCAAATTAGCGACAAGATTAGCGACTCCAGTTAAAAATGTCGCTATGTTTTGTGTATTTAGCGACGTATGAAATGACGTTGCTGAACGTCACTATCAGCAACGTTTAGCGACTAATAGTGACTAGAATTATGGTTTGGAAAGAACAAGTCGCTATTTAGTCGCAAAACGTCGCTGACTTATTTTATTCAGCGACGTTTTGCGACATTTAGTGATCAAGTCCGTCGCTATCCTATTACTGAACAGCGACGTCTAGCGAGGTCTCTCTCAGACGTCGCTAAAAACTTTCATATAGGGTTCTGGGAACCCGATCGATTTCATTTTAATTTACCCAAAATTTCGATCTCCCGCCTCGAGCCCCAAATCTCTCTCCCCCTCCCCCTCTCGTCTCCGGCGACCGCTCCCCCCGACGAGCTCCTCCCCTCCGGCGAGACCTCCCCCCGACGACCCCTCCCTCCGGCCCCTTCCCCCTCGTCCCCTGCCCCAGCGACCCCCCTCGCCCCTTGGTGACCTTGTCGTCGCTCCTCCACCGTCGACCCCCCGCGTCCCCTATGTAATGCCCCGCTCCGCACGGTGCATTATGATGAGTCGTTGACTCGAAGAGTTGCGTTGACCTGATGAAGTATCGATGCGAATCGATGCAAGAGTTACGTTGGCCGAAGGAAAGCTTTGAGTCGATTGGAATCTATGAATCGAATCGATGCAAAGGATAAGTCCCGTTTGAACAAGTGCTGATGTTAGTTGATCTGGTGTGCAGGCTATGCTTTTACGCTGGACGATAAGAGGTCGACATTTTGCCTTATTCAGTAAAGTGTCCGCAAAAAAAAATCATCGCCTTACAACAGATTGTGGCATGGGCACGATAGGCCAAATCAATCGAGTAGTTCAACGGAATGGCTAAGTCATGAGGGTTAGCTGCGCAACAAAAGTTATGGAATCGAGCCGCTTCAACTCGGCAAAACGACAAGGCGTATCGGCTTAAGGTGGGCGGGTTCTTGACTCTCTCTCCCTGTTCCTTCAGTCTAATAAAATATATCCTCGTATGCGTAAATTGCTATTGAGTTAGCGAGCGTCGCTCGGGCGATGAAAGATCTTAGTATGTGTCGAACATTAAGATAGAACATTGAACAATTGAAGCGACGTGCATCAAATGTACGGGTCGCGGTAGGGCGGTGATGGTAGAACATTGAAAGATAATATCGAGATGTGCATCACGTGCACGACTCCAAGAACATTAAATACTAGGCCTAGAACATTGATTATGGCGCTGAGCGTGCCCTCGTGCACAGAAGCTAGGAAATGACTAAGTAACTACGGAACTAGGCTATATGAATAACTTATCAATGGAACGCGTTGAATATAAGTACGGGAAGTCTAAGCCGTTGTACGTCGTGCATCAATACGGATGTGTTAGGGCATAATGCCCTCGGAACATGAGATTGGTTGGTATGATATAACTTGTTTGCTATGGCGCGTATTGCATGGTCAATGGACTCGGATGGCCCGTGCACGGGTGCCGCTTCTCTCGGACGGTTACGACAGGGGCACCGGGACCGTTCGGCCTAGGAGAAAATTATGTATGGTATTTATGGTGCACATCATTAGGACGGGTTACGACCGTCCAGTGTTGTGATAAGCTATAATATCAGTAAATTTGGGATCCTTCGGATACTGGGCTAGCAACCCGTACACTACAAAAAATGACGATCTTGACGGTTTATAAGTTGATGGTCATGAAAAATCGTCAAGAAAATGGATTATCTTGACAGATTTAGCCTTACGTCAAGAAATGCCTTATTTTATGTTAATTTAGCAATCTTACAGTATAATAGTTGACGGTTTTAGATGATCCGTCAAGAAACATCAATTTATTTATAGACGGTTTGGTGATAACCGTCAACTAATGTATGTGCGAAAACTTGGCGGGATTTTTTTCAGATGCCATTCTGGTAATTTTTTCAAATTTTTTAATTTGTTGACGGCTGTGGTTCTTTTTAATCGAGGAACCCAGCAAACTTTTTCCCGATCACCCCTTACTTTCCTCCTCTCTCCCTAACCTTCTTCTTCTACTCCTCTCCTTTAAAGAGTTTCCTACAGATCCCCCCACTCCTCTCCGCTAAAGAGCCTCCCACTCGTCCCCAAGGCGCGCGCGGGCGGAGTCGAGCAGCTCGTCGAGGTCGCTGACCCTGGTGGTGTAGGTGACGTCGTAGGCCTCGAGGAGGGGGCCAGCGGGGTGCTCCACCTCGAAGCGGACGATGCGGTACTCGTTTTCGTCAAGGACCACGGTACGTCCGTCGTGGTTGAGGGAGCGCCAGAGGAGGGTTTCGTGGCCGAGGCCGAAGACGAGGTGGTTGCATGGGGCACGGCGGCGTAGGGCGGCGACGACGGCACGGAGGTCCTGCTCGGGCATGCGGCCCGCTCCGGTGGTGGAGGCGGAGGTGGCGTAGTGGACGAGCACGTCGGAAAGGATGGGAGGGACGGCGGCGCCGGTGGCGATGACGTGGAAGAAGGGGGAGAGGGGTTTTGATGGTGTCGGGGAGGAGGTGGTGGCGGCGAGGAGAGTAATGAAGAGGAAGGCGAAAGTGAAGATGAAGATGACTGCGACGACCAGGAGGCGGTGCCCGTGCCAGCGAAAGAGCGATGTGAGCGAGTCGGAGTGTTGTTGTTGCTGCTGCCCCTGTTCTTGGAGCCCATTTTGGTATAAATTCGGTATTTTTGATGTTTGATTTTGATTCTGAATCAATAGAATTCAAAATAAACTCTGTAATCCCTTTTTTGTTCATTGACCCCCAGGTGTTTGACGAAACTCCCGAACCGGGACTCGATTTCAATAGCAAAGCACACTTCTTCTTTTTTTTATATACAAACTATCCTTTCACATATAAATTTATGTCATCCTTCATGAATCACACAATCGTTGTGCTGTACGGACACAGTTATGACACGAAACGATAAGGACACGGCGACACAGACGTGACACCTTATGTGTTTTGGAGTGCCGGGGAAGTGTCCGACATGATGCACGTTTTCGGAGTTTCCGTGTCCTGGACACATAGTGGTTGAGCCTAATATTATGTGGACTAGAGTTTCTGATACTGTTTCTAATTGGAAGCTAGCTACATGACTATATTCTTTCAACTTGTGACAACATGACTTGCCAAACATTATCAAGATTAGCCAGCCCATGCAATTTGAGTCTAGCTAGCTAGCTTACTAGTGACTCACATATACACTCTTTATTATATCCATTTCTAGTGGGAATTCATTTCTCATTCATTATCTCAGCTTCCTTGAGTTCATATTTATTGGTTTGATGCCTAGCCTGCCTTTTATCCAACCACAATTTAATTAATTGGATTATTATTCTAATTGTGATGTCCTAGCGAGCTACTTCACGCAATTGATGACAACAATGAAAAATAAGAATAATTGGGGATCGATGTTCCAACTTGATATGTTGTTTTCTTCTCCTTTCAATGATGGAAGGAAGACTTGTTTCTAACCAGTTACAGTTATGCTAATACGAAACAGAAATTATGAATTTGGACAAAACAATGATGTCATCAAGGAAGATTTGATTTGTCTTGCTACTATTTCAAGAGAATAACATTGAAATATGTACCTTCTCATGAAATTATTTTCAGTTCCATCTCTACTGAAAATGTTTACTTTTGATGCATGTATCCAATGTTGTTTAGAAGGATTCTAATGTCGTCAAGAGTGGACTGCTTGGCCTGATGTTAAGTTAAATGTTATAGTTCTGATGCTCTTCTGGATGTGAATGTATTAGAAAAGAACTAAAATACTTGAGATTCTGGATGGACTCTTTTCTTTCCTTTCATACCATTTGATGCACTAAATATATGGATGGACATTTTGCTTTCCTTTCACACCATTAGGATGCCACTAAATAATTATTAAGATTGACGGGAGTAATTGATGGATACATATATCCTTTCATTTGAAGTGCTAATTAACTGTACCATTGTGCTTCTTTTTCCATAAAAAAGCTTGAAAAAATAAATGATTTGCACATGAATTTTTTTCTACAGAATATATTGTTCCATATCATTTGATAATTTCAGCACTGACCTTATGAACTTAAATGACTGCATTTGCTGATGCTATATAGATATTTTGTGAGAGAAGAGGTCAATGGAAGGTGGCAACCCAATCACAGGAGTTCTTCAGGACACTTCAAAAAGATACTACAACAATGCTTACATGGATGCTAAAAAGCAAGATGCCATAAACTTGTAAGATCATATAATTTTTTGTATTGCCAATTATTTGGACTCTTGATTTGTTAGTTCTTCTTGTGGATAATTTCTTGCGGTTTCCAATATCCTATAGTTTGTGTTTTGACATATTTCTATTAATGCAGTTTTTTGGGGTACTTCCAACCACAACTGGGTAAGCCAGCACTGTAGGAGCTAAGCTCAGATCAACACTACAACGTTGGGGGCGTGGTAATGGCTTTGCAGATAGAAGTGCTAGGTACTCCTAATAGTTGTAGTCAATTTTCTTCTTTTGACTAACTTTCAAGCATTTTTGGAGTTTTCGTTTTTTGCTTTCTAATATTCCCAGGCTATAGTTACTTTAACTGTCAGCAAATCATCTGTAGAATTTGCATCTCCTTTAATCTAATCACTCCTCTTAAACACAATTTTAAGCTTCATCAGGCTCGTTGGTGAATTTTAAGTGGCCTTTATTGCAAAATCCTGATATAATGAAGACTTCTTTTATAGTTGTGTTGCTTAGTTGAGACAAGAAAAAAAAAGTTGAGCATATCTTTGTATTGAGCATTGCAAGGCAATACTAAACTTTACTGGTATTGAAGAACATGGAACCATATATCCACCAGGTTCATTCTTAAATGTGGATTTATAAAATTTATCATCTTTTTTATTACGATATTGAAGAATATGTTTTTTATAAGGCCAGTATTTGGCTCTCCACTAACTTCCCACATAGAACCATATACCCAGCCTCCTCTCCTTCCTCCTCTATTTGGCTCTCCACTAACTTTCTACTTGCCAATAGCCACTTCCACACATAATTCTGTGTGAAATATAATCTCTCTAGTTAATAGTTTATGTATGCCTCTCCTTTCCTATGTCTATTTATTTGGAACCGAATGCAAAAAAAATTAGTTTATTTACAGGCATGTAGACCTTCATGTTACATTATCGTTATAGTTATAATTTGTTCTCTTTGTATTTTTTTTGTGAACAATTTGAACTATCAAAGATTCAATTTAACCAACTTTGTATACTGCGTTGACTTGTAGGCCTTGTGGTCATTTGATTTTGTTCTCAGTTGATATCAGTTTATACAAACATGTGCACATAAATGATTAAATATATTTATCTTCTTCTCTCAGGAACTATATAAAAAATGAAGGTACTGTGAATATGGGAGGGATGTGCTCAGGCCGGGTTTGCTACCTATTTTTATTTTATTTGTATAAATATCAGTTTTGGATGTTTAAGATGTATGAAAAATACATACTTTGTTTGGATATGTTTGTAGTTGGACATGTTGGATGTTTGTGCTTGGATGTGTGTTGGATGTGTTGAAAGTTTGTGGTGTATGAACAATGTACAGTTTATTAATATAAAAATTGGGTTTTATAGTTATTGATGTATGTATATCTTCTGTATTATTGAAATTATGTGTGTGTTTGATTCATATTATATAATTATAAATGGAATTTTTGTTATACAAAATTTAGCTTCTCTTGACGGTTATAAAACGTCAACAATTAACTCAATTCTACTGCAAGAGGGCTTTTCTTGACGGCTAATAGCCGTCATCTAGGCTGGAGTCAAGAAAAGTTTTTCCCTATGTTGACGATTTCTAACAACTGCTATCTTGACGGCTAAAAACAGTCAAGAAAATTACATAAAATGACGGCAAAAAATCGTCAAGAAAAGCCATTTCAGGGACCGTCAAGAAAATGGGGGTCTTTTCTTGACTCCGGCCTAGTTGACGGATCTACAACCGTCAAGATACCCATTTCTTGACGGATAATCACCGTCAAGAAAAGCCCTTATTCTTGTAGTGGTATCGAAGCGATCATAAGCTTACACATAAGGATGCCAAGTCCATTACGGTACGAAACACCGTGACCTTCATATAGATAGGGCCGGTGGGCTGAGATTAGAGTTGGGTGCAGGCGCAGGGCCTGCTACCCTTATGCATATATCTAAGTATGGTTGGTTGGTTGCGTGAATTGTATGATTGCTTATGTAAAGTTCTAACCATTGCAGGCTAGGTAAATGGGACGGGGATGAGCACGATCACTATGTTTATGTTCATATTATGTCTAACTGTATCTGCTGCAAGAACACGGTATTGGACACATTTATGATAAGTTGCCATGCGTAAATATCGCCATGAAACTGATCCTAAGGCTAATTAGAAGGATCATCAAATAATGTTGCATGTTTCACTAAATGTACTTAGTGTTTTGTTTGGGTGCGAGTGGGTCTTGATCAGTGCAGCGATGACGAAAGCACTAATCCCCCACTAGTTTGTGTGCAGGTTCAGGTTATGATCGGCTCGGGACGAGGATTGGCTTGGATGCGCCGAGGCATGGGTTCCTTAGCATTTTAAGAGGAGCTACCGCATAAGCGTTCAGACTTGCAACATGGAGGTGTTCGGCCGAAGACTACTTGTTGGCTATAAAGAGGCATAATGTATGGAACAATGTAATCCTTTGTGAGCTAGAGAGATCATGATCATTATAGCCAGTTGGCATATTCAGTTGGGCGATTCAAGCCTTTGTAACCCTCAGTTCATTATTAATAAAAGAGATTCTTTTTGCATACTCTATTTTTCTTTCGCTGCTTATGTTATCAATTTGAGATAATCTTATGTGAATCTGTTACCTTGTCTTCCACGAGCACAACTCCAGGCTCGTGCGGCATCACGCCCCAGCGAGGACGATGATTCTGGTGAAATCTAGCGAGGACGAGCGATTTCTCGGATCGGGGCGTGACAAGTTGGTATCAGAGCGGTTCCATCCTCTGGACCGTGAACGAATCTCTTTGACCCTCAGTTGCTTCGCTATCGAAAATCAGTTGACTCTAAGTTGTTTCCACAATCGCATGGCTCATGGATCTGCTCGATGCTACATTGGACGTTCCATACAATAAGTCTATATTAAGTGTGTACGTCTGCCACAAGTATGTCGTGACTATCACGCTATCTCCGGGTGCCATCGGAGAATGTTGGTTGCACGAAGTGCAACGAATTAAGGAATATTTGTCGCACGAAGTACAACGAATATGGTGATGTCGGTTGCATGAAGTGCAATGATATACGTATTGTTGATCGCACGAAGTACGAGGAGTTATGTATTGTTGGTCGTACGAAGTGCGAAGAGATACGTGTTGTTGGTTGCACGAAGTGCAACGAGTCGATATATGAGGTGATACGTATTATATGGCTATACGAATGGTTATGTACTATTGGTTGCACGGAGTGCAGCAAGTCGTGAATCGTTCATTGCATCGAAGCAATGAGTCGACATGGTATGATACATGTTGTATGGCTATGCTGATGGATAGCGATATGTTAAACGAGATTGAGTAATGACCTTAAGTATCGAGAATAAATCGTTGCACGAGTTGCAACAAGTGAGATTGGAAGATCGCGGATGCGATAGTAATGAGTCGAGTTGGTCGCTAAGTTGAGTTTGAGTTGGCGAACGTTTATGTTGGCCGAATGTCGCGTTGAGCTTTGAATAAGCGAATGTTGCGTGTGTGATCGATATGATCGTGAAGGTACAGTTAGATTGAATGTATGTCAAACTTAAGTGAACGACTGTGCATGTTGGTCTAGTTGTTGTACCAATTCGAGTAAGTAAATACCAGAGCTGGGATCAAGAAAGATCGCCATACAGGATAGTTGATTGGAAAATAGATGTCGGACCTATGCGGAGTGTAAAGTCGAGTAATGACTCAATTTCGAGTGGTATATGCAATACCACTTGTGCGATTAGTGCAGTGAAGCATTATATCGATAATGATAGGCTCATTTTCTGAGTGGTATATGCAATCCCACTTAGCGATAGCTATGTTAAGCCATTTGGTGACTTGCAATAGATTGCGTCGAGACGATTGCGTCAATTACGATAGGTGTGTCCTCAACGGATGGAATAGTGCCGAGACTCGAGTGGGAATGACTTGATAGAAGTCGATGCAAGTATGTTTCGATGAATTGAGTTAAACGATTTTGTGCGAAGTCGTACCATGGATGATATGTCGGACGAGGATTCGTTAAGTGTAAGTCGAACGATAGGCTGAGCATAGCGAAGGAATGTGCATTAAGAAAATAGTCGACCCGGTCAAAATTACGTTGAGTTAGTACGAAGACTTATTCGAAACGGGCTGAGTAGGTACGAATAAATCATGCGAACAAATTTGAGTTAGCACGAAGAGTCGGTAGTACGATTGGGAAGTACGAGTTCGGGATATAAGGATGGATATATGAATTGGAAATCATGTCTCAATGATGGTAGTTAGTACAACGAAATGGATCTTGATGCGTGCAAGGCTTGATTCGTATTCGAGTTCGGATAATGGCAGTGATTGCAACGAATTTGAGCTTATGAGAGAGGAAGATGTTCAAGCTATGCATATCGACGATGGTATTGAGGCGTATCAAAGACGATATGTAATAACTCGGGGATACTCGGATCGAATGAACGAAAATTATGTTAAGCATTGTTGTTGGATGAATAAGATGCAAGTTAAGTTGATGACAGTTTGGATGACAATGATAGGAATGCTTCGGAGAATTTGAGAGTGGATGGATATTACTTGGATGAAAACAAAAGTGTCTGGATTGCTTCGTGGATTACCACTACGTTGACGTTCTTGTCTTGAGCGGGCACATCAGCAGCCTCGCACATGCGTTGTCACGACCCGCGCCCTAGAGTTAGGGCACAAGAACGTAACAACGTCCAGCCTACGCCGCAGTGTCGGCGGTAGAACGCTGTCCTAGGTCTCAATGCATCTAAAAGTTTATACTCCCCGAATGGGGGTGACATAGCAGATACAAACTCAATCACATCTAAGGTAGAGCATGATAAGGATAGATAAAATATGAAATCCAAAAGAGATATAGGAGATAGAAGTCTAAGTGTCTAAGATACATAAAACCCAGAAATACATCTCAAAACTTAAATACAGATACAGTAATCCACAAAGTAAATACAACTCCAGACAAAATAAAATAACTACCTAAACAACCTCTAATGTGTCTCCTCTAGGCTAGCAGGCACCTCCAGGCTATCTGTAAAATTTATCAACAGGTCCAGTCAGGACTGGAGCGAGCACAATACATCTCAACAGTTCATAGCAGGTTAGAAAATGTAATCATGCAGTAAAGTAAGATACAAGTACTGAAAGAATGCTGTATGTAAACAGAGAGAGATTTGTAATAGAAATATCTACTATAAATAGGGAACTAGCAGTGACTAGTGAGTCAGAGTACAATATGAACATGTAATACTCCTCCGTACCCCCGATCAATACACAAGGATCCAGCCAGGTTATGTTATATGATGCTATGTAACAGACCCCAAAGGTGATAGACCCCAAAGGTGATAAGCCCCCGAAGGGTGGTAGAGATACAAGCTGACGAAGTTGGCCCCGCAAAACTGTCCAAATTTAATATAATTTAAACGGTCAACTTGGTGGCCGGTTTTGATGTATCAAACGATAAAATTAACGAACGAAAATTGACAGGGATGAAGGTGAATATACCGAGATTGCGACGGAGCGAAGAAATCGCCGATCCAACGGTCGGATCTCCGGGAAAATGCGTACGAAGTTGCTGCGACGGAGCGTCAAAACGAACTCGATCCCGCGTGCGTCACGACGGGACGTCGTTCAAAACGCACGAATCGCCTCGACGGCACGTCCCGGAGGACGTTGGCCGCCAGGAGAAGGCAGCCTAGGGTGGGGCGCGCCCAGGGAGGTGGTTCGCCGGAGCCACGGCGATGCGTGGCCGGCTCGGCGGCGGCGCCAGCGCTCGCACGCGCGCGCGGATGTGCGCTGCGCGCTGCTGCTGGGAGCGACGCTGCTGCTGCTCTCGTGGCGGCGCGGCGGCCGACCACGGCGGGCAGCGAGGCGGCGGGGCTCACGGTGAGGTGGCGCGGGGGCTGCGCGAAGTGGTGGTGGCAGTGATGGTGGTGGCTCGGTGGTTTCAATGGAGGAGAAGGAGGAGGAAGGAGGAGCTGGAGGCGCGGGCTCGGCCAGGGTGACCGGAGGTGGTCCGACCATGGGCGGCCAGGGGATGGTCGGGCATGGCGTGGAGGAGGAGGTCGACATGGTAATGAGGGTGGTGGTCGCGGGATGCTAGGTGGAGAGAAGGAAGGATGGTGGTGGTGTCGTGAGGTTGAAGAGGAAGGGGAAGGATGGGCTGAGCTCTGTGTGTGGAGGAGGAGGTGAAGGCCGAGCTCGGCCATGGGGTGAGGTCGGGGAAGCTCTGTGAGAAGTTTGCATGGTTTGTGTTGTTGATGAAGTTGTGTGAGTTGTTGTGGGAATAGTTGCATGGAAAAGTAAGAGAGAGAAGGAGAGATGAAGTTGTGCCATTAATGAGAGAGAGAGAAAGCAATTTTGGGAGTTAGGGCCGGCACATTAGGTTGGCTGTGAGAGTGTGGTGTGGAGGAAAATGGATGGTGATGATTTATTTAGGAATTCAAGGGCTAGGATTAAATAGGGAAAAGTTGGTCATTCCATGGATTAAAAATCAATGTAAAATTTCTATCAAATATAGAAAAATAGGCAAAATGGATACTTGATATTTTTGGGCAAGAAAATACGAGGGTGTCATGATGGAGAAAATCATGGAGCTGGACTGGACTCGGTGGAGCCGGATTGGGTCAAAACTGGACATTGTGCGAAAATTGAATTAAAATAGGCGTCGATGATCATGGAGAAATAAGTAGCACATGGGGATTCCAATAAATGGGATACAAGTGGCGGACGGATAGTAGGCTCAATGTGGGCCATGTCCATAACTGGGGCGGACAGGTTTTGGTCGACAGGGGACCCACAAATCAAGTTGGAAGATGAATGTGACGCCGTGGAGTGAAATAAAATCGGATCACGTGTCGGGAAAGTTGTGCGAATCAAATGGAGCACAAAATGACGTGTCTGAGTGGGACACGAAGGTCATGGGTGACGAGCGTCTCGAGTAGATCAAGCATGAGAAGTTGGTTTCAAGAAACTGACTGATCTTGCGCTCCAAAATTAAAAGTCATGGTAACGCGCTAAAAATGATCAAGGAAAAGAGTGGGAAAATAAATAATACTCAAATGGTCTAAATCGACCCGAAGTTCAGCGAAGCAAAAAGAGCACAAGGGAACAAGTTTGGATGGGACACTATATACCGTCATGAAGGTAATCTTGTCCACTCCAAAACTCATGAAGAAGATTTCCAGAGTTGAACATCCCTGATACTCCAAATATCAATGGCATGAAAGAGTACACTTACAGATAAATAAATAAAATAAAATATTTATCAAAACCAAATAATCAGAAAAATAAGATAAAATGAAAAAATTCAACCCGAAATTCAGGGTGCTCACATCCTACCCACCTTATAAAAATTTCGTCCTCGAAATTAAAATATCCCTACTCCCTCTAGGTCAAACCCCCACAATCAAAGTCCCAGAACTTAAACAAATCATACCATCAAATAAAAGAACGGCATACAGGGTCATGGTATACGGTGACAGTGAAGTCTCATCTAGGTTTACTAGTCATACTAACCAAACAGTCATAGGGTATCAAAACACACAAGCAATCCAGAGTGCTAAAATAGAAAGGTACAGAAACAACAACCATCAAAACTATAAGGTTGTCTACCACCCCATATGAAAAATAGTACTTATCAAAAATAAAACAAGGTAACTACCAATTATCCGAAAAAAGGTACTATTCAATGAAAAATCAAATCACTAGTTAAGAAATAAAAGTCAATTGCATGGAAATCCAATCACAATATATATAGAGAGCGTTAGAGAGGAAAACTAACATCATGTAATATTATGTGGTTTGTGTGTGTATGGGTGTATGTGAAATATACATGAAGAGTATAGGAGGATTTGGGTTTCAAAATAATAGCTATCCAGTTACACTACTCATGGCATATTGGTTAGGCAATCTATAATATACAACCTATTTAATCATAACATGCATGGCTAACCATATACATCTATAAAGAGGTAGAGATTTAGTTATGTATCTATACAAATTATAACATGGATGTATAAATGCTATATATATCTATATAGATACATGATCATAACATAGAGAGGAAAGATTAGGTTACATGACAGGGTATACTAAGTTAGAGTGTGTGTGTGTCCTTGTACAGGGTTATAGCTTAGTATTAAAAGGTTAAATCCAGTTTTAGTTCAACATTTACATATAAAATCTGAAAACAAGCTAACATTTAAACCATGGAAAATATGAACATAATGCGGTCTCAGATTTTAGGGTTTGAAACATCACAACCAATCTCAATGGTCCTAGTACATCCTAACATGATAGAAATGAAACCCTAACATACTATCCATACATTTACCTACGCATACAGTTTAATATTACATGTTAAATTCGAAACAGAACTAAACATAGAAATCAATATGAAAATGTTAACATGTATACAGTTTTTTTTTTTTAGGATATTAGAGAAATTTGAACATCAAAACCAACTCAATGTTTATCATCACCTAACATGTAAGAATATAAAACTTAAATTTATATCCTACTTACAACAATGTACGCAGCTCTAAATATTATATTAAGATAATAAAACAGTAATTTAAACTAAATATTTGGAATTCAGTATTAAGGGTTAATATGTACACAGTCTTAAATTGACAAATTTAAACATAAATCTTCAACCAAATTTTTTTTGAACTGAAACCCTACGTATAACATACATGTGCAGTGATGTAAACTTAAATAATAACATGAAATTTATATTTCAATTACGAATTTAAACATGGAAAAGTAGAGGACCAGAAATATTGGTTATGAAAATTTGGACATCAATCAACATATCAATATGTATCTAGATATGTGGAAAAATCAAGTGTAGCATGCATACGTGTTAGGCAAAGTGTCTGCTATATATATTCGTATACATATTCTCATGTTCCAATAAAATTAATTCTACGTTAAGACTAACATTTAGATTCCTACCAAGATTGCAAGCAGGCGATTGACAAAATCAAGACAGTTTTATCATCATTATTATTTAATACAAGAATAATAGCAAGAAAGAAATAACGATAAAATCGGTTCTGCTTATCTGTTTAAAGAAGGAACGATTTTGAAATACAGAGCTAAAATATCAAATCCAACATGAGGCCTTTTAGCAAAATCATCGATTCATTGTATTATGAAAAAAAAAACTCATAGCAAAAAGTTACACAAAGGTTTATGAAAACAACTAAACATACTCTTAAGTTAAATGACAAGAAACTAGGCAAAACAACAAATAATAATTCCTTTTTTTTTTGAACGACTGAGAAAAGTAGAGAAAACATGTTCAAAATATTTTAAGTACAATCTGATAATCATATGCGTCTATCCAAAATCATGGTACTCTAAATCCTCGTTATACTAGTAAGCAAGGCTACGATACTCACAGAGCCCTTGACTTGTGCACATATCTCTAGAATCATGGTATTTAACATTTTCGCGGTACCGCATGCTTGGCTGCGAAAACCTTAAATTCCCACACCCGAGAAATATATCCAGAGTCAGACTATATGTCCTCACCATGCTGGCTAATGTGACTATAGAAGACTAGATTCCATAACATAGGTGACCTAGCCCATATAATTTCCTCTTGCCAAAAATTTAATTAAATCAATAATGAATACTCAAAAATCAAATCAAATTTATTAGCGAACATCAAAATTCAAAAATGAACAAAATCCATCAAAATACAAACTCGGATGCAACAGCTATCATCAAAATTCAAAATTCGAAAATCTTCCATCAAAATTAATAAATACAAACTCAAATTCAACAATAATCCATTAAAATCAAATTCAACAACATAAAATAAAGATAAAACAAATAAAGGGAAAAAGAGTTTTCAAATCGAAGTTAAATAAGATTCTTCAGGGTCGTCCCGGAAATCTCTCAAGGGTTCATATCTGTGATTGAGTACCTTCAAAATATATCATAATCCTACTGCAGGCTGTAGTGGTACTCAAGTTCGAATACCACTACATAAACTCGACCTGCATGGGCCACCACTAAAAATGTGTCACGACCCGCGCCCTAGAGTTAGGGCACAAGAACGTAACAACGCCCAGCCTACGCCGCAGTGTCGGCGGTAGAACGCTGTCCTAGGTCTCAATGCATCTAAAAGTTTATACTCCCCGAATGGGGGTGACATAGCAGATACAAACTCAATCACATCTAAGGTAGAGCATGATAAGGATAGATAAAACATGAAATCCAAAAGAGATATAGGAGATAGAAGTCTAAGTGTCTAAGATACATAAAACCCAGAAATACATCTCAAAACTTAAATACAGATACAGTAATCCACAAAGTAAATACAACTCCAGACAAAATAAAATAACTACCTAAACAACCTCTAATGTGTCTCCTCTAGGCTAGCAGGCACCTCCAGACTATCTGTAAAATTTATCAACAGGTCCAGTCAGGACTGGAGCGAGCACAATACATCTCAACAGTTCATAGCAGGTTAGAAAATGTAATCATACAGTAAAGTAAGATACAAGTACTGAAAGAATGCTGTATGTAAACAGAGAGAGATCTGTAATAGAAATATCTACTATAAATAGGGAACTAGCAGTGACTAGTGAGTCAGAGTACAATATGAACATGTAATACTCCCCCGTACCCCCGATCAATACACAAGGATCCAGCCAGGTTATGTTATATGATGCTATGTAACAGACCCCAAAGGTGATAGACCCCGAAGGTGATAAGCCCCCGAAGGGTGGTAGAGATACAAGCTGACGAAGTTGGCCCCACGAAACTGTCCAAATTTAATATAATTTAAACGGTCAACTTGGTAGCCGGTTTTGATGTATCAAACGATAAAATTAACGGACGAAAATTGACAGGGATGAAGGTGGATATACCGAGATTGCGACGGAGCAAAGAAATCGCCGATCCAATGGTCGGATCTCCGGGAAAATGCGCGTGAAGTTGCTGCGACGGAGCGTCAAAACGAACTCGATCTCGCGCGCGTCACGACGGGACGTCGTTCAAAACGCACGAATCGCCTCGACGGCGCGTCCCGGAGGACGTTGGCCGCCAGAGGAAGGCAGCCTAGGGTGGGGTGCACCCAGGGAGGTGGTTCGCCGGAGCCACGGCGATGTGTGGCCGGCTCGGCGGCGGTGCCAGCGCTCGCACGCGCGCGCGAATGTGCGCTGCGCGCTGCTGCTGGGAGCGACGCTGATGCTGCTCTCGTGGCGGCGCGGCGGCCGACCACGGCGGGCAGCGAGGCGGCGGGGCTCACGGTGAGGTGGCGCGGGGGCTGCGCGAAGTGGTGGTGGCAGTGATGGTGGTGGCTCGGTGGTTTCAATGGAGGAGAAGGAGGAGGAAGGAGGAGCTGGAGGCGCGGGCTCGGCCAGGGTGACCGGAGGTGGTCCGACCATGGGCGGCCAGGGGATGGTCGGGCATGGCGTGGAGGAGGAGGTCGACATGGTAATGAGGGTGGTGGTCGCGGGATGCTAGGTGGAGAGAAGGAAGGATGGTGGTGGTGTCGTGAGGTTGAAGAGGAAGGGGAAGGATGGGCTGAGCTCTGTGTGTGGAGGAGGAGGTGAAGGCCGAGCTCGGCCATGGGGTGAGGTCGGGGTAGCTCTGTGAGAAGTTTGCATGGTTTGTGTTGTTGATAAAGTTGTGTGAGTTGTTGTGGGAATAGTTGCATGGAAAAGTAAGAGAGAGAAGGAGAGATGAAGTTGTGCCATTAATGAGAGAGAGAGAAAGCAATTTTGGGAGTTAGTGCTGGCACATTAGGTTGGCTGTGAGAGTGTGGAGTGGAGGAAAATGGATGGTGATGATTTATTTAGGAATTCAAGGGCTAGGATTAAATAGGGAAAAGTTGGTCATTCCATGGATTAAAAATCAATGTAAAATTTCTATCAAATATAGAAAAATAGGCAAAATGGGTACTTGATATTTTTGGGCAAGAAAATACGAGGGTGTCATGATGGAGAAAATCATGGAGCTGGAATGGACTCGGTGGAGCCGGATTGGGTCAAAACTGGACATTGTGCGAAAATTGAATTAAAATAGGCGTCGATGATCATGGAGAAATAAGTAGCACATGGGGATTCCAATAAATGGGACACAAGTGGCGGACGGATAGTAGGCTCAATGTGGGCCATGTCCATAATTGGGGCGGACATGTTTTGGTCGACAGGGGACCCACAAATCAAGTTGGAAGATGAATGCGACGCCGTGGAGTGAAATAAAATCAGATCACGTGTCGGGAAAGTTATGCGAATCAAATGGAGCACAAAATGACGTGTCTGAGTGGGACACGAAGGTCATGGGTGACGAGCGTCTCGAGTAGATCAAGCATGAGAAGTTGGTTTCAAGAAACTGACTGATCTTGCGCTCCAAAATTAAAAGTCATGGTAACGCGCTAAAAATGATCAAGGAAAAGAGTGGAAAAATAAATAATACTCAAATGGTCTAAATCGACCCAAAGTTCAGCGAAGCAAAAAGAGCACAAGGGAACAAGTTTGGATGGGACACTATATACCGTCATGAAGGTAATCTTGTCCACTCCAAAACTCATGAAGAAGATTTCCAGAGTTGAACATCCCTGATACTCCAAATATCAATGGCATGAAAGAGTACACTTACAGATAAATAAATAAAATAAAATATTTATCAAAAGCAAATAATCAGAAAAATAAGATAAAATGAAAAAATTCAACCCAAAATTCAGGGTGCTCACATACGTCACGTCGAATTAGGACGATCATTCCGCGTGAGCGCTGGTATGGTGATTCATCCAGCGGGGATGATCGAACTTACAAGACGTGGCAAATTGGATTTAGACTTGTGGTTTGATACGAAGGTAAATTTGAGGATTGTGCGATAAGCCTATAAGTGTATCAGATATTGACCGTGAGTATATAGACTCGTACACAAGGCGAACAAATATTGCTCGGTTGCGATATTGTTAACGGTAATGCATGAGTGATTCGAATAGTAAAACGGCACGCAAGTGCATGAGTGGTTCGATTAGTAATAGCGCATCAGTTGCACGGGAGTAGATAAATTATAGATTGGTAAACTATATCGGATTAGATGAAGTCTCATAGGAATTATCGGAAATTGATTTGGCTCCGCGAAAGGATATAGCATGGCTCGTAGTAAATATCCCTCGTTGATGATCTTCAATTATCGAGCGTAGTTTCGGGACAGATGACCCTAGAAGACTCGACCGCCAAATTAAATGAATGTTGAAGTCCCATAGGACGACCCAATGAAGTCGCATAAGTAATTTCGTCGAGGATGAGGATGATGTAGTACATGTTAAGGGTAAGTCTAAGCAAGTGAGTATCGTATTTCGAAAGTTAGCGAGTAGCATTCGACTAGAATGATATAGTCAGAAAAGAAAATTTATGATCGATCGAATAGGTACGTAAATAGATTTGGTTGGTCGATGATCAAATAGATGTTGAGGAACGTACTTAGCGTAGTGATGCGGTAAGGCAATTACAAGAATTCTACAATGTGCGAGAGCGACGAATAGTAGAATGACCCTAAGAATTGTGTCATAGATCGGGTTGAGTAATGGTTAGGCTATGTGTGTTTGGGTGCACGATTTATGTTACGAAACAAACTAGTTGGGATTGATTCAAGGATTGAGTAAGGAATTTCTATTCGATCAAGAATCGGAGATGGGCATATCGTAAGAAACCTTGGGTCGAAAAGATTGTTGTCTTTGAGCATCGTAGACTCAAGTTGACCTCTTGTGTCGAGAGAGATTAAGCATAATATCTGGATAAGTTACCTAGCGGGGATAGCCCCAGACGCGATACATAGATAGTTCGAGAACGTGGATCGTGTTGGAATAGTTGCTTGCGATGCATAGTACGGATAGTAGGTAAGGAAAGTTGGACATGTTGGACTTAGTCCATGTCGTTGAGGCCAAATGTTATCATGATTAGGTGAAAGACTTGAGTTGTGTGAGAGATAAAAAAAATGGTTAGGCGAATAGGCGTTACGGAGAATTATTGCGATCGGATGCGCAATGACTTAATGCAATGCGAGTGTTAGGTGGCCAGCGAGAAACTTATGGGATCGAAATAATAGTTTTGAGTTAAGTTGTACGCAGAAATGTTTGGAAGATGATCATGTGTTATAGAATAATACATAGTACTTTGGGAATAGACGCTAAGGTCTGACCAAGTCGAGTACGAAATAACTGGTGCTTGAGAATTTAAGTTGAGCCTATTAGCCTTGTCCCGATATCCTACAACCGAGCTTGGCTGAAATACATATATTGGTGGGACACCTAAAATATGTGTATGATCCAAACTAAGTTGTATGATTCCAACGATAGTAGCACGTGATCATGAAACGATCTAACGAAACACTTGGATTTAGTGTTGGTTTCGGTTCGAGGACGAACCTTGTTTTGAGTGGTATATTATGTAATGTTCCGCTCCGTACGGTACATTGTGATGAGTCGTTAACTCGAAGAGTTGTGTTGACCCGATGAAGTATCGATGTGAATCGATGCAAGAGTTACGTTGGCCGAAGGAAAGCTTTGAGTTGATTGGAATCTATGAATCGAATCGATGCAAAGGATAAGTCCTGTTTGAGCAAGTATTGATGTTAGTTGTCCGGTGTGCAGGCTATGCTTTTACGCTAGACAATAAGAGGTCAGTATTTTGCCTTATTCAGTAAAGTGTCCGTAAAAATAAATCGTCGCCTTGCAACGGATTGTGGCATAGACACGATAGGCCAAATCAATCGTAAAGCCAGATCTCAAAAACATTTTGACTGAGCGTTTGGGACGCCTTACTGATTTATCTTACATGTTCTCTATTATTACTTCTTGTTTGAATGATTGAGACAATAGATGTTGAGTAACCCTAGTGATACTTTCATGTAGTATACACCCCCTCGTCTTTTAGACAGTATTGATCGTATTGTACGGTATTCATCTACCCGTAATACGTAGCTGGCTGAGTCATTCCTCCGCTCTCCAGTATTCTGGTTCTGGTTAGTTCAACGGAATGGCTAAGTCAGGAGGGTTGGCTGCACAACAAAAGTTATGGAATCGAGTCACTTCAACTCGGCAAAACGACAAGGCGTATCGGCTTAAGGTGGGCGAATTCTTGACTCTCTCTCTTCCTATTCCTTCACGTCTAATAAAATATATTCTCGTATACGTAAATTGCTATTGAGTTAGCGAGCATGGCTCGGGCGATGAAAGTTCTTAGTATGTGTTGAACATTAAGATAGAACATTAAACAATTGAAGCGACGTGCATCAAATGTACGGGTCGCAGTAGGGCGGTGATGGTAGAACATTGAAAGACAATATCGAGATGTGCATCACGTGCATGACTCCAAGAATATTGAACACTAGGCCTAGAATATTGATTATGGCGCTGAGCGTGTCCTTGTGCACGGAAGCTAGGAAATAACTAAGTAACTACAGAACTAGGCTATATGAATAACTTATGAATGGAACGCGTTGAATATAAGTACGAGAAGTCTAAGTCGTTGGACGTCGTGCATCAATACGGATGTATTGGGGAATAATGTCGTCGGAACATGAGATTGGTTGGTATGATATAACTTGTTTGCTATGGCGCATATTGCATGGTCAATGGACTCGGATGGCCCGTGCATGGGTGCGGTTTCTCTCGGACGGTTACGACCGGGACACCAGGACTGTTCGGTCTAGGAGAGTATTATGTATGGTATTTATGATGCACATCATTAGGACGAGTTGCGACCGTCCAGTGTTGTGATAAGCTATGATATCAGTATATTTGGGATCCTTCGGATACTGGGATAGCAACCCGTATCGAAGCGATCATAAGCTTACACATAAGGATGCCAAGTCCATTACGGTGTGCTGAGATTAGAGTTGGGTGCAGGCGCAGGGCCTGCTACCCTTATGCATATATCTAAGTATGGTTGGTTGGTTGCGTGAATTGTATGATTGATTATATAAAGTTCTAACCATTGTAGGCTAGGCAAATTGGACGGAGATGAGCACGATCACTATGTTTATGTTCGTATTATGTCTAACTGTATCTGTTGCAGGAACACAATGTTGGACACATTTATGATAAGTTGCCATGCGTAAATATTACCATGAAACTGATCTTAAGGCTAATTAGAAATATCACCAAATAATGTTGCATGTTTCACTAAATGTACTTAGTGTTTGGTTTGGGTACGAGTGGGTCTTGATCAGTGCAGCGAGAACGAAAGTACTAATCTCCCACTAGTTTGTGTGCATGTTCAGGTTATAATCGGCTCGGGGCGGGGCTTGGCTTGGACGCGCATAGGCATGGGGTCCTTAGCGTTTCAAGAGGAGCTACCGCATAGGCATTCGGACTTACAACATGGAGGTGTTCGGCCGAAGACTACTTATTGGCTATAAAGGGGCATAATGTATGGAATAATGTAATCCTTTGTGAGCTAGAGAGATCATGAGTGTTGTAGCCAGTTGGCATATTCAGTTGGGCGATTCAAGCCTTTGTAACCTCAGTTCATTATTAATAAAAAAGATTCTTATTGCATACTCTATTTTTCTTCCGCTGCTTATGTTATCAATTTAAGATAATCTTATGTGAACCTGTTATCTTGCCTTGTACGAGCGCAACTCCAGGCTCGTGCGGCATCAAGCCCCAGCGAAGACGATGATTCGGGTGAAATCTTGCGAGGACGAACGATTTCTCAGATCGGGACGTGACACCCTGCTCCGCTTCGGCGACCCTGACCCGACCCCGTCCAGGTATACCTAACTCTAACCCTATCTTCCACTAACTTGACACAGACACACTGACTGACACACTCACTGACACGACACCGACACACTCACTGACACAACACTGACACACAGACACGTATACATATGTGTACTCATTGAAGAAAACTTTTATACGTATGTATACATGTAAACATAAAACTCTTATACATATGTATACAATATATACATATGTATACTCATTGATGGTTCCTTTATATACATATATACATATGTATACATATGTATACAATCTCAGGAAAAACTCTTATATAACTATAGCTATATCTATCAATCTACATATATACATATGTATACAATCTCAGGAAAAACTGAACAAAACACCCATAGGTATACTCATTGAAGAAAACTGAGATTTCACAATGGAACTTGGGTTTTGATACATGAAACAAGATGATGGTTCCTTTAGTTAGCTTGCTTATGTTACAATTATATTATCTGTGAATATTGATCTTACCAGATGGCACCCATGACCCGAGCAGCGGCACGTCGTTTGAGGAAAATACAGATTGCTGATGTGGCTCCTACTGTTAAGGAGGAAGTGGCACCGGTAGCTAGTGAGACCGAAAGTTCCATTCATCCAGCACCTGCAGTGGAATGGCGCTTTCCCGCCGTCGATTCCACTTTTTTGAAGATGTTGCGTGATGGTATCATTGAGCGTATGTGTGAGCTGCGTGGTCGTCATTAGTGTAGTTTTATGGATATATTTTGTGTTGGACTATTAGTACTTATTACCAGTTGTACTTATTTTATGGAGATGATTTTATGGACTTAATTATGGACTTATGGCAAGCTGTACTTGTTTTATGGAGATTAATTATGGACTTATTACCACTGTTTTTATGGAGATTAATTAGGCTAAGTCTTCTGTGTGGTCAATTCTGATACACTATAGTTATATGGTTATGTCATATGATATACTATTACCACTTGTTGTATCATGATTATTTGGGATTCTATTTCAATGTTTAGGATATTTCATGATTAATGTGCCTATTTGTAAAGCCCGTAGTTCGTATTACGTATTTTGGTATACGTGTACGGAATCCCGACCCGTAATTAGACTTGTCTTGCTTAGCTTGATCCTGGTTCAATCTTGCCTTAGTTTATTTTGGGTTCATCCTGGTTTGACTTGTCTTGACTGGTTAGTCTTGGATTTTGCATTGGCATGGGCTAGTTAGCATTTCCTGGTTCATGTGGTTTATCCTGGCCTTGGCCTGCATTGGGTTCGGTTGGGTTCGACTTGGTTGGGCTCGGTTTGGGTTGATATGCAAACCCCTACCTACCACCATCCCTCATTTATTAACCCAACAACCATTCTCTCTCCTCATTCATTACTCATTTACTACTATTCGTCTTCTTTATTTCTCTACCGAGCACCACCGTAGGCAAGTGCAACTTGCTTCATGGAGGAACTCAAGTTTTATTGTTTCATTGTCTTCCTCACGAGATTCTAAGACACTTTAATACTTAGCATTTTTAGTTTCCATGGTTCATTTCATGTAGATCTTAGTTTGTTGTATTTTCAGATTTTTCGATTTTGATCTACGAAACTGGCTTGTTTTCGAAAACTAAGAGTTCTATGTAGAAGGCATTCTGATGTTACGCAAGTTTCGTTTTGGAATGGTTGGATTTCATCGAGTCTTGACCGAGATGGGACTTTCTTGAGCTTTTACGCCTGCTTATCTTGGCCTTGGAGAGAAGATAAATTTTTTACGAACACGTTCTTACGTGCTAGCGTAGTATTTTGTTTTTACGCACACATTTTTAACGTGCCTGTGTAGTGTCTCCTTTACGCCCACGCATTGCATGCCAGCGTAATCCTTCTACGTCGAGTTCACTTAAACTCTACGCAGGGGCCTTCCCGCTCGCGTAGACTCGCGCTCGCGTACTCTCCTGCCGCGTGGAGTCTCCCTAGCGTAGAGTGCCCCGCGCGTAGAGCCTCGCTCGCGTAGACTCTCCCTCGCTCGCATAGAGCCTTGCGTGCGTAGAGCTTCACTTAGGTGCTCGTGCGCGTAAAGTTCCGCTTGTATAGGGTGCTTGTTATGCGTAGAGCCTTGCCCGGGTAGAGTTCCCTCGTGCGTAGGGCTCCCGCTCGCGTAGAGCTATCTTACTTCGTGGCTTGCTCGTGTAAGGTCATTTTTACGCTCAAGGCCTCATAGCCTAGCGTAGTTTCATTTGCGTAGAGGCTTGAGCCCTATGCGCACCCGTTTGCTTTATTGTTTTTGCACCTCTTGTCACGGACTTGATAACTTGAATTGATTGACATGACTGGACAGATAATTGTACATGGCACGGTATAACAAGTGAATTGACATGACATGACATGACATGACATGATAAGACATGACAAGCAAGTCTGATGGGAACTATTGAATGCTATTGCGACGGCTAGCATGACATGACAAGAATGAATGGCCTGGATACCGTGGACGATTGTGTTTGTACATATGAACCAATATTGTCTCGTATCATGTCTAGGGCAGGGACCCCTGAGTACCACGGTCAGGGGTACCTACTGAAATTGACTAAGGCTAATAACTAGAATAATCCAGTAGTCATGAAGAGATTTTCCAGCTACAGGCAATCCCGTTATCTGGGTGCGCAAGTGAACTTGTAGCCTGCCGAGGAGTAGGGCACATTTCCAGCACACTATCATGTGTTGCACCCTTGATGAACTGATATTTGACCTGGATAACCTGGATGGTCTGCAGGGCTTGTGGCTGTTGGAATATCTCATTGCATCTTGCTAGCAACTAGGCCTGTGATAACCCTAGTTAGTTAAAGTATCAAACCGTACTCATTGCTTGGCCGTGATTGATTGGATGAAGTCTAACTCAGTCTAGTCTTGTCCTGATCCTGTACAAGATTGTAACATGACCTGATTGCTTGTGCTTTACTTTATCGATAAATGGTGGAAAACCAAGTTCCGTTCAAACGAAGGGTTACAACCCGGTCCTTGTTTGGTTTAAGGGTTGTAACTTGGTTATCTGAACAGTTCCATGGTTATCTTATTGTATATCATCATGATTTTTTATATTTCTAGTCTTTTATTATAAAGTTATGTTCTGTGCTAATTGCTGGTTTTAGTTCTTAAGTGAAGCCTCCTTTGTGGCACTTGCTCTTTCTGGGATCTGATCCAGCTGGTTTTGTATGGCCAGATACCGGAGTAGCTCCAGAGGATCTCCCTACCTTCCAACCAGATGGTGACCACCAGGCGTAACCAAGGCAACGAGTGGGTTTCCCTTTTGTTCTCCTATTTTATTGTAAATATATTCTTTTGAGACGTTTAGCCGGCGAGCACGTGTTAGCTCGTATTGCACTGTACTCATTGTCTGCCTACGGGCTGTAATATGATTGACGAATCATAGGATTGATCATGTATGACTAAACTCTTGCTAGTCTTCACATTTTGTACGACTAGCTTCATGATCATCCAAATATGTAATATATGGGACGTCTTAATATTGTATATTTGATGCACTAACATCTTGTAACTGCTATTCCTTGTATGAGATTGAGACAATAGGCTTGTTCATGACCATAAAAGACTGATGGCTTGTAGTTAAACCTTCATATATCTAGACAGCCATGACCGTATAGCGAGGTGGATTCCATTTCAATATACGTAGCTGGCTATGTATGCCCCCGCTCTCCAGTATTCTGGTTCTGGGGAGTTATACTATTACTTTTACAAGTGTTTCAACGAGTGCATGTATCTATCTTACAGAATTATTCTCAAATGAATATGGATCTGAATTACTACCTGCGAAATCGTTCTTGGATGTACAACCGTCATCCTGATGACATGTGCGGTGTGCGGGATGAATTCATAGAGGGTGTACAACAGTTTCTGCAGTTTGCCAAGACGTTCCCTCAGTACATGGACGGTACCAAAATTAAGTGTCCGTGTGTGAGATGTCGTAACTTGAAATATCATCCAGAAGTGGAAGTCACGTATCATTTATACTCGAAGGATTTTACGCCGAATTACTATCAGTAGAGCGCGCACGGAAAACTTGTGTCTTTAGCATCGGAGTATGAGTTGTGGATGTCCACAACCACGCTGCTTACCACGATGGGTTGGTGAACATGGTTTTTGACGCGGCGGGGCCTAGTTTCGATCCGGACAATCATGATGCACCTGAGGATGCACCGAACGCCGATGCTGCAAAGTTTATGGAGTTGCTGGAGAATGCAAGGACTCCATTATATCCTGGTTGTGAGGATCATTCACCGTTGGAGGTGGTTACAAGATTTTTGAGCATCAAGTTCGATTTTAATATGTCGCAAGATTGCTACAACCGACTTATGGAGTTGATTATAAAAATATTGCCTGAGGGTGCTAAGTTGCCTAAAGACTTTTACCGGTCTAAGAGGATGGTGAGATCGCTCTGGATGGGATACGAGAAAATCGATGCATGTCGTAACGGGTGCATGTTGTACTACAAAAACGATAAGGATGAAGATGCCTGCAGATTTTGTGGTACTGATCGCTACAAAGGGCAGTGGTAGAGGAAAGTCTGTCGGTGAAAGGAAGCCTACCGATTTGATGCACTACTTGCCGTTGATGCCGCAGTTGCAGCGATTGTTTATGGTGAAGGAAACTGCAGAAAACATGAGTTGGCATAAGCGAGAACAGACCGAAGGAGTGTTGGATCACC
The DNA here is from genome assembly GCA_029216955.1 of Iris pallida. Classification (NCBI taxonomy): domain Eukaryota; kingdom Viridiplantae; phylum Streptophyta; class Magnoliopsida; order Asparagales; family Iridaceae; genus Iris; species Iris pallida. The sequence goes on along the minus strand of JANAVB010039820.1, from coordinate 2,716,105 downwards.
CATCTGATGGGGAAGCATGGAACCACTTTGATCGAAAGTATCCAGATTTTGCTTCTGATTCGCGTAATGTCAGATTGGGTCTCTGCTCCGACGGTTTTACCCCATTCGGACTTTTGGGATCCCAGTATTCGTGTTGGCCTGTGATCGTCACTCCGTACAATCTACCGCCTTGGATGTGCATGAAGACTCCGTATATGCTCATCACCGTTATTATCCCAGGTCCGAACAATCCGAAAAGGAACATCGATGTGTATTTATATCCATTGATTGATGAGTTGAATCAGCTGTGGGAAGTAGGTTCCAACACGTACGATGTATCTAGAAAACAAAATTTTCAGATGCGGGCAGCACTTACGTGGACCATCAACGACTTTCCGGCCTAAGGCTTTCCGTTTGAAACACGAAGGCAAACCGTGCTTCTTTGATTGTCATCGACAATTCCTGCAGAAGGATCATCCTCGTACCGGAGGAACAACAATGCTTTTCGTGCTGGCGTTGTGGAGAAGGCTAATCCCCCGCCAAGGTGGCCCGGATACACGATATGGAAAGAGGTAAAAGATTTACCAAGCGCTATTGAAGAGCCTGCTACGGGCTACAAGTGTGACGGATTTGGTCACACTCATAACTGGACGAAGAGGAGTATATTCTAGGATCTGCCATATTGGAGCACCAATCTGATTAAACATAACTTTGATGTCATGTATATCGAGAAGAATGTGTTTGACAACATAATTAATACTGTAATGGACGTAAAGGAGAAGACGAAAGACAATCCAAAGGCTAGATTGGACTTGGAAGAAATATGTAGACGTCTTGCATTGTATTTGATAGAGGAGGGGAATGGGAAGTTAAAGCAGCCTAAGGCAATTTTCTCACTAGAGAAGGAGGATAAAGTGAAACTTTGTAGTAGATTCAAGGTCTAAAATTTTCAGACGGGTATGTTTCGAACTTGAGAATATGCACCGACCTCAAGGAGAACAAACTGACAGGTATGAAGAGCCATGATTGTCACGTATTCATGGAGAGATTAATTTCGATTGTATTTCGGGAATTCTTACCCCCGGTTGTTTGGGATCCATTCACCGAGCTTAGCATATTCTTCAGAGATCTTTGTTCTACTAAATTGCTCGTCGATCGTCTAGAAAAGCAGGAGAACGATATTGCGGTAACACTGTGCAAGCTCGAGAAGGTATTTCCTCCTGGATTCTTCGACTCCATGGAGCATTTGCCAATTCATCTTTCATACGAGGCACGTGTTGGTGGGCCCGTCGGTTATCGATAGATGTGCCCGTTTGAGCGGTATTTGAACCACCTAAAGAGGAAGGTTAAAAACTAGGCTCGGGTCGAGGGTTCTATTTGTGAAGCCTATATTCTCGAGGAGATTACAAACTTCTGCTCGACGTACTTCAAATCTCATGTGGCTATGAATAGAACGATGGCTCCGAAAAACGACGACGGATATCAAGAATCTAATGATGGAATACTGAAAGTATTCAATGCGTCCGAAAAGCCTTCGGAGAAAATGAAGAAGACTTATTTGAATGACGAAGAGCTAAGGGCTGCTTAGTTATATATATTACTCAATTGCGACGAGGATGAAGTGGAGAAGCTAGAGGGGTAAGTAATTAATGATGAGTTTACGTCATCTCAATGTAATAGTATAAGCTAATATTATTGTACTAATCGGTGGTTGCTTCGTTGCTTTGTCCTATCAACTCAGGCTCAGCTCGTGTACTTCACAGCTTATCCGAGACGGGGAGCAACGAAGTCTGACTGGTGGGCAGTATGCAAGACTAAAGCTAGAGATACTTTTGATGTTGACGAAAAAGCTTATCAGGAGGACGAGCTACCTCTTGTAATCAATATTGTTGATGTGGACTCCACGGAAGTTACGTATTACACGACTAATGTAGAAGATGTAGAATTATCCGAAGAGGAAGGCGAAGCCGACGAAGGCGAAGATGAAAGTGAAGATGAGGAGGAGGAGGAAGAGGAAGATGAGGTCGAAGAAGATGAACAAGATAAATATTCTGAAGATGATTGAGAGAGATGTACTTTCATTTTCTTATTATGTAGAGTTGGTTATTATCTAGTTTTGGTTACTATCTGAACTTAGATGTTTCTTTTAGAATCTACTATCTGGACTTAGATGTTTCTTGTAGAATGTACTATCTGAACTTAGATGTTTCTTGTAGAATATACTATCTGGACTTAGATGTTTCTTGTAAAATGTATCATCATATTTCTAGTCTCTATTATTTGTTGTATCTCATCATATGTTGTTATCAGGTATGATAGGTCGTCGCGGATCGTTCCGCATATTCCGACATGGGGCACGGGGTACTGGTACTGGCAGAGGACAGGGTACTCCTTCGGTACCTCCTACTGGTACCAGCTCTGGATCATCGTCGCCCAGTACTCCTGTGTATCGGGCAGTACCTCCGTCTGCCCCGACGCTACGTGGCATATCTCCTGGGACGAGTAGTTCCAGGCCTGAGACTGCTCCGTCATCTAGTGTTCCTCCTGCTGATACGACGATGGAGACAGATGAGCAGATGGAGGAGGCTGAGCCGACGGCCGACCAATATCAGGCAGATGATGCATGCGCACCTCCGGAGGAGACGATGACGAAGATCTGGGCCGACGGTACAAGGTAAGTATTTTGGTTTATCATTTTTTTCCTGTGTTTATCATAAATTAACTTTTCTCATGAATATAATATGTCTGTATAGATATCGTCCCCCGTCGGTACAGAGACGCCTAGGCCACTTATTGAGGATTAATTATGGTGGTCCTTGGATAAACTACTCTGATACTCCGGACGAGAGGAAGGCCTACTGGTTTGCGTGCTTCAAGGTTAAAATATATTTGCTTTTAACATGAATCATATAATTTTTGCATATTATATATAACTGATAAATATTTGGTTTACACTCTTCTAGGATATGTTTTTCTATCAACCGCACCGGGCCTAAATGATCGAGGGAATGTTTCCTGCCGTCACTGCTAAGCTGATCCACGATGCTATTAATGATTAGAAGACTCGTGATCGTGCCGGAAAGCCGATCCAAGGTTGGATCACCCCTGATCAGTGGACTGCAATGAAGGCTCGATTCGACGAGCCAAGGTACAAAAAAAGTCTGAGAAGGCCAAGGCGGCTAGAAAGCAGGGATCAAAGTGGTGTGGTGGGTCAATTCCGATGACGGAACATTTCCATCATTTGGTATGTCTTTTTATTTTAGAAATATTATTTTAATGCAAGTCCGATAAATTAGTAAAAGGTGATTTATTTAATTACAGGTAAAGAGGGGTGATGACGCCAATATGGTGACTGTCTTCCTGGCCACACATTAGAAGGGCGGAAAGCTTATTGATGAGAGGACGGAGCAGGCCTATGTAAGTTTTACAATTCTATTTATTAATTTTAATACTTCGTGTTAGTTTTGATATAACTTAGTAAATATGCATGCAAATAGATATTCATTTAGTTAGTAATAATAAGTACAATAGACATTAGAAGTTATAGAGTATCCATGCTTTCTAGGCCGAGTTTCAATAGCTTAAGGAGTGGGCGGCTGCTAGTGTATCTGCTGCGGGAGAGGCTGGTACTTCCTCACAGCCCGCTCCAGCTCCGTCGGAGGATGAGCTGTGGGTGACCGCCGCTGGTGGTCTCCAAAGGGGTACGTACTACGGTACGGGATCCTATGGCGTCCTACTTGCGACACAGTCCTCTAGGACCTCCCCTGCTAGTGTGCATGGCCCACAGCCCTTCCAGGAGTCTGCCCGAGTCCAGCAGATGGTGGAGTCTGTCCGCGACGAGCTGCTACGACGGATCCAGGAGCAGCACCAGACGGACGATGCTGCGCTCATAGCACGATTGGATACGCTCGACCGCAGCATTATGGAGCTTAGGGATATGACTGAGAGGACAGAGCGGGGCGTCACTGATCTTAGAACGTCGACAGAGCGCAGTGTGACGGATTTACAGGCATCACAGGTGTCCATGGGCGAGAGGCTCACGTTGATGCAGGATTCGATGGTTGATGGCAGTACGAGACTGTTATCTACCATGCATTCCTACCACGAGCGACTAGCAGCGTTGGAGCGTTATTATCCTCCGGGTGCGCCTTCATCATCGTCGACTCCACCGGCGTCACTACCTCCGACTCCACCGACGTCACTACCTTCTTCATCGGTAACGATTTCACGGGAGGAGTACGAGATGTTCCTATCCTTGAGGCGCGGCGATGCCCCTCCTCCTCCAGATCCGCAATAGTCCGAGTTATGACTGTTTTATGAGATTGTAGTATTTTTTAGTATTTGTTTATGTTGTTTCAGTATTGGTTGTGGATTATTTGTTTGTGTAGACTTTTATTATTGGTTGTGGATTCATGTGGATATTGGTTGCATACTTTTGATATTCGTTTATCGACTTTGGATATTTTAGTGTTCGTTGTGTTGGTATCTCATAATATGTTGGTTGTAGACTTTTACTCTTGTTTGCGTTGATGCATATGTATATTGTGATGTACCAGTGTTGAGTGTTCCACCGAAGGGGTCGACGAACCCAGGAAGAAAATGTGCTTGTAGTTTTTTTGTTATTTATTGAATTGCAGGCAGAAAATGTGATTCTGTGGACATTCTGTAATTTATTTTTTTTATTTTTTTGTAATTTAGCGACGTTTAGCGACGCAGCTAAACGTCGGTAAACGTCGGTAAATCACCAGGTATACCGACGCTTACCGACGTAAGGTTGCGTCGGTACACGTCGGTAAACACTAGACATACGTCGCTAAATGTCCCAGTATTTTCCTCGCCTACAGAGTCGATGAACGTCGGTAAAAGTAGACATACGTCGCTAACTGTTGCAGGATTCACCGACGTTGACCGACGTTTGAGACGTCGCCATATTTTCGACGGGGAGTCGGCGAACGTCGGTAATTTATCGACGTTTAATGACGTCGGTAAGAGCGACGGTTATCGACGTTTTGCCTGTTAGCGACATGGCTTTCCGCGACCACAGAAAAACGCCGCTAAATACGTCGGTAAATAGTTTTAGCGACTTTTTTGTCATTTTAGCGACATTTTCTGGCGTCGCTAATATGACTTATTCTGGTAGTGTAGCCTTGTTTACAACTAGAAGAAAGAAGAAGAAGAAGACAAAAATACGGCTTACTAGGGTGATGGAATTCATCGTTGCTCAAAGCAAGATTTATTCTTTGATGATCCGCTCCTAGGAACCAGTAAGTTCTCAAAAAAACTTTTAGAACGCCCGTAGTCACCTCTATATCACAACTAGAACGAATTCTTGGACTGTGCTTCGACGGTGGCAGCAACACTTAGACTCATTTTTCTCTCTTAGTTAATTTATTCTATCTCCAAAAGGAGGCAAGAAGAGATAATTTATAGAGAATGGTGGAAATCATAATCCTAAATACAACCGCCGCCTAAAATGGAAAGATAACAATCAAATTAAATCTAAATCCCAAAAGGTCAAAATTGATTTAATTTGATCTATATTCCATCTTTGACCAAAAATAATAGATACTTTAACTTTGTAGATTAATTCGTGGTAATTAATTTAATTCTCCTTACCAATTAATCAGTTATTAAATTAATTTAAAAAAGGAATGTCAAGTGGAATGGACAATTAAAACTGGAAAGGTAAAAAGACAATATTGCTTTGAAGAGAGCAATTCAAAAATAATAGATACTCTAACTTTGTAGATTAATTCGTGATTATAATTAATTTAATTTTCCTTACCAATTAATCACTTATTAAATTAATTTTAAAAAGCAATGTCAAGTGGAATGGACAACTGCAAAGGTTAAAAAGAGAAGATACCGACGCCTGAGAGATTCGAACTCTCGCGGGGAAACCCCATGTACTTAGCAGGCACACGCCTTAACCACTCGGCCAAAGCGTCAGGTTTGTTACTCATGAAACGTGTATGATATAAATAACGAAGCTTTACAACGATGGTTTGTTTTTGTTGTTATATTAGTTTTAGTACTATTGGATTCTGAAAAGTTACTGAATTTTGTGCTTTGGCAAGTTTGGAATCTTTGGATTGCAGTTATAGTTGAGTTTCGTCCAAGATTCCATTTGGAGTTCCAACAACGAGGGCGGCGTCGTATGCAACGGCGGATCCAAAAATTGTACCTCGGGTGAGCTACTATAAATTTGGATGAACTAGAAGTGGACCAACCCATATAAAAAAATAAAATATATATATATATATATATGGAAAACAAAAGTTTTTTTTTTTTTGGTGGATTGAAGCCCACCCCCATCGAAAGCTTGGATCCGCCTCTGGTCACACGGCATAACAATAAGGTTTGATATTTACATCCTAATGTATGGAGGTTTGAATCACGACAATAACTTCTATATTATATTTATAGAGGTAAGACTACATATATTTTGACTTTTTCGAACTCTTCGTAGACACAAGCCTTATGGCACTAGGAGGCCCTTTCCATTTGGAGCCACAATGCAATGTGCTAGTCGATTGGCTAACCCCCTATTCCATCCGAGCCAAACATGCTCATTCACTTCTATATCTCAAATAGTCGGTATATCCTCCAAAGTGAAATCCAAACTGTTCCTTGTTGAGTTAGTTATTCCTTGGTGTTCAGTAACAAAGATTACACTCTTGCAATATTTAGCAAATGTGGATACAGAGAAAATTAGGTGATGCGACTATTGTTTCGAAGAACGGTCCCTCTTATTATTGGACCTTGGTGATGTATATTTAGTTTTACGTCTCCAAGCAGGGACGAAACTACAGTATGGTCCGAAAGAACACCTATGTTCTTCGCCCCCTTCACTATTCAATCATATATTCCGCAACACACACCGGCACGAAGCTGTACAAACACAGGAACATGGACACAGCACTGGTTCTGCATGTCCTACATTGGTATTCATATAGCCAAATCAAGGAATCTTGGATCATCATCTATTTGTATAGAGGGGCAATGTACAATTGAATTCATATATACAGATTACATATATACAATGAATTAGTGCCTACATAATTTGCACTCTCATGCTGCTGCTAGTACAAGAGAGAACATCGAGTCACCTCCTCCTTCCACCGCCACGACTAGATAGGCTCAGCCCTCTGTCATACATCCTTCGAATTTCTTCCCTGTACTCTGTCAGGGATTCGTTCGGAATGGCAGGGGTCAGCTCCACCACATCGCCCATCCTCAACTTCTGGTGGGGATCGTTCACTGGCTCACAGTTCAGCCTGGGCCTCAGTTCTTCCTTCAAGGGGAAGTTGTAAGAGTACCACCTCGGGCTTCCTCTCCCAACTCTCTCCATCAGATCCATTACTGTCGAGTTAGCCGGGAATTCCTGCACCGACATCTGCAATAACAAGCCCCATAAGTTGAGATATGGACAAAGAATGAACCAAGAGGAATCAATATTGAATCTATGGAGACTGCAGAGTAGACATTTTAGCATTGCCATCCCATATCTACTTGTCATCAATAAGCCTCCTATAATGGTAGGAGAAATTGTTGTCACAACCAGTTTTTTCTGTTATCAACAAGTAGATGGTTGTGTTCTACATAGTAATCATAAATACTTGTCAAACAAAGAATATCCCTGAACTATTCCAATTGCACTTAGATTGTCAGCCACAGAACAGAAAATCATAGCCAACACTGAGTAGCAACCAAATGAAGCATAAGCGTGGCAGATAGTCATAAATGGGATATTTAGCAATAATCTGGTTGGTACTAAATTATTCTCACTCTGATGCAAAGGGTTTTGGCCATCAAATTAAACTTTTCCTACCATATACAGACATGATCAGAAAAATATAAATCAATTTAGAGCCTAATGCAACAATGTTTAGTAGATTTATAAGTATATAAATCTTCATTATATCTACTTACCTTCTTGTTCTCCAACATAATAATGAAGATGGGCCCGTTGTTGTCACAGCTAGGATTATAAGAGTACGGACACTCGTCAGAATGGGAAGGAAACGGACACAGTGGCCTGATGGAATTGGGATAACCAAGAGACGAGGAGCACTCCGCATTCATGGTTTCACACTGCCACGTAACGACCCATCTTGCCCATTCCACCATTTGGAGGACAAAGGAGGAGTGCTGACAGTCGCCTTCCTTGTATCTCCAATGGGCAGCAAACCCAAATTCAGCCTGTAAGTGCATTTCTTTCGTTCGGATCTGAACTTCCAACGGAATCGTGTCATCACTCATAATGACCGTGTGTAGAGATTGATACCTATTAAAGTAAATCAGTTAAATCCTGAAGAAAGATTAAATTGCACTTGTATAACAAAGTCCAACTCATTTACATACCCATTAACTTTAGGATGGGTTATATAATCTTTAAGTCTTCCCAGAACTTTGGGCCATAGCTGATGAACAATGTTCAGTGCTGTGTAACAATCTTCTTTGTTCTGCACAATCAAGCGCAAGCCATGAATGTCATGAATCTCATCCATGGTTAGGTTCTTCCTGCATATAAGTTGCAAAACATTAGAATAGGTATTTCTTTAGGACCATCCTATTTAGATTTGGAAATAAACATGTCTTTCACATGCATGGTACGATCATGGTCACGGTACTAACTCTACTATGATGTTTCAACTTTTAAATCAATTATCAAGAGATTTAACATAGCAAGATTCAAACTACAATCCAGACAATTTCATCATTCAAAATTATTAACCTACTCACAAACAACAAATGAACTATTCAAATTTAACCATGATATAAGCACACATTCAAGTAATAAGCGTAGATAAAGATCGAAATCATCTGCTTGTATCGCTCTAATATTTGTGTACACCTATTTGGTAAATATTCTTTTAGCAAACTCTTTTGCCACTGCTAAATATTCAGGTTTAAAATAGATACTGTATTCTTTACTATTTAGGAAGAACCACTAGTTAGTCTAACAGTGTGGACAAATGCTACAAGTACACATAAGACTCTTTTAAATATGAGGTGGTGTTTGTAGCATGTCTATCGTATGTTATCCAGGTAACAAACTCCAAATTTTACATATAACCGATCGTAAAATTTCATTTTGAGAATTCTTAGTATTTTTCTTGTGCTCTATTCCAAGTAATTTTATACTAACCTGTAGTTATTCACACATTTATTGTGCTATTAAAGTCCACACAAAAATAAACCTCACAAACCAGATACATTACACCTAAGTCATTGTTGCCTATTAACCCAAAAGTTGTATTGTTAAAAAGTATAATATGTAACATGTATCAGACAGAATGGGAGTTACATACTTGACCATCTTGGAGTAGATGCTGTACAAACTCTTGTGCCTCCCCGATATAACATGATAAGAAACACCTCCAACCTTGAGAGCATGCTCTAGTTTCTCGATGGCCGATGCGATCATTGCTTCATCAAAGCATCCAAGAAGTTTGGAGGAGAGCAATTTGTGTTGCTCTGGATAGAGAAATTTGAAACACAGATTTTCCAGTTGTTCCTTCCAGCTATAAATACCCAATCGGTTAGCCAGGGGAGCAAAGATCTCAAGTGTTTCCTTGGCAAACCTCTGTTGCTTGACCATGGGCAAAGATTCTAGTGTCATCATATTATGCAGTCTATCTGCAAGCTTAATGAGAACAGCTCTTGCATCAGCCATAGCAAGGAACACTGTGTGAAGCCTGTCAGCTTCAACAGTTCTATTTGCGGTGTTGTTTTCACGAGCAAGATTACTGAACTGGCTTAGTTTTGAGACCTGCAAAAATTAACCAGACCACACTTAATAATGGATCTCAATCTAGTGAAGAGAATTAAGATGACAATGTACAGTGCTTTATTGCGTCACATATAAATCCTCTACCTGGTGTTACTTGTAGATAGATTCACTAAAATTTCCCAAATGTTGGGACTCACATAATGATCTGCCTACAGTTAGCCTCACATGCCATGCCTATTCTGTGTTGCATGGGCACGGACACGGTCATGGTATAAAAGATGCCAAGACAAGGCTTTTTCGCATATCCTTGTATAGTTCTGTATGTACATGTCATGTCAGTGCATATTTGATATGCCTTTTTCAGTGTATATATTGGAGCACCCATGCTATCTTTTTCTTTTGAGGATATATATTTTCAAGACCGTTTTTGAATATTAAAACAAACCAACATATAAGGTGCTTACCTCTCCACCAACTGGTCTTGTAGATTTTTTGGCAATACCTACCTAAGAGGCAGAAGCTCAATGGCAGGGATCAAGTGGCAACATGATATCAAATTCTGGTTGATCTAGACTCATAAATTTTGTGCAGTATAGCCAACTTTCTTTGAGGTCAGTCGAGCTAGGCTAATGGGGCTTCATCGAAAAAAATCAACCACTTGATTCGTTAACAGTTTTCTGTTGGCATAATATAACTAAAGATCCAATATAATTTTAGGAAAAAAAAAACTCAAAGACTAGAACAGAACTGTAGGTCCAGATACAACAGCAGCATATGCCTACCCGTAATCATTCAGTTAGGCAAACCCGGTAACATCGGGCTGCCTTGGGTACGATGTCGAGCTATTATATATCCTAACCACCTAATATTGCCTAGGTGTTTTCAGTGTGGCAGAAAGGTATGAACAGACTAACAACCAGAGCACCTAGGTATTATTGGTGTGATATTCAGGTGCCTAACTTCAAGAATGCGGGACAGAGCCATGATTGAGTGGTGGGGTGGGGTGGGTTGGGTGGGGGACGGGCAAGAACATAAGCAGATATTCTGAGGGGAGGACAGATGCAATACATATTTCAGAAATTTGAAATGGGTGCCATAATCACAGTACGAAGAAGCTCTCTCTTCTAAATGTAGGTTGTAGAAAGTAGAAAGTTGACTTTATAGTCAAACCCCGACTAGGAATGTACTGCCCTCCCTTCATACATTCCAATCAAAGATCTAAAGCTTAAGAGATATGTAGGCACAGAAAATCACGTCTAAACACATTAGGACATGACCATTCTGAGCATGCAGAAGTTGTGCGATCTCACAGGAGCCCAAAAACCGGAAGGCCCCAAAAAAATTAACTTCCGTGTATAAATGTGAAATTTCAATTTTTAGATTTAGGTCTCCCTATTTTTTAGAAACTGAAGTAAGATTGTCCTTAGAATATCAGAAAATTTTAAACAAAAAAAAACTTTTTTAGTATGTGTACAAGGGCCCTTAGAATGTTAGAAACGGCCCTCCATTAGGACATTGTACATTGCATGACCAACAAATAAATGTATCTTATGCACTCGTAATACTGAAAAAAGAAACACAAATTGAAAAGAACGAAAAAAATGACAGGGAAGAGAGAGCTACCCCTTCGACAAGATCTGCCAGGCCAGCACCGAATCTCCTAAAAATATAATCGTAGTCCATGTAAGAATCATCAAGAGTATCGTGTAGAAGCCCAGCAGCAACAACCGTTGCGTTAGCACCAATCTTCGCCAACAGAACCGCAGTCTCCACGCAATGCTGCAAGTACGGATGTCCGCTTGCCCTCATCTAGCAATCAAAAACAAAGAAAATTCAAACAGATTTCCTCCATGCCAAAACCGTATAAACCTGGAGAACGATTTTTTTTGGGCAGTAGGTAGTGTTGTTGCAATATTCGTAGTATTTACAAAGTGTTCGAATATGGAGAGGAGTCCATTTTTGTTCATCCACCAAAACTAGAGTGATGTTTATCGTTCCACAAATTTCTATCACGTAATAATAATAGAAAAGGTGGTTTTAGATTGACAGATGACAACCATTGAGTGCAGTGGTGAACACCACACCACCCAAGTTTTGGTGGTGAACAAAAATACTCTTTTACTATGAACACCATTTACATCATTATTTTTTATAGGGATATTTAGACGTTGGGTCTTAAATAAGTTTCAAAATTAGTGTTTGGGTTACATTAGTGACACTTTTGAAACCCAAACACTAATTATGTATAATATGGAGACCCAAACACTAATTTTGAAACTTATTTGAGATCCAAAGTCTAAATATCCCTTTATTATATCACTAGTAACAACTAGTGTTTTAAAAATCGAACCGGAGATCGACCCGGACATGGTACTAGGTCGGGTCAAACAGGTTCAACCAATGATTCAACTACTGGATTAACCTAAATGGTCCATGTTAGATGCTGACCTTTTACAAAACTATTCATTCACAACCGATCTTTAAGAAAATAGTAGGTCAACACTGACGAAGCCTGAAAAAACTAATTTACGGATCAAGCGGTCGGTCCGGTCCAATTTTTTTTTTTAAAAAAAAAGAACTTCTAACAACAGAGTTTCATAAATAATTATTGTTAAACAAATATTGTATGTATTTTCACTTATATCATCCTTTATTATATTAGAGTTAGAAGAACCAACTGACTTTAATAAAATAAATGTGGTATGTATTTCCATATGTGGACAATCAAACACCAACATATTTTAATCTATATTAAAAAAATAAAAATAAAAATAAAAATCTCACCTGTCCTCGATGCGCCTTCTCCGCTTCGTAGAAGGCCTCGACGACAAACTCCTCGCGGAAGATCCCGTGCCTCGACTGCGCTCCGGCGAGCATCTCTCCGACGCAGGGAGGCTCCGTCAGCAGCAAGCACTCCTCCGAGTCCGAACCCAGCCCTCCGCCCCGTCCCGAGAACCCCGGCGAGCCGCAGTCCACAAAAGAGCCCAAAGCGCTCCTGACGAACCTATTGAAGAAGACCCTCTCCCTCCCCCTCCCGCCATTTTCCCGCCAAATTCTCAGCGGCGGCGGGGGGCTTCTCGAAGAAGAGGAGCACGGGGAGGACGCGAGTGGCTTCGGGTTCGGGTTCGGGTACGGGTCGGGATCCGACAGCCCGTGCACGGTCGGGAGGATCGGGCGGATCAGGATCGCCGGGACCGACATTTTTGCGGAGAGGTCCCTGGAATTTGGTGAAATAGCCAAATAGGGAGCGGGAGAGAATTTGAGTGGGAATTGGGGACTTTGTAGAGAAAGGAAGGAAGAAAGCGTGGAAAGGAAAGGGGAGACGGGAGAGGAATAAATACTTATTGAGGGGACGGTTACTATAAAATCTATATTGCGTGTGCTGATGTGGCAGATCAGTACACGGCACGGCTTCCGTTAGTGGAATGACCGTTCCGCCCTTGCTTGGGATAATCTAGTTTTCTAAGTTTAGAACGATTATGTTGGACATGGTTGTTATCCCTGTTTTTTTCAGTTTCTGTAGCGTGTGGTCTCACGTCCTTTACAAATGTTTGTCTACGTGTCATTTCTTTTATAGAAATCTAATTATAGAAAAATATATCTTTTTTTTCTTCTCAAACAAAAAAAGAAAAATATATCTTCAATAACTGATCTTTATTTTAGAAAAATAGTATGTGAGAGAACTCATTTATCTTTAATTTTTTTATTATCTAGAAATAGATTGGGAAAAAAAATTCTATATAAAGACTCTATTATAGAGTATTTTGAAAGGAATATCCCTTGTCAAGACTTGTATGTCTAGAAGTTTTTTTTTTTCATATACAAATCAACTATAAAAAAATGTCATTTTCTATATAAACAAAAAATACTTATTTTCACATGTCACCTATACAGAATTTTTTTTATTATTAAAGACTCTCCATACAGCTTCCTCTCCTAGAACTCCTTTATTTTTAATATTTTTATCTCCGATAAACTCTTAAATAGAGTTTAACAACAAAAAAAAAATTGTATAAGGAGAACCTATTATATAAAAAGTTCAAAGAAAAGACCCTCCATTCAAAGAATGCCATAAGATAGTACTTTGGAGTACCTTGCTATTAACACAGACTAACATGTTAATTTTTACCTTAAAAAAAAACTTGTTAATTTTGGGTGCAAAAATAATTAGTATTAAATTAAAATAGTACAATTAGATTAAGTGATGGATTCGAGCACCCGCTAACATGTGAATTGGGACAAAAGATTCTCTTATTTTATGGTGCTCGACCTAACATTAAAAACACGTTTCGTGGTGATTCGGTCTACTGATGTTCCGTCCAACTAAAATTTTTATGCCTCTTTCTACTTGAACACAAAGATCATTCGAATTTGTCAACAAAAAATCCTCTTTAAGTGTACCGCATATGACTCACTTGTTAGTCTAATTCTAACGAAGTTACCTACTAGACGAGAATTCCTTGTGAAAAGTTGAGCTATATCATATACCTAAATAACAAACCATAGAATTTATTTGTTCAAGGTCATCAAAGAGTCAAAACATGTCAAAGCATGGTTACATTTTGGGATCAACACTCACTCAGTAGCCCAAAATTGAAGTTAATTATAATATAAAGAGTCGCAGAAGTAAACAAATCTCTCCTCCTTCTTAATCAAATCCCAATTCCCAACCTGAGAGGTTTCTGAGATTATTGGGCCCGGATGAATGTAAATATATATGGCATAGAAACGTCTCTCATTATTTATAAATATAATCTCTCTGTTGTCAAAGTTAGAATAATTCTTTATAAAATATTTCTTTCTCAAATATTTCAAGTGTGTGCTTTGATTAAAAAATAAATAAATAAATAAATTTGTTGAAAAAAAAGAAAGAAACAATAAATATGAGTAAATGTGGCCTAATTTTTTGAACTTGGCTAGATAAAAAAATGACCTACAACAAGCGGAGCCCACAGTTTAGTGCTTGTAGTTCATGTGGAAAACAACGCGAACACCAGGTAGGACTGGCAGGATTCGAACTCCCAACGGTAACGATGTATAGGTGTGCGTTGGTTGTAATAAAAAAAAAACAAGCGGAGCCCACATGGCTATAAACTACAATAGTAATTATGGAGGAAGGTCTCACATTATAAATTAGGCTAAAATTTAACTTGATACCCTCAATTATTTATGTTTTGCAACTTGATACCCTAAACTTTGAAAATAGACAATTTAATATCCTGAAATTTATTTTTTTCAAAATACCCCCCAAACAGACCTTCCCCCCCCCCCCCCCCCCCCCCCCCCTCCCGGCTGGCGTCTCCCTCCCACCTCGTCGTCGTGTGAATAGTCACCCCCCCTCCCTCTCCGGGTCGACATGGAGAGCGCAGACGTGCAGTGCCGGAGCGCACGGACGGGAGCGCGCTTGTTGAAAGCGGATGCTGTGTGGGGCGCGCAGCGAGCGGGCACGCTGCCTGGATCCAAAGGGGGTGGGGGGATTGGTTCGGCACACAGCGGCGAGGCGGGAAGGGGGGGGGGGGGGGGGGGTAGGGGGTAGGGTAGCCCAATGGAATAGAGGAGGAGGGAGGGGGAGGCTGTTGAAGAGGGGGGTATTTTTTGAAAAAATAAATTTTAGGATATTAAGTTGTCTATTTTTAAAGTTTAGGGTATCAAGTTGTAAAACATGAATAGTTGAGGATATCAAGTTAGAATTTAGCGTATAAATTATACACAATAAACTTGTAGTATGTTTATTTATAGTAGACATCAAAATAATAAATAAATGCTAGTACGATGAAGGTCGACTTCGTATGGTTTTTATTCTTTAAAATCGGCGATTGAATCCACTGTGTTATATTTTTTTTTGGGTCCCTTCAGAGTATGTACCCTGGGAGGTTGTCCTGTATCGAGGGTCCGACATGTTCCCAACATTTATTCTTTTTCCTAACTTTAACTCTTATGTGACGTTTCGAATAAAGTTTGGTATTCGAAAAAAATATACTTCACATTATTATTATTTTAAAATAAATTCAAACATTTTCATACACATATTTGATTAGACTGGGAATATGCATGCTAAAAGTTTAACTTTTACATTCTAAAGTTTGGTTCAGACAACAATAAAATCTTAATTTGTCTAATTTTTTACAAATATTTTTTATTAATTTTGTGATACTATTGATACTTAAATTTAGCTAGTGTGAATGAAGTTTTTTTTTTTTTTTGCAATACCCGACAACACGTACGGAATTTTTTGTACATTGAGTTGCATGCTATTTGTGCTTAACGTTTCTAGTTTTCACACATCCACGCTCCTCTACAGTTTGATCCCAATATCGTACGCCTAGCTAAAATAAATTATATTTTTTCTCACTGACCACAAAAGTCAGTGGAGTTTGACGTTATTGAAGATATTATAGTCGAAAAAAAATAGTATTAATGCGTCCAACCTACATTAGAGCATCTCCAACCCAATTGTGAGTTTAGAAAAAATGGTTGCCATATAGGAATGACAAACTTTCATTTCAAAAATTATTCTCCAATGCAAATGTAGAATCAATAATGAAGTTGACATGGCAAGGACAATGTGAAGTTGGTTATCTAGATCTAGACAATGCACTTCACAATGACTTTGTCTCCACATCATCAATTATGAATAGAAATATTTATAAAAAAAATAAAGAAGTAGAGGAGTTGTCTTGGAAGTTGGAAAAAATACTTTTTATTGTCTTCTCAATGCTTTTGCATTGGAGAACACTTTTTTATCTCATTTTTTTGTGTAAATATCATTTTGTCACGTAGAAAAGACATTGTCTTATGCCTCATGCCACATAGAAATCACAACACAAAACAAGACAATAGGGTTGGAGATGCTCTTTAAGTTGGACATCAATCTCAAATTTTTATTTCCAAATTTACCAAACAGAACACAAAATTCAAGCGTGCAAAACTTGAACCAGAAGCACCTTAACTTCAAACTTTGGCAGTCCCTCTACCCGTTGCAAGTCACACCGCGCGCACAACCACGCGGCATGCACTGTTACTGTTGCACAAAGCACTGTCAACGTGGGCTTCAGTCTGTCTATGCATTGCACATTGCACGTATAAAAAAAATAATGATATTATTAATAAAGTATACAAAAATTAAAAATATCTAGAATATTTTAAATATAATATTAATATATTTTAATATAATTTGTTATGATTATTTTTTTAAAAAAATGATATGTATTTAATTAGATAATAATATGTAGTTAGTTAAACATAATTTTAATTTTAAATATATTATAGTATCGGGTGGTTTTTAATTTTTAACGTAGGGAGAGTAGTTTGTTATCCACAAAATATAAAAAAGGTAGTTAATTTTGAACTTTTAAAATCTATTTTTTAAAAATTTAATGGTTGATGATATACACGACTTAGATGGCTTAATTTGGAGCCGTTTTGAAGTCATTTTAATTCCTTTATATATATATATATATATATATATATATATATATATATATATATATATATTCCACTAAGTATCCATTGCTTCAAATATATATATATATATATATATATATATATATATATATATATATATATATATATATATATATATATATATATATATTTGAAGCAATGGATACTTAGTGGAATATATATATATATATATATATATATATATATATATATATTCCACTATATAATGAGGCTTCAAAACGGCTCAAAAGTGAGCCGTCTAAGCCGTCATTATATCATGGTCCATTTTATTTTAAAAAAAAATTATGTAAAAAATTGTTGAAAAAAGTAAAAATTTGTCAAAATGGAAAATCAAACTCATCCAAATAAGAAAAATACCTTGCACCTTAACCACATGAGTTAGAAGAGATATTTAACTATAATTGGATAATATTCTTATTATACGTGCAAAGCACGTGCATTTACTAGTATATATAAGTTGGCTTCACCAGAAATTTTTCCTTCCAAATATGTCATTACCTAACATTACTAATTATAATTATTTATTAAAGACAGTTAAAATACGTGCAAAACTCATACATATATACTAGTATATATAATAGGCTAAGGAAAGTTAGCTTCACCATAAATGTTTTTCTTTGAAATATATCCTTACCTAACTTTATTAATTAAAATTGTTCATTAAATTTAATGAGAGTAGTTACGTAATTACGTGTGTGTGTGTGTGTGTGTGTGTGTGTGTGTGTGTCCTCCCAAGAGGTTGCAGGTTCGAGCAACGGGAGAAACACATTTTATTCTATGTTGAGGAATAAATGTGAGTGCGGGCCGGATGCGGTGAGATACAAGTGCTGGTGCAGGCCTTCAGGTCGAGCCTGATGCGGTAAGATACAGGTACATGTGCGGACCTTCGGACCAAATTTGTAGGCCTTCGAACTGTCTGTAGCACAATTACATCTTTTATATATATATATATATATATATATATATATATATATATATATATATATATATATATATATTAACATAAATTTTTTCTTCCAAATATATCCTTACCTAATTTTACTAACTAAAATTGTTTGTTAAATTTAATGAAGGCAACTAGGTCATTTATGTATAATTGTTTATTAAATTTAATGAGGATAGTTAGATAATTACGTATAGAAAAAAAATTAAAAAAAAATATAGTTTGCTATGACTTCTCAAATACCAAAAAGATTAAATAAAAAAAAGGTTAAAATACATGTAAGACGCGCGCGCGCGCACACACACACACACACACACACACACACACACACACACACACACACACACACACACACACACACATATATATATATATATATATATATAGTAAATGACCTCTAGCCTAGTGGTTAAGAGAGATGCATGTGGCCCAAGTGGTCGGGAGTTCGAGTCCCAGTGGAGGCGAGTTCGCCACAAGTATCCATTCAAATTTTATGGTAAAGAAGGGATGGCGCACCGATGCGTTTCTTTTAGGGTGTGTTTGGTAGTAGGGAAAAGTGAAAGGAAGAAAATTAGAGGAGGAAAAAGTAAAAAAAAAGAAAAAACATTTTCTCTTATTTTGTATGAAAGAAAAATAAGAAAGAAAATAAAAGTGGAGAGATTACTTTTTTCTCATAAACTAGAAAATTCAATCCCCAAAAATGAGAGAAAAAGTAAAAGAAAAAGTTAAAATTTGTATAATTAACAATTATAATAATTTTATCCTTTCTACCAAATAAAGCCTTAAGCCAATCCGAGTCACCGACTAACATTCAAAACTTTCTGGACATAACTGCGACACTTAAGCTGTCTCCAAAACTGATTCCGCAGATTAGTTTACAAATAACAATGGAGTAAAATGATCATATAGGCGGTGGCACGAGTTCAATGACAGGCAAGCAGCCGTCAGTGATAGCTGTCTCCATTTGGCAGGTCATGTGTTATTGTTGCTTCTTTGCATTGCATTTGCACCAAAAAGAAAAGAAAAAAAATTGCTATAACCAAAACCTCAGCAGCAGACACATCTTCATCTTCTTCGCCGGGGACATCTGAACGACTTATGGACCCTCCCTCACAAAATCCATTGTACGGAATTATCCACAATATTTGGCAACGGGAGTATCTGAAAAGTTGCTTTTATAAGCTGTTTCATTCTCCTTTAGGGTCTCGTTTGGTTCACGGAAGGAAAATCAATTCCCTTGTATTTTTTTATGGGAACAGAAAAGTAATATTCCTATCAAATTTTTTTTCTATGTTTGCTAAAAGAAAAAATATATTTAAGAAAAACCATTTGATTTTTTTTTCCATTGTTTAGTTGGTGTAGGAAAGAAAAGAAAAATATATTATTGTTTCAATAATATCCAACGTCAACATAATTATAATCAACAGAATACTAAGAGTTAGTTGGTAAAATATGCAATAAAACAAGGCTATTTTTGTCATAATGTTTGGTAAATAATGTTGAAAAAGAGGAGGAAAAATGAATCTCATGGGTCCTGAGAGAAACTATTTTTTCTCTCATTTTCTCTCATGTCAGGAAAATATTTTCCAAATTCGTGGCTACCAAAAAAAAAAAAAAGTATTTTTTTTTCCGAATTCATTGAATCCGTGAACCAAATCAGGCCTAGAAGTAGTCTACTTGCTACCACTTGAAGTCTTAAATCTAGGGGTGAGCATTATTCGGTTTTGGACCGAAAATCGAACCGAACCGAACCGAACCGAATAAGAGGTTCGGTTTTGAAAAAAATCGATTCGATTTCGATTTTGAAAATACTAAAAATTTTTATTCGGTTTCGATTTTGGATTTCGGTTTCGGTTTTGAAAATACTAAAAATACTCACCCCTACTTAAATCCCTCGTACTTATTAGTATACTCCACCTAAAAGCTCATGAGAAACGACTGGCAATCTTTTTGCTATTTTTAGCCTTGTTTGGTTCGAAATTAATTATTTCTTCTTTTTCATGGGCATCAATAATTATTATAATTTTTATCAAAAAGTTTTTTTTTTTTTTGGGTGTTTGAACAGTGTTTGGAAAGACAAAAAATATAGTCATAATACATGAAGAAAAGAAAAAAAAAAAACGTGAATCATTAAAGTGGCTGGAGGAAACTATTTTTCAACTCATTTTTTTTCTTCTTTTTGTTGTGAACTATTTTTGTTTCGTGTTCCTTTCATTTGGCATCCCAACACATGAATGTTTTCGCAAACCAAATGTGGCCTTGATTCGTTGCTTTAGCTTTGATCGGAAAATCAGTTCAATCACTAGCAACAAATTATGAACAAAGTCAATGGTTCTTGCTTGAGGCTAAGATTGCAAAATCAGCGCAATCGAAATGATTTGAAGCGATCAATAGAGTTGGTTAACCCTTGCGTGAAGCCTTCCCCACCTCTCAAAAATTGGCAATGGTTGCACTCCACAGGACCACAACTAAAATATTATTACATCTTCTAATTGCAGTCTTCTGCTACAGAAAGAACATTACCATTCCATTCAGTACTTTGTCACTTAAGAGAGAAAAAAAATTAAAAAAAAAAAAAAACCTTATTTTAGCAACACTTATGTTTTGGTTCTCTCGTATATGAACCAATAATGTACATTGAGAGCCTAAAATCACGTCTCCCCTGAGAAGTTCAAGCTAAGTAGTCAAAAATTAGTGAATTCATCTGACTCTTGTGATTGGTGAGGAGAGGTATAACCTCATTGACTAGACGAACTATATTGAGATTTAACCACGAAAAAAGTGTGTAGATGGATCTGTGAAAATTAAAAATACTGGATCCAAATGACATACAATGCAACATACACAAAATTTCATACGTTATGCCGGACATCACAAAAAGAAGTCAAAATTTGATTTCGTAAGCACTCTTTCACAAGCAACACCATGTGCAATCATTAGTGTCTAGAAGCCATGACTTGAAAGAAAGTCTTGCTTGAAACCGGTTGACAATTGAACATCAACAAACTACTAACTTGTAGTTAACAACAAAGAAAATTACAGACAATGACCAGTGGAAGAAAGGGGAAATAAATCAGATTAAATATAAGCACATTATTAATTAACAACTTAATTATGTGATCAAAAGGAAGACCTTTTTTCTCACTTTCTGCAATAAGAAAAGTAATAAGGAGAGGAGGAGAAAAAAAATTCATCGCCACCAATGGTGCACAAATTGAAGAAAGCATTCGAGAATAGTTTGTCGAATTGGTTGGTTCCCTCAAAATTGGTCTGATTGGTGATTAGCGCAACTGAAGTCGATGTACATGCAGCTCGATGTTTGAAGGGAGCAGATTTGTTGTCCCATTTATTTCTGTCCAATTATGTCCCCATCCACATATATACTCTCATGTAATAGGGAGAGGAACAGAAATAAATGGAACAGCAGATCTGCTCCCATGTTTGGACATGTATAATATCAATACCTTTTGGAACCGTTAAATTGTACTTAATACTCTGTCCTACCTACATTAAATGACAAATGGTGAGTCACATATTGGCGGATAACTTGAACATCAAATCAAGACATCCGAAGGTGAGCTCAACAAACTTAAGAGACCATTAGAGAGGTAATATAAAACTGAAGTTGATGTACATGTAGCTGAAGTCGATGTTTGAACCCATATAATATCAAACACCTTTCGGAATGATTAAATTGTACTAAAGTACCATATAAACTATCAAGCTTTGTCACTTTAATATTATTAAAAAAATTGACAACGTGTTATTATGACCTATCCATATCAATATATAATCCAAATATCAAAAGTATTACTAATTTTGTTTAGTTTAACATATTATTGTCTAAAAATATTATTATTTATGAATAAAAACTTTAGTTACTAACCCTTCATAATTCTCTCTCATTCTCTGTATTGTACAATAATTAAACATATCAAGCAGTATTATTAATCACCACCGGCTCCATTCTTTCCTTGCAAAATATGTACATCCCGAATAACGTCAGCAAAAAATGTCAAACGTGGAGGGATCGCACGGGAAGTTGAGTCGACAATGAACTTCAAGCACATGAACCTCGACTTCCAGCTTGTCAAAGGGAGGGGAAGGAGAGGACAGCTCAAGGTCGATGCATGGTTCGATTCAAGAAAGACCATGTCAGTGATTCGGACGGTGATAAGCCACATCCAGAACCTCAAATGTGTTGCACACGCAATGCTTATGCTATGATGCTTGTTATTTGTTAACTAAATACCTTAACTATTCCTTTTTAAAATTATCCCTAATATGGAATGTGAAATGACAATAGTACCCTTTAATGTAACTTCAAAATAAAGTGAAAAAACCAAAATCCTAAACCTACGCCTTCCCAATTGCGGCAGGAGTGGGAATGGCCCCACGAGAGGGGAGGTTTACAGTATTTGAAGAAAACAAATTTATTTATTTGTTTTATCTAAATAAGGAGAGAGTAATTTTCTTTTTCCAATTTTCGTTAAAAAAAAATAATAATCCTTAAACCACACGATCGTTTGGTTGACTTGTTGACTTATAGAAGGAATATATTGCCAAATTTTAAAAGTTGAGGATAACAAATTATGAGGAGAAAAAAAATAAGAATATTAAAATATCAAAACTTGATAGTAGAATTTAGCGTTTCAAATTTGCCAACCGTGAAGTTAGGGAAGTCAGGATTTTCATGTTTGTTGGTCTATGGCTAATTAGTTATAGGTAGGTAGAGCTACAAGTATGGATCCTTCTACAATACATGGGATGTATCGATACATTTCAAACAATTGCATTAAAAATACATTAAGGCCTCGTTTGGTTCACCAAAAGGAAATGAATTTTCTTATATTTTCCATAGGAATGGGAAAGTACGTAGGATTCCTGTCACATTTTCTTTCCGTTGTTTGGTAAAACAAGAAAACTACCTAGGAAAGGAAAGCAAAATATAACAATGTTCCAATAATATCCTTACCTTTTAAAATAAAAATAATATTATAAAAATAACATTAAGGCCTCGTTTGGTTACCGGAATTTGAGCTTGGAAAAGGAAAGTGATTCCTTTCCCATGTTTGGGAGCCAAAGGAAAGTTGTTGGAAAGGAAAAATGATTACCAAGAGGTAGGAAAATAGAGGGGAAAGTGGTTCCTCCCATTTATCTAAGGAATCACTTTTCCTCCAACTTTTCCGCATTTATTACAAAAAGTTTTGACCAAAATATCCATGTTCATAATATTATTTACCATTTTTATCCATAATATCTTTTAGACAAAAATATTTCTAAGTAATAATAGCCTTATTTTTATTAGCACGAGGGTATTTTTGGAAAATTGACTTGATTTTGTTTCCTTTCCTTACAAACACCAAACACTATAATGAAAATTAAAGATATATTCTGGCTATAATCCCGATCTTTCCAAACACCGGAAAGGAAAGTTTATAAGAATTATAATTTCCTAAAGGAAAGGAAATACCAAGGAATCAGTTTCCTTTCCTTTCCATTCCGCGAACCAAACGAGGCCTAATGGTAAAATAAGCAATGACACATGGTTACTTTTGTAATAAATGTTGGGAAAAGAGGAGGAAAAATCAATCCCATGGGTCTTGAGTGGAACCATATTCCCACCAATTTTTTCACTTGTCAGAAAATTGATTCCCAAGTTCGTGGTTACCAAACAAAGGAAATAAACAACTTTCCTTTCTTGGTTCCTTAAATTCGTGAACCAAACGAGGTCTAAAAATTATGAAAGATGTTTACTTTGTCTTTAACTTTACCTGGTTACTTTGACTTCGACTTTAATCTGAACCAATGGATCAACATCCAATAATTCAGATTTGAAATGTATCGATACAAATTTTTACATAAAATATATATATATATATATATATATATATATATATATATATATATATATATATATATATATATATATATATTTTTTTTTTTTTTTTTTAAGTGACGTTCGACTGGGCAACCCCACACGTCCGACCACGTTCAGCAAGTATATATATACCACGTTATATAATATATGGGATAATTTAGCAAATGTCCCCATCCTAAATGTTGAAATTAGCATATACCCCCACTATTTTATTTATCTAACAAATACCCCCATTTTTGATATAAAATAATAAAAATTTAAGATATACCCCCACTCTTTTACATAGGAGTGGGGGTATTTGCTAAATAAAATAAATAGTGGGGGTATATGCTAGTTTTAACATTTGGAATGGGGGTATTTGCTAAATTATCCCTATATATATATATATATATATGGGTAAAGTGCATTTAAACCCTCCTTAGAGTTGCCTCGTTCGCAAAATAAGACCTTTTAGAAAACTTAAAGCAGTTTGCACCTCCCGCAAACCCTGTTTTGCGCAGAATACCCCTTTCCGTCAAATTGACGTTAGAACAGCCGTTAGAGGCCATTTTTTGGATTAAAAAAAAAGTGGACTTCCCAAAATACCCCTAATGCTTACATTTGGCTGTTGGCTCTCTTTCATTCTCTATGTATAAGACAATGTTTGTTTGAAACATAAAACCTAAACTTTATATTTTCTATTTTTTGACCGGTTGGTTGGAAGGAAAAATAATATATTTTTTTATATATATATATTTTTTTATACTTATTTGCTCTCATTTAATATATTGAAACTTTTTCTTACCTACAGATCTCAAATCCAACTGCAAATTTTTTTATATATATATATATTTTTTTTTACTTATTTGCTCTCATTTAATGTTTGAAGCTTTTTTTTACTTATTCCTTTTTTTTCAAGACGTCCAAATAGAAATTATGGAAGCCTATTCGTAGATAATTGACAAAGGCGGTGGCAGCCACTGAACCCGGACCATGCTTCGACATACATGTTTTGCAATTTATTTTTTGATTTTTGACACGTTTAGTAATATTTAAGTTATTTGTTTAAGTAATACATGTGATGAAAATAAATTTGTACCAAGATTTACAATTTCAGTTAGAATTAATAAATAAATAATTACGATAATAGTCATGACTAATAAATAATTACGATACAAGTTCAGGACTAATCGGACATTTGTTAAAAGATTTTTTTTTCCAGAAAAAATTTAAGATGAAAACCTACTATTTAGATTATAAACATTTATTTTCGAAAATGACGTCAAGCATGAGAATTGATTTTTGTTTAATAATCTTTTTAATATTTTGTTTTTTGTTTCCATTTTTTTATTTCTTATTTCATATTTTTTTCATCTTTTTAATAATCTTTTCTAGAATTAATAAATAAATAATTACGATAATAGTCATGACTAATAAATAATTACGATACAAGTTCAGGACTAACCGGACATTTGTTAAAATATTTTTTTTTCCAGAAAAAATTTAAGATGAAAACCTACTATTTAGATTATAAACATTTATTTTCGAAAATGACGTCAAACATGAGAATTGATTTTTGTTTAATAATCTTTTTAATATTTTGTTTTTTGTTTCCATTTTTTTAGTTCTTATTTCATATTTTTTTTTCATCTTTTTAATAATCTTTTCTAGTTTTTTAAGAGTGACTTTTATTTTCAAATTTGTATAGTTTTTGTTTTTGTCTTTTTTCATTGTTTAAGATTTATCCTCATTTTTTGGTTTTTTGGAATATTTTGTCTATTTTTTATTTTTTTTCCATATTTTAATAGTATTTTTTGTTTTTTATTTGGTTTTTTTTTTCCAGTTTTTCATCATTTCTATTTTTTAAGAATTGATTTTTTTTTGTATTTATCAGTTTTATTTTTCCCAAAAATATTTATATATTTGTTAAATAAAAAAATAATTTATGACAAAATAATTTTAAATAATATTTATCCATTTTTTTGACGAAACTAACCGTTTTTAACAAGTTAATACTAATTAAAATAATTTTAATAAATAATTTTACTAGCAAAGACCATTTTCCCTTTGTTAATATTTATCCACTTTTTAACAAGTATTTTTTGCGTAACCGTTTTTAACAAAATAATTTTAGAACTAACCGTTTTTAACAAGTTAATATTAGATAGTCCAGGGGTAAAATGGTCAAAACAACCCCATTTTAACACCCGTAAACAGAAAAGTTAGCGGAGGGGGTGATTTGAGCATTTTCGTATCTAGTTGAATTTTTCGGATCAGCGAGTCTTTATTTGCATTTTCGTGCATCTAAGGAGGGTTTAAATATATAAACTGTGATGAGATGAAGACGTCTACCGGCAATAGAAGTGTTGAATAGGACGAGATATGACTATATACAGGGGTCGATGCTTCCAAGAATAGGTAAAGATTAGGTAGGGAATGGTACTAAATTTGTCCGTAGCTAGGCTAGTCTAGCTACACGTCCTTCCTGGCTGGCTCTTGAGAATGTCCTCCTCCACACTCACGCCAATCAGCCCGGCCGACACCGCGTTGTGATATTTTGGCTAACCATTGACATTTCACTCGCGCACGCCGACCTGTCAAAACGATTTTGGTGTGCATGCATGGATGGGGTCTACTCGAGATCATGTTAGCAAGGTCGTTAACAAGAAATTAACAGACCAGCAGCAACCAGCTGAATAGACACAAGCACGCTTACCACTTTATGGGCCTTCTCTATTAGGAAAGCTTTTATATATATGTTAGTATCTTTTTTTTTCGTCTTGAAACCTAAATACACCCCAAAAAAAAGTATTTAGTGGTCTTTATTATAATATGATGAGTAAATATTTAGGAGGTATTCATTTTCATTTGCCACACTGGAAAATTATATCAATAATTTTACAATGCGTAGCGCCCCGAAACATTTTTTTTTCCTATGAAAAATCTATCTTAGAAAGTTTTTTAAAAAAGAGCTAGGGATGAGCATTATTTAACTTTGGACCGAAAATCGAACCGAACCAAATAAAAGATTCGGTTTGATTTTTTTAAAAAAATCGATTCGGTTTTGATAATACTAAATTTTTTTATTCGGTTTCGGTCCAAACCGAATAAAAAAATTAGTTCATATATATATATATATATATATATAAAGAGAGAGAGAGAGAGAGAAAGAGAGAGAGAGAGAGGTATATTTAGTTACTATATATATTAACAAAAAAAGCACAAATAAATCGAAACCGAAAACCGAACCGATTTAGTTCAGTTCGGTTTGATTCTGTTATGGACTATTTCGGTTCGGTTTCGATTTTACTTATTCTGTTTTTGGTCCAATTCGATTTCGGTTATTCGGTTCGACTTGAACCGAATTAACCGAATGCTCACCCCTAGAAAGCAGCATGCAAGCGGTTCACTGTCGTCATCTCTATGGAGCAGTACGCGTATGTAAATAACAACATAAACTAAAGAAAGAGGCCTGCATATCGAACAAGGGAAAGAAAAAAAAATATTATAGTACCAACCAATGTTTTAAAAACCGGACCGGACCGGCCGGTTCACCCGTGAACCGGTTAATTTTTCGGTCCGGTTCAGTATTGACCCGGTTTTGTTTAAATTAAAGTTAGTATTTTTGTAAAAAATTAATGGCCATAAGAGATTAATTTGGACCACTTAAGTTAACCCAATGGTTGAACCAACTGGTTGAACCAATTTGACCCGACCCAGTGCCTTGGCCGGGTCAACCACCGGTCCGGTTTTCAAAACATTGGTACCAACTCACAAATGATTCACACTGGCTGTAATATAATTCAGTATTGTAATAAATGTTAGTATAAAAAATCAATAATGCTAAGTCTACTACCAAATTCTTACAACCCTTTTACAACCACTCACCCATGTGCTGACATGTGGGCCATGGTCCACATGTCAGCAATGAGTGAAGGTTGTAAGAGGGTTGTAAGCATTTGGTTGTAACTGTAGCATTACTCATAAAAAATATATCATTTCAGACATAATTCTTTGGTATTAAATATTACAAGGTATTTAGTCGTACAAATAAAAAAAATAGAAAACAGCTGAGATTATGGGAAAGAAAACTAAAATAATAGTAGAAAAAGCTAAAAACATCATCCATTTATAATAAGATTAACCCAGCAATGCTAATATCTGATTACATCCTCAAAAAAAAACCCAAAGATTCATATGGACAAATTATCAAAATTCTGAAGATTAGAAAAGCAAAAGTGGTGACAATTATATGGCTAAAAGCAACAAAAGAGAATTTTTCACTGCTAATTCACGTTCGGAAACATGGATTTCACAATCCAAATATCATGAATAATTCATGTTAGGAAAGTAGGAAACATGGATTTCACAATCCAAATGTCATGAACATAGAGTCTGTCGATTGAAGGTTATGCCATGCATTAAGTAGGGTTTCTGAAAATCTTGTATAACCGATCCCTTCCCTCTTCGTCTTCTCAACATAGTCCTCTCATTGTGTTCCAGTTTATTGAGAATGTTTAATAATTGCACAAATCTTATTCAATTTATTGAAACAGCCTGCAACAAACTCCACGTGGGTAAGATTGTGGATGCCAAAACCTCTTCCTTTAACAACAAAAGCCAACCTCGTATGTTGGTTGAAGGTTATGCCATGATATGCAGATTATTTTGTCCAACCGCAACTCTGTCCACCGCCACCCACCCCTTCCTCTGGCCTACTCCAAGAGTGATCAAAGAGATTTTCGTAGTGATCAAAGAGATTTTCATTAGATGATGTGGCATGCTAAATATGATATACTCCAAGATAGGGCTGTAAAACGGACAAGGCAGTTCGTTGTCCGTACGAGTCCGGTTTGATAAATAATTCGACTGTGGGCTGTCTGATTAATTAACAAACAGAACTTGGACATTTTTTTTGTCCGTTTAAAAATCGGACCTGGACACGGTCATATCCATATCCGGTCTGAATTTGTCCGCGGACCATCCGATAGTGGAGACTCATTTTGGTTTTGCATCAATTATGTCATATCATTTTGGTTTTGTATCAATTTTTGGTTGTCCAGTCTGAATTTTCGTTAACCTTTTTACCATCGTTTGTTGTATTCTATAACCTTCAATTGTATGTCCTTTCAACTTGATTTTTTTGGTACCAACTGTCAAGGTATCTTGATAAAATAACAGTTTTGGGTAATATATTTAATTTGTCCGCGGACCGTCCGATTGAATTAACGAACAGTGGTTGTCCGTGTCCGTCTGGCCCGAACTCAAACAATAGACTGTCCGTGTCCGTTCGTCTGAACTCATGTTCATTATCAGACAGAACACGGACAGTGGACTTATTATTGATAGTGTCTTAGCAATTTTTCTTATTCGTCTGGATGTTGAAGGTGGATATTGTATGATTTTTCCGGTGGATCTTGTATGAATTTTGTATATAAAAAATTGTGTCAATTAATATAATATCTATATCACAGGTTTGACAAAAAGATTTGTTAGAGTAAAGTGCATTTAAACCCTCCTTAGATGTCACAAAAATACAAATAAAAAAAGTGCATCCCTTCCATCTTCCGTCCCTTCCTACCAATTCGTCCCCTCCTACCAAACACAAATGAAGAAAATGACCTTTCATTTCATATGGATGAAAATTACATCTCTACATTTATTTTTCTTTCTTCCACTTTTCTATTCTTCCTACCAAAGAGCCTTGCATGTTGAATGATAGGCATGAACTACTTATTAGGCCAGCTCCAATGGGGGGTTTCTATCTTTCCTATTTCTATGATAGAAACCTATTTTATAAAAACTTCTCTTTCTTATCTCTATTTCTATCCTAGGTGGCATTGAGGTAGGAAGTAGAATTTCTATAAAAATTTATACCCGTAGAAACTCTCATAAAAATTCTACATCACTCATGCAAATTAATATTGGGTCCCACATCATTAAAGTAATCATCTCATTTGTTGCCACATAGGATAGTAATCATTTTTTTTATTTGCCCAATTTCTATGTAGAAACTCTAACAACTAGGATATAAATGTACTTGAAGTACAATACCATGATAAAAACCCAATTTTAGAAATTTCCATAGATGGCCTTATGGTAAGCTAATTACTTATTTGCCCAATTTCTATGTAGAAACTCTAACAGCTAGGAAAGAAATGTACTTAAAAGTACAATACCAAGTTTGATAGAAACCCAATTTTAGAAATTTCCATAGATGGCCTTAATGATTTTGAACATAAAATCATCCACTACTTTACTACCACCATCCCTAGGGCAAGAAGCAACCACTAGTTTAGTACCACAATCCCTAGGGCAAGAAGCAATTAAACTACCGGGTTGTAACTTTGAATTAACTTCAATTTCTCAACAAGGCCAATACTTAGGGTGTGTTTGATTACTAGGTGAAAAATATGTGAAAAAAAAAAAATCAACTCCATGGAATTATTTTCTTAAGAAAAAAATTTCATGAAATTTAAAAAAAAAAATCCGTGGAAAACTTAATTTGGATATTTGATTGTTCATTATTTTTCACGAAAATAGTTATTTTCCATAGAAAATAATATTTTCCTATGGGTTGAACGAGTTTCATTTTCCACCATTTTAGAAAAAAAATATAGAAAATGATAGTTTTTTGGAAAATAATTCCATAAAAAAGATCACACTACAAGTGGTGGAAAATTTGTGATGGAAATATTTTCCATGTAAAAAAAAAATCAAACAGACTTAGAATCGAGCTTATTTATCCAACAACTGATTTAGTATACCAACTACAGCTGACCATTACAAAATTCACGAAACAATTGTCATGTCATTTTCCACAATTGACTACATGTATGACAAACAGTTGTCACTTAAAGAATCAGGAAAACAAGTTTAGCAGTGTTCTATGTTCTAAATATCAACCAAGACAACCAAATAGTAAGGAAAATGTTCCAAGGGATGCTCATAAACCGGATCAAAAACCATATCAATGCCGCATTTTTTATAAAAAGTTTCTTTCACAATGTTGTAAATGGCAACCGAGGTAGTCGCCTAGAGGGTAGACAGCCGCTCTCCGGCTCTCCGCACCGCTTCTGTCCCATGTGATGGAATAGTCGGTCAGCATGTGATGGAATAGTCGGTCAGCAGAGGTTTGACAACGTAGACAGACTAGGTGGAACAATACATGACTATATGTTTTTGAAAGCATTATGGACATATAGTTTACTTCTACAAGACCGAACTTCATAAATATTTGTTCTACAACAAAGTTATGCATAAAATATTCTTGAAATATGCATATTATCAACAAAAAAAGTAGTAAAATAGAAAAATAGATAAACTGTATCAAACGCCTAGACGGTAGGCGGCCGTCTCCACCGCACACCTACCTACCGCCGTTTATAACTATTAAATCAAAAGAGAATATATTAAAAACCCTAAGTTGCTAACCAACTTTTTTAATCAAGGAACTAATCAAATCTTTGTGCGTGTGCGTGTCTCTAGGTAATAATAGAAGATTTCAATATAAAGGGTCTTATGAATCACAGGGTCCAAAGGATTCCTAGACATAACAAAAAAACTATTGAATATACAAGAAGCATATGAAAACATCCAAAAAATGCACAAGCCATGTCTGATTCAAAACCGTGGCTTGTACTCGTGTACACCAAGCTGAAGAAACGAAATAGTTATCATCGACAGCATTACGTGCCAAAGATACACCTATCAAGTGCGAATCCTAAACCTAATTTCCACAATCACAGTACTCTGAGAGAGGAGATAAAAAAAAACTAAGTTGGGGACTGGAAGGTCCAGATTTCATAGGTAATATGAAGAACCAGAACTATGTTGTTTCAGGGTAAAGGTCGTAGAGGATGCAGTCAATTGTGATATCAAGATCTAGAAGTGGTTGTGATTTCATAATCAAAACAGTGATTTTACTCTCCCACAGTGGCTTTAAAAATAGAGTAATTTATATTATCCTGCAATACTTTTTAAATTTGATTACAAAAAAAAAAAAAATAAAAATTACACTGCTACCAACCAAAAAAAGGTGCATCCCTGATTGACTTAACTCCGATTTGTAATAAGAAAAATATACCTCACCATTATAAAGCAACTATTTAAGATTGTAATTGAAAAAATAACATAAAAATGGTAATACTAAAAAAAATAACTTAATATATTCTATTATAAATTTAAGAAATTGAAAATGGTGATTAGATACACAATTGCAAAGCTGACAATTCACATTAGATAATTATACCATGTAAACATAACTTATTATTCAAAAAAAATCATTCCGACCGGGTGATAAATGAGGAGTTCAACATCTCACTCACCATGTCCATCTCTGCTTCTCCTTTGTCCCAACTTGCTGGCAAGTTTGCATCCAAAGTAGGAACAGATCAGTACAACAAGAAGGGGATAGGAATAGATGACATCAAAAAACAATCAATCCACAATAAGGCCTGGTTTGGTTCGCGGAATCATGGGGTTGGAAAAAGAAAGTCGTTACTTTTTTGATGTCAAAGGAATTGAGGTGCAAAGGAAAGTGATTCTCAATCGAAAGAAAATTAGGGGAGAAATGGTTCCATCCATTCAAACAATGATTCACTTTCCCACCTTTAAGTATTCACTTTTCCTTCCAATTTTCTTGGTATTTCCAAACACCGTAAAGGAAAATGGAATTGTAATTTCCCAAAGGAAATAAAACAACTACGGAATTGATTTCATGTCCTTTCTTTTCCGCGAACCAAACGAGGCCTTAGATTGCCGAATTTGTATCCAAACTAAGAACAGATCAGTACAAGAAGGGGAGAGCAAATGACATCAATAAAGGATAAAATAAGAAGAAAAAGGAAACAATGGAGGATTGCAGCAGAGATATATAGCAACACGGAGTCCATGGAAAGGAGTAATGTACATAGAAATAAGAAGACCCTCGAGATGATTTTAAAATCACAACTCTGTAAGTTGTGGTTCATAGTGAAAGAACTGAAAAGGGTAGAGGTTATTTCCGAAGATCTCTGAAGCCATACAGACTATCAGTTGATTTCAAAACTGCCCATCACAATCCCGATCAAATGATAGTTAATCCTAAAACTCCCCCAGTCAGTAATCCCGACCAAATGATAGTTAATTCTAAAACTCCACCAGGCAGCTACCAAGCCGCAGATGACAAACACACATCACATCTTAGACTGTAACCCAAAACTTGCAATTTCCAATATTTAGGGAGAAACCCTATTGCAGCAACCTAATTTAGTCTACTTGTAGGCCTAGTTTGGTTCGCGGAATCATAGGGTTGGGTAAGGAAGGTGATTACTTTCTACTTTCCTACATTTGCGTGCCAAAGGAAAGGAAAGTGATTCAATATGGAAGGGAAATTAAGGAGGAAAATGATTCCATCCAAGCAAGGAATCACTTTCCACATTGAAGATTCACTTTCCTTTCCAAATTCCTTGACATTTCCAAACATCGGAAAGGAAAATCAATGGAAATTGTAATTTCCCAAAGGAAAAGAAATGCCAAGGAATTGGTTTCCTTTCCGCGAACCAAAAAAGGCCTTTTTGTTGCTCCTATTTCTTTCTCATGCTCTCCGTTCTCCGTAGTAAATTGGCTTTTGATAACCTTTGACAGATGAATGCTTATTCTCATGTTTTTTGTTAATTCAAAGGTTGGAATTTGGGTTAGATTTGTGTGTTTATATATTAATCATAGGGAGTATCAATATACTGTGATTGTTTCCATGTACAATTCAAGGTGTCTACAAAATTTACAGTATGAATTATTATATAATAATTAACCTTGATAATACAGAGATGAAACCTGCATTAGCATACATAGTTAAATCAATCAGAGCTTACCAATAATCTAAATTATGCAACTAGCCAACCATGTAAGCAAACCAACACAATATTGTCAAATATGATCTAAAATTTGTCGGCCAATCAAATTCAAAACAAGCATTCAGAGATTAAATCCTTAGACCAACAAAAACTAGTTCAAACTCAATAATCCCAAAATTAAACAGTACTTTGCTTCAAAGTGTAGAAAATTACTTCGACATCAATATTAAAATCAAAACTCGCATAACAAAAGTTCGGACAAAATTATGCACGACTACGAAAAAAACAAGCATGAAGCAAACTAATGCAACAGAAACCCTAAATATACCAGCACCGCCGGATGAACTGGATCCGGATCCGAAACCCGTCAAGCGGTGAGCACGACGGCGCCTCCGGCGGCCTTGATCTTCTTCTCGGCGGTCTTGGAGACAAGCTTGGCCTTGACCACCACCGCCCTCCCTTCCGGCAGCATCCCCTTCCCCAGCACCTTGGAGTAGCCGAACTGGGTCACGTCGATCATCGGCGCGGATCCGGGTCCGCCCTCCTTGGCGGACTCGGGAACGAGGGACCAGAGGCGCTCGACGTTGAGCGTGGGGCAGTGGAACTTGTTGCGGAGGCGGTGGAAGTAGCGCATCCCGACCTTCCCGAAGTAGCCCGGGTGGTACTTGTCGAAAAGTATGCGGTGGTGGTGCATGCCCCCGGCGTTACCGCGCCCGCCAGGGTGTTTCCTGTGTTTCCCAATGCGTCCGTGTCCGGCGGACACATGGCCCCTCTTCTTTCGGTTTTTCTTGAAGCGGGTGGTCATGGCGGCTGCTGAGGGAGGGAGGGAGGGAGGAAGGAGGGAACGGCTAGGGTTAGGGTTAGGGTTTGGGTAAGTGACGGCATTGGAGGATTAATATAGAGCGTGGGGGGAATGGTGCGGTGACCATCGTGGGCTTGGGCTTGGGTCTTGGGCTTTGGCCTGGAATAGGCATCATTTAAGTGGGTTCATATAAATTTTAGGCTAATTAGAGCATCCAAAGTAGCCACAGTGGAAATACTCCATGTCATACTTCAATTTTCTTTTAAATCTGTATAAATTATTTTTTTAGTGTCATACAGTAGAAACTCTATAAAATAATACACTTGGGACCACCAAAATTTATTAATTAAAAGAGTTATTAATTAATCGATAAATTAATAATTATTAATTTATATATTAATTAATATTTTATTAATTTATAGTAAAATACTTACGTAGTTTACAAACACCTTTCAAGCTTCCACTTAATTATTGTATACAATGCATGTGTATATCAAATGAAGGGCCCAATTTGAAAGAAACCTTCAATCTCCCACCTTATTATGCTTCTTGTGTTCAGTGTATCACTTTATGGACATTAAAAATATTTTCAAGAAACCTTCAATTCTTGAGTCATTTTTCAAGAAACCTTCATAAATCATTCATGTAATATGCTATATATAAGGAATTATTAATTTATATTTTATATGGGGTCTGAAGAAATTATCAAAAATGTATTATCTTATAATTTTAGCGAATTATTAATTTAGCACCCTATTCCCGAGTCGGGACCGGCCAAAAATATTATCTTAGAGAGTTTATTAAATAATCGAGTATTAATTTATAGAGTTTCTACTGTATTTATATTGGCACAATATAGACTCCAAATAACACATCAAATTCATACAACAAATTAATCTTCTTTATTCATCTCCCTTTTTTTATTATTTGTTCTTATTTTTTCCTCTTGGTGGGCTCAGTTGTTAATTGTTGTCCACAAGCTAGCAGTGGCGTAGCCAGAATTTGGATACAGCGGGATCAAAATCGACTACAAAATTTGTAATTCAAAAAAATTATAAAATGTAGAGGAAAAAATTTGCATAAATGAGTAACAAATCCTATTTTCTATACCTAACATTTGTCGTCTATTCTAGTTTTTTTATTGTAGCTGCTCATTTTTTTATTCATTTCAAAATACAATTGATATTTAAGTGTACATTAATTCTAACTCAATATAATCAAAACCTTAAACTTCAGTGCATTCCAGTAAGGTCATACAAGATATTTTTGATCAATTTGACCATTTAATCAAGGAGTCTTAGTGTATCTTAAAATTTATACTTGCATTCTATCATTTTAGTTATAAACCTTGCCATCCTAAGGTCTTATAAAAATTAAATATTGTTTTCTGCCTCGAGAAAAAAATATAAGATTAAAAATATTTTATTTTCCAACCACTAATTTACTTCAACTTCATATTTTTGTTATATTTTTAGTCGAATAATATTGTACTATAAAACAATTCCATTGCATCTAAGAGCAAATTATATTTTGCCATCTAAAAACAATTAAGGACAAATTTTATGGCATGATTAGCTAAAGTAGTTGGGAGTAAAACAAATAATAATGAATATATATATATATATATATATATATATATATATATATATATATATATATATAATTGAGTTGGGTCACATGACCCTACTGGGCCTATGCTGGCTCCGTCAATGCAAGCTAGGCCGCGCTCCAAATTTAGAGAGACTCTTAGCTTGCTAGCATTTTTAAAGTGTACACAAAAGTCCACTCTAACTTCCAAATACTATAAATTTTGACTAAAGTAAAAATGTATCACTTCATTCACTTCCATCGTGGATGCTTTTAATATATAAATAAATTGTACGTCTTTTTAAACAAGATGTCTTTGAATTGTTTTTATATACCTTTTTTTTAAAGAAATGGATGAAGCCTTCATTAGCAAGGAAAATAAAAGGAGGTTGGAGCTGGGAGATGGCCCGAGCTCCTACAAGAGGTAGGGGTTTACCCTTTTTGTCGTTGTCTAACTAGGCAGCATATGCTTACATCAAAATAAAATAAGATGCACGAAAATCCTAAGCCTAGAGGTCCTTTCCCCGGGAGGCCTGGCTAGGTTAGGATTTTTTTTTTAACAAAATGACCTTTGTTGGAGCGTAAATACCGTGGCCTCTCATCCATCGGTTCCTCTTTGGTCTTCGAGGAGTTGGAATCCTCCGAGTCCGGAATCATATGAGAAGTCTCCATATTTCCTTGCTCTGATGAGATATATAGCATCCTCAAGTTCCTTCATTATAGCCGGCAAATTAAAATAAGGTTGATGTGCTAGGAGTGTAATGAGCGCAAACTCCTTGTGGGAGCGTGAAGCAACAATTCGAATAAAATAATTATTAAGTCTTATCGGAGCTCCCTAATCCTAGCTAAAACATCCGGTGGGAATGTGTATAGAGACTCGGTAGGAAGCGTAGCTGCAACTGAGATCTCCATGGGGGTCGGAGGTATGATGTCCCCGGTCATCTGATTTCGATGAGTGGGATTCTCGAGAATGATATTGGGAGGGGAGATAGGGGCCCAAGTCAGCACTCGAAGTGTTCGAGTCGGTGGTGGGAGAGGAGCTTGGTGCAAGCTCCGAAGGGGCTACGTTCGAGTGGGAGGCATCACCATCTGTTCCGCGAGTGGCTCGGGACAGTTGGGGCTTGTCTTAAAGGGAGTGACTGCCATGACTTCAAATAGAGGTTCCTTAGCAACCGACGCTACGACTGCATTCGGTTCCTACTGGATAAGTGATTCCCTTGGCGGAATAAGATCCTCCTCGTCTAAAGCTTGGTATGCCTTTGAAATTGAGATAGAGCGGTTGCAGGGATCAGTCGGGTTGTCCTCACTGACAGGGAACCATATATGATTGGTTGAGGTTGCTCCAGAAACATGTGGCCAGTTGTGAATATTGTCGTTGGATGCCACCTTTTTGCCGGAAGTAATTGTTAGATGGGGAAGCGGCTTAAAATTTCCTAGACCAGATGAGGCTGCTTCTTCCTTAGCTCCGGATGTGCACTGTGGCAAATCTTGATGTCGTGACCCTGGCGAAGGCAGTGAACGCAGTATCGAGTGTTGGACTCATAAATAATAGGTTGAGATTAAATACCTCGATCACCAACAATGATTTTCAAACAGGACAAGCGGGGCTTTGATAGGTCTATCTCCATGCAAGCTTTTGCGTAGTTAGCTTTTGAGAAGCCACGAGTTTCTTCTGCCTTACGCAGGAACTTGCCGAAAGAATTGGCCATTCGACGAATAGCTGACAAAATAAAACACAACAAAGGAGGGTTGGGGAACCGCACACAAACTACGACGATGGCCGGTTCCTGATTGGGGTTAAAAATAGTAGACCATTTTAGCAGTCAAATTCAACCAAGTTGATCTTGCGTTCCTCTGAAGTCCAGAATCGGACGTGGTCTTCAAAGCTCATGAGGTGCAGTGCACAAGAAAGATTATCGAAACAATTATTTTATTCGGAATATTTTAGTAGGAACGCAAGATCAACCAAGTTGATCTTGATGGCTGCGATTAACTTCCTTGTTCCATAATACGACTGTAATGACCATTGTTCGTATTACGTATTTTGGAATACGTGTACGTATGTAGACCCGTATTACATGTCTCCTTGGTTCGGCCCAACTTGACTTGGTTCGGCTTGGTTTTGCATTGTTCGGTTTTGCTTGATCTTAATGTGAACCAAACCACTCCCACCTACCATCTTCATTAAATATCCCACCTACCACCACCATCTTCATTAAATATTCCACTAACATTTCTCTCTCTTCATTACTTCTTCTTTTTCCACCATTACTTCTTCAACCACCAGGAAAGAAAGAGAGAGGGAGAGCTTAGGCAAGTGCATCTTGTTTCATGGAGGAAGCTCATTTTTATTGTTCCATTGCCTTTCTCATGTGTTTCTAATCCACTTTAGTATTTAGTATTTTTTATTTTCATGGTTAAATTTTTGTAGATCTAGCTTTGTGGTATTTTCGGTTTCCAGGATTTTTGATTTATCAAACTTGCATATTTTGCTAAGTTGATGATCCCATGTTGCAGAGAATTTCGTTTGGTCCAAATTTGACCTATGGAATTTTGTTGAGCCGCATGAACATTTTTCGCACTCAGCCGCATGTACTTAAGGGGTTTAATATTAGTAGCCGCATGGCTACTATTCCTAGTGAGCCGCATGGGATAGCAGCATTTGCCTGCTTTTAATAAAGTCAGCTGCATAAGAATGTATTTAATGCATTGTTGATGCATTAAATATAATGCATTGCTCCAGAATGCATTTAATGCATTATTAATGCATTAAAAATAAGGCATTGTTTAAGAATGCACAAATTGCATTGTTAATGCCCTCCTTGGAAAGTCAGCCGCATGCCTTAAGAATGCATTTAATGCATTTGCACTTAATGCATTCTTAAGTGCATTTCCTAATGCATTTTTCTTTTCTTTTCCTAAGGCCTTCCTGGAGAGCCAGCCGTATGGCATGGCATTTCATTAATGCATTTAGTGCATTCTTAATGCATTTGCATTTAATGCATCCTTCAGTGCATTTTCTAAATGCAATTACTTAAAGCATTGTTACTACATTACAATAAAGCCAGCCGCATATGGCATGGCAATGCATTACCTTAATGTATTTTTATTATTATTATTATTAATTTTTTTATTCTTTTAATGCACCAACCGCATATGGCTCCCATCAGCCGCATGCTAGTGCAAGCTTTGCTTGCATTATGTTGAACCCACGTGGCCTTGCATGCGTATTAATGCATGCTTGCTTTGGATCCACGTGGCTTGCTTGCATTATATTAATGCATGCTTGTGGTATTGCTTGCATGCAAACGCCAGAAGTGAGCCGCATATAGAACATGGGGAAAATCAGCTGCATGTATATTAATGCATTATGCTAATGCATACAAAACATACATTATTATATATTTAAATATTATATAGTGTATATTGATATAATGTATATTAATATATTTTGTATATTAATATATATTAATATAATGTATTTAATGTATTAATGCATTATTTAATGCAAAACATAAATGCAATATATAAATGTATTAAATGCATTTGCATATACCGCATATGGCCAAGTGACTGCTGGCCGCATAGAAATTTTCCGAGCCGCAGGAGTCCCCCACAGCCCTTGTCCCTTCTAATATTTAATTATTGAATGTGTACTTGTGCTAAATTAATTGTTTTCTGACACGATGGTGACCCGTGAGGTACACTTTTGACATGACATAATAGTGGCCCGACGCTGCGCACTCATGACAGTGAATATGACATGACAAGATTGGATGGCCTGGACATCGTGGATGATTGTGTTTGTACAATTGAACCGGTAATGTTTGCATCATGTTTAGGACAGGGATCCTGAGTACCACGGTCAGGGGTACCTGCTGTAAATGGCTAAAGCTAATAACTAGAATAATTCAGTAGTCATGAGAGATTTCCCCCAGCTACAGGCGATCCCGTTATCCCGGCCACCATTGTGGGACTTGCAGCCTGCCGACGAGTAGGGCACAAGTCCAAACTCACTGATATATGGAAAGAACGATGTACTGCTTAATGAACCCAAGTCGCCTGGATAACCTGGATTAGCTACAGGGCTTGTGGTTGGAGGAACATCTCACTGCATGTTGTGATAACCTTAGTTAGCTAATGTAGAAAGCCGTAGTCTCTGATTGGCCGGAAACGATTGTATGGTGTAGTTTCAGTGCTCGATTATTGCAGGCTTGATCGCATGATTGTCACTTTTAACAATAAAGATCAAAGGCTAAGTTCTGTTCAGGCGAAGGGTTACAACCCCGGTCCTTATTTGGTTTAAGGGTTGTAACCTGGCTTCCGGAGCAGTTCTAAGTCCTCTTTTCGTTTATTGTCTTATTGCACCCCACGTCATGCTTATAATGTTTTACCTTACCAACAGGATTGGAGACGGAGTTCTATTCAGGTGAAGGATTATAACCCCGGTCCTTGTTTGGTTTAACGGTTGTGGCCTGGCTACTTGAAGGGTTCCCTCGTACTCCATTATGACCATTATTATTCTTTTACTTCAAGTTTCTTTAACTGCTTTAATATATATATTTCTGAGGTGTTGGTTTTAGTTCTTAAGTGGAGCCTCCTTTGTGGCACTTGCTCTTTCTGGGATCTGACCCAGCTGGTTTTGTGTGGCCAGATTTCGGAGCAACATCAGAGGATCTACCGACCTTCCAGCCCGATGGTGACCATCAGCCGTGACCAGGGCAACGAGTGGATTTATTTTTGCTCTCCCACTCTATTGTAAAAATTTTATTTTGAGGCATTTAGCCGACGAGCACCTGTTAGCTCGTATTGTATACCTTATTATTGTCTGCCTATGGGCTGTAACATGATTGACAGATCCTAGGGTTGATCATGTATGACTAAACTCTTGCTAGTCCTCACATTTTATAATAATTAGCTTCATGATCAGCTGGATATGTAATGTTTGGGACGCATTACTATTGTATATTTGGTGATCTTACATCTTGTAACTTTACTTGCTTGCTTGAGATTGAGACATTTAGGCTTGTTAATGACCATAGAAGACTGATGGATTGTAGCTAAACCCTCATATATCTAGACAGCCGTGACCGTATAGTGGGGTAGATTCTATTTCATTATACGTAGCTGGCTATGTATCCCCCCGCTCTCCAGTATTCTGGTTCTGGGGCGTTACAACGACGGATGGCTGCAGTGCACAGCTGCCACGCCAGATAATATAGGTTTCTGAACTTAACTTGGCCAAATCCGTGAAATATTTCCAAACATTTTTTGCAAAATAAGGGAGAAGATGTTAGTTAAAATACTTAGGGAGTGGTCCAAGTAGAATTCGAGAAATATATTTAACCATGATGCCGTTATCCGAAGTCATGCCTCGCCAGTATTTCTCTGGATGCAAACTCCCGATTCCGAAATACAAGGATAAATTACTTTTCGAACTTTCCTTGAATCAATCCATGAGGCACTTTCAACAATTACCGGGAAGGACAAGAAAAATTATCCAAGAGGCTAGTGAA
The DNA here is from genome assembly GCA_029216955.1 of Iris pallida. NCBI lineage: Eukaryota > Viridiplantae > Streptophyta > Magnoliopsida > Asparagales > Iridaceae > Iris > Iris pallida. The sequence goes on along the minus strand of JANAVB010039820.1, from coordinate 2,674,382 downwards.
GAAGAGTTTAGTCAAATTAGACAGAGTTAACCAAGACGGAGAAGAAATGATTATAAGAGTTTGTTCTTGCTCATCCGGTCATAATGAAGTGATCCGATTTAAGATACAGTCTGATAACCATACACGTCTTCCTGAAATTATGTTGCCAAAATTTTTGCCACGCCAGTAAGCATAGCTTACAATAAACGATAGAGTCCATAACTAAGGTATACACCCTAAATCATGTCATCTGGAATTCTTACTACGCCAACCGGTATGGCTGCAAGAAAATCTAAATTCCATAACTAGGATAGTATAACCAACATCAGGCTCCACGTCCTTGTCGTGCTAGCTAGTATGACTGCGATAAATTCTAAACTCCATAAATAAAGTAGACATTTATCGTTCTCATCGAATATGTTTATCAGAATATCTTAACTCAATTCATAAAAACTGATCTTATATACAAAGCCAAAGTCAACAACGAACGAACATCAAGATTCAAAATTCAACGATGAATCAAGGATAAGTAAATAGAAACTAGCGAAAACAGATTCCGATGCAGGGTTTAGAAAAAGTTCTCAGGAGAAGTCCCAAAGGTACTATCTAGGTCAAGATTGAAAGTTCTAAAATATAATCTAAAATAATCTCAACCTTGATATAAGATTGGCAAATCATATTCGATTCTCAACCTAGAGGATATATAAGTTCAACTTATACCTTCCCTCTGGGATCCACCACTCATCCCAAGAAATAATAAAGTTTGATACGGACAATATTTCAAAAATCAAGACGAATAGAAATAAGTGGGAAAAGATTTGAAAAGCTTTCGAATAAGATTCCGAGGAGTCTTCTCTGGAATCTACCAAGAGTTCCTAATATGTGACTGAGTACCAAAATCATAAAATATTCTATGACTCAACCTTAATCCTAGGGCAGGCTTGCAGTAGTACAGATAAGCTCAAGTACTACCACGACTTCGCATTAATTGCAAAGACTGGCCTGCATGGGCCACCACTAAAAACGTGTCACGACCCGCACCCGAATATACGGGTACGAATACGTGGGCCACACCCAGCCTACGCCGCAGTATCGGCGGTAGAGCGCTGTCAAGTACCTGATACTAACTACAACATCTAAAGATCCATAACTAGAAATGTACTCATGTCACATCACGAAAACTAAGGAAGATAAGACAAGAATAATAACAATATCTCTAGAATAACTAGAATCTACAAGGATTATATGAGACAAGAATAAAATAGAGGGAAACAATAACAAACTAAATAACCACCAGACCTAGAACTTCTGAGAGATAACTCACGGTGAAAAATACCGAGAATCACCCCAGCTAGCAACATCCTGTAGTCCAATGCTGAGGGCACAACAACTTCTAAAATATTATCAACATATCCAGTCAGGATGGAACGAGCACAAATCTCAAATAACAGTTCTAGTTAGACGATATTGAACATGTAGCAGTAAATAGAGAGAATATACAAGAAATTATGAAATGTACATGTAAGTATCATGGCAAGATAAGCTGTAAATCTAGAGCTAGAACAAGGCAAGTAAAACTGATCATGGCATGTACAAGAATCAAGAATCATCTATCTAGGTGTGTGGGTAATAGCTACAACATGTGGCAAGCTTGGAAACTTGCACAATAGTAACAGGCCTGGCTAACCATACGTGGGGTGTATGATCAACACTCACAATCAATAGGTGCACAAGGGGTGCACAATAGGCTTTGACCATATATCTACACTAATACTCTCCATCCCCGACTAGTATAGTGGATCCAACCATGACACATCATGACACGCGATTCTCTGAGAGGGTAGTTAGCCTTCGCAGGAATCGTGTCTATACAATGCACAAGGAACAAGAAAGACTTGCACAATATATACCAAAGAATACCAGGAATAACATCTCATGACGAGATTCAAACAAATACCAATCCGTGTGAACTATGTGTCAAGAGAATAAGAATATCTACACTATATACAAGAAACATAGACGATATCATAAAACATAAATATTATTAGAGAATGTACTCGCCTGTGATGTGATGGATAAGTCGACTGAGTCCAAGAACAGTGGGTCGAGGACCTATAGATGGAATACTGTATCAATATAAGGGTTTGGAAGTAAAATCAAGTCATACTAAGTCAAACTAGGTCAAGGCAAGTCAAAGAAAGTCAAACTAGGTCAATCTAAGTCAATGGTTGACTTACAGGTGGCTTTTGGTCAACTGGTCAATCCTAGGTCAACTCTAGGTCAAACTTGACTAACGTTGACTAACAGTTGACTTTGGGTCAGCTGGTCAACTTCGGTCCAGTTCTAGTCAATTTTATGCTACGGTTGACTTCTGGTTGACTTTTGGTCAAAATAGTCAACCGCGGTCAACCAAGCTCAAAACTAGTCTAACCAAGGTCAATGTTGACTCTACTTCGACGTTCAGTCAAAGTAGTCAACCGTGGTCAAACTGGGTCAAAGCTAGTCTCTATAAACATCTACAGGGTCAACACATTCAATTTCAGTGGTTGTAAAATCACTGGAATCGATGGATCTCAAAATACCACAAAAGGAGAAAAATTATAATAATAATAGGGTGATAGATAGAAAAAAACCTACAGATGTTGTCGGATGGTGAAACAACCATCACCAACGTGTCCAGAATGGTCAAATTAGCTAGGATAGCCTATCCATAAGTCTAATTTGGACACATGGGCAAAAAGGTAATTTTGAGTCAAAATGGTGTCCGTGTCGGATCCGCTTTGCACCGAAAAATGTGTCAAAATAAAAGTACACTAAACCTAACAAATTATATGTCCACGAATCCAGAATGACGATACGAACTCAACGGTGTATCCAGAATTGGATTCTGTTGACCCGATCTCAAATTGGTCTGTTGACCATGACATTAAAATTCCGATTTGCATGGAAAAGTGTGTCGAAGTCAATATCCTCAAAACTAAGCAAATTATATGTTAACGAGTCCAGAATGACGATATGAACTCAACGGTATGTCCAGAATTGGATTCCGATGAGCCGATCTCAAAAAGACTCGTTGACTCGGATATTGGTATCCGACTTGCACCGAAATGCATACCGGAACCAATGTCCACTAGAACCTAGCAAATTATATGTCAATGAGTCCATAATGATGATACAAACTCAATGGTATATCCGGAATTGGATTTCGATGAGCCGGCGTCAAAAAGTCTAGTTGACCCGGACTGTAAGGCCCGCTTTGTACCGAAATACGTGCCAGGGCCCACGTCATCCAAATCTAACAAACTTTATATAAAAATGTACCAAAACGATGTCACGAGTCTATTGGTGGTGTCAAAAATTGAATTCGGAGTCCCGAGTTCAAAAATAAAATTTTACAACTTGGAAATTACGAATTCGGACGGTCGACTTTGGCGTCGAATTCAACCAATCAAACGTGATCACAATGAAACAAAATTTAAGTGACAGGAAGAGGGTTATACCAGCTTCGCATAGGAACCAGTAGAATGCTAGATGGAGCTGCGATGGAGGAGATACGAACCGACGAAGTTGGCTCCGCAAAACTGTCCAAAAATTATATGATTTAAACGGTCAACTTGGTAGCCGGTTTTGATGTATCAAACGACAAAATTAATGGACAAAAATTGATAGAAGTGAAGAGGTATATACCGAGATTGAGACGGAGCAAAGAAATCGTCGATCCAACGGTCGGATTGTCCAAAAAATTCGTACGAAATCGCTGTCCCAGACGCGAATTCTGTGTTCCGTTCCCACGCGCGTCACGGCGATATCTCGTACAAAACGCACGGATCGGGTATGTGGCACATCGGGGAAGGAGATGCTGCCCCCGGGGGGGTCGCCTCTCACTTTCCGTTCCTAGAATACGTATTTTAATACATGTACTGCTTGAATGTATTTATTTAATATTTATTATGTATTATTCTGTATTTAAATTTCTTTAATTTTACGCTAATTATTTTTCTGTATTTTACTTTCTGCTTTTACTTTGCTTTTGGGTTCGGCCTGAGTTGGTTTATTTCCCAGCCTTGGGTGGTTCAACATGAACCCACTTACCACCACCCCCATTTAAAGCTCCAAACCCTTTCTCTCTCTTCATTACTTCTCATTCTCATTAACTCTTCTTCTTCATCCTCCATAACTCTCCCCCACCTATCCAGCCACATAGGCAAGTGCCAACTTGCTTCATGATGGAACCCCAGTATTATTGTTCCATCATCTTCCTTACTTGATTTTAAGTCTCTTTAGTATTTAGCATTTTCAATTTTCATGGCTCATTTTATGTAGATCTAAGTTTAATGCATTTTCGGATTACTTGGGTTTTGATCTAGTAACTTTATTATTTTTTGAGTTTTGATGGTTCCATGTTGTAGAAAATTTTGTTCTACCCTATTTTGACCTATAGAAGTCCAGATTTGGGCTTGGAATGAAGGATTTAGGGAGCTTGGAAACAATGGCTTCCATGGTTCTGTTCTCGGAAATGGAGAAGAAGAACAGTACTTGGCCGCATGACTTTTTATGTGGCAAGTCCCCTGGCCGCATGGCATCGAGCCACATAAGACCCTATTTCCCGGCCGCACGGGACTTGTTTCCACCATAGCCGCATGAGCATGAAACCCTAGCCGCATATAGGCTTGTCATATCCGAGCCGCATAAACTTTATTTTTCTCAGCCGTATATGGATAATTATTTTTCAGCCGCATATGGATAATTATTTCTCAGCCGCATATGGATAATTTATTCAGCCGCATGAGCTTTGCTTGCCGCATATCGCATATTCAGCCGCATGAGCTCATCTCAGCCGCATGGCCGCATGACATCTCAGCCGCATGAGATTTCATATCCCAGCCGTATGTGACTTTCCTATCACAGCCGTATATGCATTCAATCATTCTCAGCCGCATGAGACTTGATTTGTCGCAGCCGCATGAACTCCAATCTTTTCTAGCCGCATGTGATTTGTTATTTCCAGCCGCATAAGGATCAGTTCCTTCGGCTGCATGGAGACCCCAGCTGCATGAGTTTGAGACCCGAGCCGCATAGGGCCCAGATCCCCTAGCCGTATAAGACCCAATATTCTTTGGCCACATGGTGTTGAGCCGCATGAGATTTGATTTATTGAGCCGCATGTGATTTGATTTATTGAGCCGCATGGACTTAGTTTCCTTCAGCCGCATAAGCTGTTTTCCTTTGGCCGCATGGCCCATTGCCGCATGAACTCTAGCCCATAATGCCTTTTTACTGATTCTTGTCTTAAATTGACATTGATTGTGACCTTGACTAATAATTGATCATGCGTTCCTAGTTGGAACTAGGAGACTGGCTAGTCGTCTTATTGAATTGAATGAATGAGACACGTCACTACAAAAAAGTGTATTTTTGGGATGACACTATTAGGAACACTAGTCTAAAAAGTCCTAAAAGTATAGTTCTAGGGACGACTATATTTTTAGTAACAAAAAGTTGTATTTTTTGTGACAGATTCTAAAAATGGATCACTATTTGGGACTAATAAAAATTTATGTTCCAAATAATTCACATTACCGTCCCAAATAGCTCGGCGGGAATGCCACACATTTGACGGCTAATTGTCAAATTTTATGGGGAAAAGTTTACCTCCACATGTCTCCATCTTGACCGTTCAATCGGATGGCTTAATCTAGACCGTCCATCCTAAAACTTTCAGAACTTATTTCTCTGCACAAAGATACACATCGTCTCTCTCTCTCCCCTCATTCATTGTACTCATCTGAACGTTGCTCCGTCCCCTCTCTTCCTCCTCCCGACTCCCTCCACCGCTCATCTGAACATCGCTTCTCCCGATTCCCTCCGTCGCTCCTCCCGATTCCCTCCGACATCAACGCCTCCTCTGAACATCAAGGTATATTTGTATAAATAAATTCTTTAGGGCTTGGTGTTTTTTAAGTTTTTTTTAAATGCATCAATTTAGGTTTTATTCCTTCAATAACGTGTATCGTATGGAGTTTTTTCCTTCAACATCAACGCTGCTCCTCCCGATTCCCTCCGACATGAACGCCTCCTCTGAACATCGAGGTATATTTGTATAAATAAATTCTTTAGGGTTTGGTGTTTTTTAAGTTTTTTCAAATGCATCAATTTAGGTTTTATTCCTTCAATAACATGTATCGTATGGAGTTTTTTCCTTCAATTTCTTTAGGGTTGTGTTAATTTTAGCTTTTTAAACAGTTTTTAGGTATTTTAAAGGTATTCTGGGTGGGTTTATACCTAGATAACCCAAAGAAAATATTGGAAATCTCTTCCCTGAACACTAGAATGTTGGGTGCTTCGAGCGGAATTAACCATGCTCGAAGCTCTCTAATGGAGGAAATCCTCAATTAACAGAAAGAAGAAGATGAAGAAGGAAGAACAAGCTAAGTAATTGTATTTCTAATTTTTAGAAGATTGCAATTGTCTAAAGGTCAAAAGTGTGGAAATGCCCTAATGAACTTGTCATAAGCCATCCAAGTTGCAGTATTGCCATCCTTCCACTGAACCAAGAGTTCAACTGCTGCTCTATTTCCTTTTTTGACCATTCTTCTGTCAACTATTTCTTCAGGCTCTAATATACCCTCCACCACATCACTTGGGACTTCAGCTTCAACTGTAGCAGTCTGTTTAATGTGTTTCTTGAGTTGGGATACATGGAACACTGGATGTATCTGAGAGTCTTGTAGAAGATCCAACATGTAAGCCACTGTTCCATTTTTCTCCATTACTTGGTAAGGACTAAAATATTTGGGGGATAACTTTTGTGGCCTCCTGTGTGCTATAGAAACTTGTCTGTAGGGCTGTAATTTGAGGAAAACCCAATCCCCTGCTTCAAAACTTCTGTCTGTTCTATGGAGATTTGTAAATCTCTTCATTCTGTCCTGTGCCAGGATCAAATTATCTTTAAGGATTTGTAAGGTACTGTCCCTTGTAGCCAAGGTCTCTGCAACCTCCTTGTCTTGGACCATCTCAGGTAGATATGTGAGTATGTTCGGAGGAGACCTCCCATAGATTGCTTCGAAAGGAGTAACTTTGGTGGATGTATGCCAATTGGTGTTAAACCAATACTCAGCCCATAGCAACAGTTTACTCCACTCCTTAGGTTTGTGATTACAGAAACATCTCAAGTACCCTTCCGCACACCTATTGGTTACTTCAGTTTACCCATCTGACTGTGGGTGATAAGCAGTAGAATACTGCAATTGGGTTCCTTGCATTTTAAAGAGTTCAGTCCAAAACTGACTTGTAAAGATAGTATCCATGTCACTAACAACAGTCTTTGGCATACCATGAAGCTTAAAAACTCCCTCTACAAACACCTGTGCTACCATAGCAGCTGTAAAGGGATGGCTCAAAGCAAAGAGCATGTATTTAGCAAGTCTGTCCACTACCACAAATATAGTGGACCTGTAATGACTCAAAGGTAACCCTTCTATAAAGTCCATTGAGATGTCTTCCCATACTCTTTCAGGAATAGGTAATGGTTGTAATAGGCCTGTAGGTGAGGAACTCTCCTGTTTATTCCTCTGACATACCTCACAAGCCTGTATGTATCTCTTGACATCAGTCTTCATACCCTTCCAGTAGACTCCACTTAAAAGAGTCTTTCTTGAGCAAATTGTTAAAAGTCTCTTGAGCTTGTAGACTCCACTTAAAAGAGTCTTTCTTGAGCAAATTGTTCAAGGGACAAGCTATGTTGCCATATCCCTTAATGAATCTCCTATAATAACCTGTTAAGCCAAGAAATCCCCTAAACTCTGCAAACTTACCTTTGTCTTTTGAACTAGCTCAGCGTCCACATATATTAATACATTTTGATGACATTAAAACTATTGGCAGGTTCTTATGATGAGTGTACCTCAAATTGCTTGTTAGGCTATAGCACAGGAGCTTCTGGAAACACTTGTGTTGGCCTAATAATCGGGAAAAAAGTGTCTATGACTTCCAGTTATTGGGCAACGTCTTATACTCATCTAATGATCAGGTAGGGAATATAGTGGCTTTTCTTCCACAAGGAATATTTATGTCAGTAATATTTCCTGTGTTTCAGACTTCAAAAGAGCTTTATGACAAATAACAATTATGGAAGAAGTTAAAGGAGAAATATGATCATAATATTCTTTCATGCGATTCAGACTTGAAGTTGACGGATACTTCTCCAGACCACTATATCCTTGTCTGATATATATCAGATTTAGTGCTTCCTAGACACTTGTGGAATGTGGCCCTCCCTTATATGTCTCGGTTCTAGGGGTTCCATAGAACCAAGTATAGTTGAGATATTAGTCACATTTCCTTTGAAACAAGTCCTTTCTAGAACTAGTTGGGATTTGGAAACCAATTACTATAAAAAACTTGCATAAAGGGAACGTGCTTCCTACTTTTCTACGACCTTTTTTTAAACCAATGCCAAACTAGAAATTATAACTACAAAATGATACCGCATATACCATAGAAATTGAAATTCTCTGTGGGTGACTGAAACCACTGAAACCAGCTTTCCTCAATTTGGTTCTATAATTAACTGAAACCTTTGGATTTCAAAATTTTAGATACAACTACATCTCTACTTTACATGAAACGATTTCTTGTAATCTTTGAGGTTGTGTTGTTTTATGCTTCATCTTTGGTGGTCATCTAATGTTTATCATTTATTTTTGGTGCCAATTGGATATTTTTTTCAATATGAGATTATTAAGTCATTGTCGTTTTTCTATTGTCATATTTGCATTTCTTCATCAACCAAGGTATAATATTGTAAACTCAAGGCATCTTGAGAATTTTATCCTATGTTGGGTTTGGTAAGGGATGATTAGTTCTGTAGATATTGACACCATGATTAGTTCCTGATATTTGTTATTAAAGAAACTTTTAGAACTAAGCCTTGTGTATTTATTCAATAGATTCCTCTGGCTTGGAACAAAGACTTTTGCATATAATTATTACTTGTGGTGCATTTTTTTTTCTTATACTTCAGTGAGGCCATATATGGAAAGAGTTTGGATAAGGAATACGATGATCCAAAAAACTTTCTTGTTACATATTCGTTTCAACTATGATTCACCATCTTATGTTTTATCATTGGACAGGTGTTGGAGATCAATATGGTGACTTATCAAAATGTTGCAGATGTTATATTAAGCATATTATTGTAAATACTTATGCCATTAAGCCACAAGTCTGTAATTTTTTCTTTGCTTTAATTGGTCTGATCACTTTTGTTTTTGAAACTGAATTTACTTGCTTGTGCTCCCAGTCTTTAGTGGAATTCTTTGTGACCTCTCCATACATATATGGTGGTTAGGCTGTGAACATCTTGATCCTCCCCAGATCTGCAGGAGCCTTGTAGCACTGTGGCGCCCTTTTTTTTCTTTGTCAAAACTGATGAAATGATTGTTTGGTTTGTGCTATATATAGCGGATGCGTTGGTGAAGACAACTAGCAAAGATCAGATATCACTATCTCAATATTCGTACATATGTTGTATGCATAATTTCTTTGGTTTGTTCTAGCTAATTACAAGATTTGGCCAATTATTTGAATGTGTATTTGGACAGTTGATTGTTGGGAGAAATTGCATCGTGATTCAAAGGGTCTTTTTTTACATACATGATTTTTCCATTTATTTAGTATTTCTTCTTCTTTTTTTAAATTTGAGATTTACTATGATCATTGTCTTTTTAAATCACCAAGGAAAGAAAGAGCACTCTTAAGAGAGTGCTAGTTTGTTTCCAGTGTTTTCTAGTTCCTAGGAAGTCTAATTTCCCTTCAGGAATAAAAGTTCATGTTCACAGCAAGGGCCATAAGCTTGGGATCTATTATGATGTCGATTTAGTCCTTTTCGTTCAAGACTTAATTTATTTTTCTATGTTTTTTTTGCCAGTATGGTTCAGATTTAGTCAGGAGTAATGTTAACATTATCCATGTTATTTTTATTGGCAGGACTAAGACTTGTAGCAATAAAATGCCAGGCTCTCACTTGGTCATGAGAAAAAGGATGTCAAAACCTGTACAGAATGGGTAAATCATCTACCACCCTTTAACATTGTTGTAGAATGGGAGAAGAAACATTCAGAATATGAAGTATGACAAATACAATCTATACAAAAGAGGAGACATGCTGCAGAGTTACTGTGCTTTCAAATCATATGAAATTTGAGTTAGCTTGATAAAATGCCGTTAAGATGTTGAGTTACTATGCCAAACATTGAACTTTGTTCTGCTACTTTATAATTATGAGAAATTTGATATTTCTGTCGTTGTTAATGATCTGCAGGAGTGTGAGGCATATGATAAAGCTGATCAGGATGTTGATGACTAGAGGACTAGTGAGATTGCCAAGGACATTGCAAAGTGTAAGGTATAATATTGTCTATTAGCTCTCATACCCAACAATTCCTCATGTAAAAAGAAGATAATATTTTTATTTCGAAAATATGATTTTTTTTATTATTGAACATTGTGAACTTGCTTGTTCCTCTTCACAATTCAGGACATTAGCTGCACCAACTTGTTGTGTTTCTCTATCCACCTTCTACAATGACAATGTGGTAGCATGCCCCCATTGTAGTTCTAGTATTTGGTCCCTTGCTTTCGATTATCACAATATGTTGAATAATCCTCAATTCATGAACATATTACTTCTCATTTTATATCCAAAACTAACAATCTTGTCGTTAGTGATCTGAAACCTTCAAAGCTATGATGTGTATATTGGAATATAAGATGCAAGTATCCTGAGAAGAAATTTTCGTTTTGATTTGTTAAAGTTGACAAGATTGAAGACAATTTGTTGTAATAAACTTGAGAACCAAACCTCTTGTTGCCTATTTCTTCATCAAGAACAAGAAGCTAGAGAGCATATTTATGGAAAGAGTTACTTCTGGAGGAATGCTAACCAAGGACACATCGTTACATGTAATGTTCACATTTATCAACAACTTATATATTCCTATTTCAACCCACCAACTACGTATATCCATGCTCGTGTTCCGAGTTGACAACAAGTGCAAGTGCTCTCTCCATGTTCCGAGTTGACAACCGGGATTTAGGACCAGCATTTTCTTTCATGAATGGTTAGGAACCAAATGATCTGACTCATAAGAAAATAAGGCTAGGTTTGAGACAGTAGAAAGGAAACAACAATTCCTATGTAGATATTTGAGTAAAAAAAATACATTTGAGTAAAAAATATTTGCCATCTTTAGCTTTTAAAAGAAGCCTTGTCGCAAGACCACAAAATACAAGTTGGAACAAATAGAACAATCTTTTTGGTTAAAGAGTTTAAGCCCTTTTTTGAAACCTGACACCGACATGTTGCTTCTTTGAAAAGTTGGCACATACGCATAAAAATTTGGTTGTATACCTTGTCATTTTGGAGACTGGACTTAAGATTGATTTGCCCCAGTTTGCTATACACCTGTAACAAGTGCTAATTTCTTCGAGTTCTTGTTTCAATACTTTTTATGAATGTTGTTTTTTGGTCATTCATCACAGGATTTGAGTTGTCTTAACAACTCATGAATTTGTATGCATAGCAGTTGCTTTTCTTATTGTTTAGCGATTCAATATAATTGTGGATTTTTAAACATTTCTTTCACTGATGTTCGTTTTCTTGTTGTCAATTTTGCAGATACTCCTGAAGATGCATACTTTAAGTGTCTTTTCTTCCCTCTCCCCCCATGGCCAACTTGTTTTTCATTATTTAATTATGTATTTTGGAATCTTTCTAGTGTTATACAAATATGGGCGACGATCTTGTGATGGAAACAAATTTGGGTTAATGTTTTGGGTTCATGTTGGATATACTTGAATGTTTAATAGATGATTCAAAAACATGGTGTAGTGCTTAATGTTTTGGATTTATAATTTTGTATGTAAGGTGGAGACTATGGATTCATTTTGTAACTGATGGTGTGTGTGATGTATTGTGTTTTGGATTTATTTTGGAAATGATGGTAAAAGATGCTTAATGTTAAGCTTTTTTGTTGTTTATCAATTGAACGTTATAGTTATATATGATTTTGTTGTGTTCTACAATGTGGTAAATAATGCTTGATGTTGTTAAGCTTTTTTTTGTATGAGAGCTCCGATATCTGGAGATACATCTGAGGACAAGCATGACAACGACCATGAACATATGAATTATGTTATATGTGTATTTAAATTGTATATTTTACAGTTGAAAAATGCAAACAATAATTTCATATGGATTACTTTTGGGACGGTTATTTAATTGTCCTAGATATAAACGATATCCTTTTGTGACGCTGGCAAATTTTTCTAGGACGGATGTTATTTGTCACAAACTCTTTTATTTTGCGGCAGTTTAGTAAACTATCATAAACATATAATAATTCAAACTCTTTTGGTACTGTTAGATTTTTCGACCCTAAAACCAAATTAGGACGGTATTTTCTGTCCTAAAACTTTTTGCCACGCCACCCTAATAGTACTGTTACATACCGTCCTAAAATTCGTCCCAAATTACGATTTAGGACTGATTTGGGCCTTTTTAAGACGGATTTTTGGCGTCCCAGAAAGATACTTTTTTGTAGTGCGTTCATATGAACTACGAACTATTGCAATCGACTGGCCGATCCCGAATATTGGCATACAGGCACGTGCAGGCTTCAATTTATTTTTCTACAAAGGCAACATGTGTACTTTATGGTCAAGGCATGATTATTCCGTGATTAGTTTTGATTGTTGCATTACGCAATGTAAGACCTACAACCTAACCGCACGAGTATCGTTGTAGAGTTGTGCATATTGTACCCCGTACAAAAGTACTCATTCTGAATGACCATGATCCACGGCATGGGATTTCACTTAACATAGAAGCTACTAAGTTAAATAAAATAATGATTGCATGGAAAGAATGGATTCCCGAGTTCTTATATGGCAGCCCTCTTTGGGACTATTAGTGCCCGACAGGCCGGCTGGTTCCCACAGATACTACAAATCTGTCACACGGGCAGGAAGCGGTATCTGCTTATATTATTTATTGTATATTGATGACGGGCGTCCCGCTGGGACTCGTCTAATTTATGATTAACGTAATTGATTGATTGAGTAGACTAGCCTTGCTTGCTCATAGTAAGAGCTGAGAAATCCTTATTGCATAATTCCAGGATAACTTGGAACTCACAGTAGCAAGCTGTAGTAGTTGCATGGACGTTTAAATTGATTTGTTTGTGTACTGTACCTATTCTGTTAACTAACTGAGATGATCAGAATGTCAGGACATGACGGGCCAACTTCTGTTCTTGTTTGATTGGGAAGTTAGTTCGAAGTGTCGTGATGTTATGTGAATCCCAGTAGCAAGCAGAGATCTATGTATCATGTTCTCTTATTACTGGTTCTAATTCCTCATATCGTGCTTCCTTGCGGTACTTGCTATTAGAGGTCACTACCAAAATAAGTCATATCAGCGACGTATTTAGCGACTCCAAGATAAAACGTCGCTAATATTTGGGGGTTTAGCGACGTTTGTCTAAGACGTCGCTGCTCGTCGCCAACAGCGACTAATAGCGACGTCTAGCGGCTACAATTTGTTAAATGGGAATCTGCGTCGCAAGTTCGTCGGTACACGTCGCTGATATAGCGACGTGTAGCGACGCATTTGAAGTAGCGTCGTCGTTTATTAAATATCAGCGACGTTTAGCGACGACAACGAAGGACGTCGCTAAATGTTTGATATAGGCGGCGAGGGTTTCCTTTTCGTTTATTCACAAATTCCTCCCCTCCCCAAATTTTTTGTGCACTCCTCCTCTGCGACGCTCCTCCGGCGATTTCCCTCCTCCGGCCTCCTCCTCTGGCGATCTCCCTCCTCCTCCTCCTCCTCCTTCCTCAGGTAGCTCCTCCTCAGGTAACTCTCCCCTGTCCCCGCTTCCCATTTTCTTTTCGTCTTCTAGCTCTCTCTCTCTCGCTTCTAGTTCGTGTCCACGAGAGCGTGGACTCGCTGCAGGGGACACGAGACTCACAGTGGACTCGCTGCAGGGGACACGAGAGCGTGGACTCACTTCTAGTTCGTGTGACACCTATTTTGTTGGTTTGGACACGTCGTGTCCTTTTGTGTGGACACGAGACTCACAGGATGACACCTATATACTGACACTGGGAGTCTTTTGGGCATATCAACTGTCAATTTGATGTTTTGCTTGGATTCGAATTCTAATTTAGGGTTCGAGCCCTATTTACTGATACTGGGAGTTTTTTTGGGCATTTTCAGGATTTTGAAATGATGAATAAATTGACTAATAATTATTATCGAGCCCTATAAAATTTTAGCTATGTCACGAAGGATGGATACTAATCCTGTGAATGAGTTTTCTCCTAAGTATTCTCGACAGTTGAGTATGATTTAGCTCACTGACATTACTGAAATATGGAATGATTAGTGTAGGGTATGTTGGTCAGGTTTTGGCAGAGTTGGGATATGATAGTATGCATGTTACAATTAACAAGGAATGTTATTGACACCAAATGTTGCACGATAGGTTACTTGAGTAACCTGGAATGTTTTACCTACTGAAACAAATGGTTTGGGCAAGGGTGTGTATAGGTTTGTCATCAGATGGTATGGGATTTTGCCTGCCAAGTTCTGAACAGCAGTCCAGGCTGCCTGCTTAGTTGAAAGTCTTAATTAGACTTTCTGTTCAGTACCCTTTGACTGAATTAAGTTGACCTGAATACCATATTTTAAATCCTAAATCTAAGTCTGCATGTTGTTCAATTCATGACAGGTTATCTTGTTAATAGTAAATGCCTTCCTTTTTAATATGTGTGAAACTCAGAGGTAGGATAAATCCAGTACAAATTAGGGACTGTCATGTTCAGGCAGTTGGTACTAGTATTTAAGACTAGTTTGATTTGTATAATTATCTGCCATTTGACTGGCGAGACAGAAATCTATGTATGACATTTGCTATAAGGAATTTGCATTAATCTACGGTACGACATCGTGATCAGGACATAGTCCCTGCAGCCATTCGATTGGCGAGGCAGAAACTATGTAGCCGTAGATAAAGTTGACTGTCCTCCGACCTCCATCCCTCGGCAATGATGATACGACAACCTATCACTACATCTTTTAGTAGTAGATAATGTCTTAGTATTACATTATGTGGGTTCATCTTGATTCTGTTACATCCTTCAGATACTAGATTCGATAAGAACATATACTACACCATATGTACAGAACATAGATGATTCAAACTAATGTATGCTAGAATGAATTTTGGGTTGTATTCTGAGCCATTCGTCCCCACACTTGGCAATTATGCATGTGAAATATATCGTTGAAGAACATAAAACTTGTGGTCGTACAATCGTCACTTTCGTGCGTCAGTTCATGTCGGTCTTCACTTTCTGCAGTAATTATCTTAAAATGGATATGAATTACTATCTACAGAACCGTTTGTGGATATACAATCGTCATCCTGATAAATTATTATCTGTGTTAATCTTTGCCGAATTATCTTAAAATGGATATTAATTACTATCTGCGGAACCGTTTGTGGAGGTACAATCGTCATCCTGATGACATGTGCGGTGTACGAGATGAATTTATACAGGATATGCAACAGTTCCTGCAGTTTGCCAAGGCGTTCCCTCAGTACATGGACCGTACAAAAATTAAGTGTCCATGTATGAGATGTCGCAACTTGAAATATCATTCGGAAGTGGATGTGACATATCATTTGTATTCGAGGAGTTTCATGCCAAATTATTATCAGTGGACCGCACACGGAGAACTTGTGCCTTTAGCCTCCGAGCCGGAGCCTTATGTGGAGCCTTATGTAGATGTCCACGAGCATGCTGATTACGACCAAGGGTGGACGAACATGGTTTTCGATGCTGCGGGGCCTAGTTTCGATCCGAACAATCAATATGCAGCTGAGGAGGCACCGAATGCCAATGCTGCAAAGTTCATGGAGTTGTTGGAGAATGCAAGGACTCCTTTATATCCTGGTTGTGATGACCATTCACCATTGGAGGTGATTACAAGATTGTTGAGCATAAAATCAGATTTTAACATATCTCAAGAATGCTACAACCGAATCCTGGAGTTAATTAAAGATATATTGCCGGAGGGTGACAAGTTACCTAAAGACTTCTACCGATCCAAGAGAATGGTGAGATCGCTCTGGATGGGGTATGAAAAAATTGATGCATGTCGCAACGGATGCATGTTGTACTATAAGGACGACAAGGATGAAGACGCCTGCAGATTTTGTGGTGCCGATCGCTTCAAGGCAACTAGTACAACAAGGACTTCTGGTGCACGCAAGCTAACAGATTTGATGCACTATTTGCCTTTGACGCCGCGGTTGCAGAGGTTGTTTATGGCAAAGGAGACAGCTGATAATATGAGTTGGCACAAGTGGGAACAAATAGATGGAGTACTGGATCATCCATCCGACGGAAAAGCATGGAAGCACTTTGATCGAGTGTATCCCGATTTTGCTTCGGAGCCGCGTAATCTAAACCACCTGAAGAGGCACGTGTTGGTGGGCCCATCGGTTATCGGTGGATGTACCCGTTCGAGCGCCATCTAAACCACCTGAAGAGGAAGGTAAAAAATAAGGCACGGGTCGAGGGTTCTATTTGTGAAGCCTATGTCCTTGAGGAGATTACAAACTTTTGTTCAATGTATTTCAAGCCTCATATTGCTACAAATAGAACAAGAGCTCCGAGGAACGACGATGGAGATATAGAATATAATGATGCATTATTGAAAGTCTTCAATGCTCTTAGAAAGCCTTCTGGAAAACTGAAAAAGAGATATTTGAATGATGAGGAACTAAAGGCTGCCCAGTTATATATATTACTCAACTGCGAGGAGGATGAAGTAGAAAAGCTAGAGTGGTAAGTGAAAATCTTCAACGTTCAAGTCATCTATTTGTTGATTACGTTATTATAATTTAACGAGTATATCCCAATATTTATTGGTTTTCAGCAAATTTAATGATGAGGTGAGGTCAAGTAGACCATACATTGCAGATGAAGAAGTAGAAGAAGAAATGAGACTTCATTTTCGTCTTGGTTGACTGTATATGTACGTAAGAAGCTAGTTAGAATCTTCCTCCATTCACAACTGTACAAGAAATAACTTAACATTAAACTTAATTTTGTGTCTTTTCGTGTTTAGGTCGATCGTCTGGACGTCATCCTTGAGAATGAATCTATTAGAACTCTTGCCAAGGGACCAATTTATGTCGTCAAAATATGGCCAAGTTATTGCGTGAATGGGTTTAAGTTCAAGTTAACAAATGCTCTCATCAGAGATAGCTTCCTGGATCTTGAATCCACAAAAAATAGTTGCTTGTGTATCAAATCTACAAACTACAAAGATGTCACTCCAGGCAATGATTTCTATGGCGTCTTATGGGAGATCGTAGAATTGACGTACAACTATGGCATAGAGGCTGCCAAGATCGTGTTGTTCAAAGTTGATTGGTTCGATCCCATACAAGATCAAGGATGGAAAATTGACAAGCATGGTCTTGTGGATATTAACTACCGTCGTCGATACCAAGGATACGAACCATTTATCCTAGCAAGTCAAGCTCAACTCGTATATTTTATAACATATCCTAGACGGGGAACAACGAGGTACGACTGGTGGGCAGTATGCAAGACTAAAGCCAGAAATACCTACGACGTCGACGAAGTGGCTTATCAGGAGGACGAGCTGCCTCTTGTACCAAATACAGTTGATGTCGACTCAGCAGAAGTTCTCCATTCAATATCTACTTGTGTAGAAGAGGTACAAGTATCCGAAGGGGAAGACGAAGGAGATGCTAGTGACGATGAGGAGGAAGAAGAAGAGGATGAGGAGGAGGAGGAGGCAAACGAAGAAGATAAATTTTTAGAGGATGATTTAGAAACTGTGATTTTGATGTATTCATATTTCTGTAATCTTAAATTATGAACTATGATCATTTTTGAAAACTTAAATTATGAATTCCAATGTATGTAGATATTTCTAAATTGTCATTATATTTATTTATATTTTCAATCATAAACTGTGATTTTGATGTATTCATATTTCTGTAGTCTTAAATTATGAACTCCAATGTTATTATCAGCATGGCAGGACGACGCGGAGGCACCTCAGGACGACGCGGAGATAGGCCAGGACGAGTCGTGTCCTTAGGTGGGCAGAGAGCTCTGTTACCAGAGGATGGCTCTGGACCATCGTCTGACCCGAGCACTCTATTGTACCATACGGTCTCAGGTCCGGGTGGCAGTGCACCTGCGACGAGCAGTTCCAGGCTTGCTGATCATACTACTTCCCCTAGCCTTCCTACCGCTGACAGCAGTATGGCGGGTGGGGAGCAGGTGGAGGAGGTAGTCCCTACTCCCGCCCGGGCGGATCCATACCATAGCGACCCTCCATGCGCACCTCAGGACGATACGAGGATGGAGATTTGGGCCGACGGTCCTACGAAGTAAGTTAAATATATATATATATATATATATATATATATAAAAATATATATATATATATATATATTATGCATGTATGTATATCTATATATATTCATTAATACGTCGGTTATCGTTGTATAAAGATATCATCCCTCGTCGGTACAGAGAGCGTTGGGCTCCTTTCTAAGGTCCAACTATGGGGGTCCGTGGATCAACTACTCGGATGCCTCGGAAGAGAGGAAGGCATTCTGGTTTGCCCACTTCAAGGTAACTAAAGATAGTTAATTTAGTATGATTAATATAATTTTAAGCATTTTTTAGAACTTATTATTTTAATTTATAATTCTTGTAGAGGACTTATTTTTATCCACCACACCGGACCGAGCAGGTTGAGAGGCAGTTTCCTGCCGTTACGGCCAAGTTGATCCATGATGCAATTGACGATCAGAAAGCTCGTCAGTGCTCCGGAAAACCGACTGCTGGTTGGATCACACCTGACCAGTGGACCACGATGAGGGCTCAATTTGAGGAGCCCGGGTACAGAGAGCGATTGGAGAAGGCGAAGGCGGCTAGGACGATGGCCGGAAAGTGGTGTGGTGGATCGATTCCTATGACGGAGCATTTTCGTCGTCTGGTATGTAATTTATTGTAAAATATGAGATTTTATTGATAGTAGGAGTATATAATTTTCTATTTTACTAAAGAATAAAATATAACAAACACGCAGGTAAAGAGGGGTGAGGACGCAAACATGGTGACCGTCTTCCTGGCCACCCATCGGAAGGACGGGAAGCTCATCGACGACCGGGCTACTCAGAGCTACGTAAGTACTAATTTAGATTTCGTTAATTTTTAACACAACTTGAAGAATATACAGATAACCATATACTTAATAATAATTAAATATTTTAGACGTTTATTAGGCTAATTTAGGTAAGTACTGATGTATAGAGATGCACAATGATTTCTAGGAAGAGTATGTTAGGCTACGTGATGAGCGTACGAGTGCTACTGCACAGGCAGAGGGAGGGGTTGGTACATCGCAGCCCTCTCCGCCTCAGTCGGAGGACGAGCTCTGGAAGACCGCTGTTGGTGGTCTTCAGAGGGGTACGTACTACGGTACGGGGTCCTACGGCGCATTTGTTGTGACGCAGGCATCCAGGGCTCCCTCTTCCAGTGCGCATTCACAGCCGTCACAGGCCGAGTCGTCCCGAGTCGAGGAGACCATTGTCCGTCAGATTGCTGAGCTGCGCGACAATATGCTGAGGAGGATTGCTGAGCAGCCAGGGTCTCAGGCGCAAGGGGACGCTGCGTCGGTTATCGTACGCTTTGACGAGCTCGAGTGCACCGTGCAGCACGTACAGGGGACACATGAGTCCATTCACGACACCGTTACTAGGATAGCGGCTTGCATGGAGCAATGCAGCACTAGACTGCGAGCCCTAGAGGAGACGCGGATGCACCCATCTCCAGCGGTTACACTGCCTCCTTCTCCAGCGGTTGCATTGCCTCCTCCTTCATCGTCGTCGGTGGTTCTTACACCGGAGCAGTATGCTTACCTTCTATCCAGGAGCGGTGATGATCCTCCTGATCAGCCGTAGTCGACATATATATTGTTGTGTGATGGCCCATTGTTGGGTCTTTTATGTGGTTATACACACATTATTCTTATGTGGACCATTATTTGACATTGTTGTTACAAAATTTCATATATCTGTGTTGATTGATGAGATTGTGTTTTAAACGTGTTCGTGATTGTGTGTATATGTGTTGTTTGATACTGTGTTCGTGATACACACCGTCGTTGTTGTAACAAATGGTGTAGGGGATGCTGCAAATGCTGCAAATGCTGCAGGCGATGCTGCAAATGCTGTAATTTTATTTATTTTTTTCAATATTAGCGACGTTCAGCGACTCTCAGCGACGTCCAGCGACGAAGGTAACGTCGCTAAGTAAATATAAGGCACGTCGCTAACTGTGATGAATACCGTCGCTGATCGTCACTAAACGTCGCTACGTAGGACGTCGCTACACGTCGCTATATGTCGGTACTATAGCGACGTAGCAAAGTCGCAGAACGTCGCCATTTGGCTCTCAAGCCAGGTCAGCATCGATGCATGTCAAGTCGCTCAACGTCGCTAGGTTGCGTCGGTAAATAATGACGTTTTACGTCGCTGGTAGTTGTTGAATTAGCGACGTGTCCGCGTCGCTGAGTGTCGTCGTAATAGCGACGTATTGCGACGTTTTGTTGTTTAGCAAGTAGGTTAATCGCGACTACGTGCAAACGTCGCTAAATACGTTACTAATCGATATTAGAGACATATTTTCCCTATTTAGCGACGTCATGAGGCATCGCTGATTTGACAGATTTTAGTAGTGGGTCTAACCTCTCTGGTTTTGCATGGCCAGATTTAGAGCCGGTCCCCGAGGACTCAGCTTACTTCCACCTCCAAGATGGTCAATACTAGAGAAATTATCGCAGGAGGACTCGAGTGGGTTCCTTACTTACCCGCTCATTTTGTTACTTACTTTATACTTTGTCGTTTGGCACCGACATGTTAGTTGGATTGTCTTGTACTTACTTTTACATAATTATAACTAAGTCAGGCTGCAGCTGATAAACAATTATGTATACTTTGCTACATCATCTGGCTATGTTTTATAAAGCCAGATATCATGAATATTTTGACTGAGCGTTTGGGACGCCTTACAACTTTATCTTACATGTTCTCTATTACTGTTTCTTGTTTGAATGGTTAAGACAATAGATGTGAAGTGACCATAGTGAGACTTTCATGTAGTATGCACCCTCTCGTTTTTTAGACAACATTGATCATATTATACGGTATTCATCTACCCGTAATACGTAGCTGGCTGAGTCATTCCTCCGCTCTCCAGTATTCTGGTTCTGGGGCGTGACAAGGTTTTAGCGGTGGCCCATGCTGGTCTGATTTCAGATTTGTGGGGTGTTTCGATTTATAGGATGTCTCAATCACATATATTTCTCTTTGATCTCATGATTCGTTACACTCGACTCTAGCTTGACATTCCGGTATCCTTCGACTTCATTGATCCTTCATGTCCGATCGTTTGATTGCTCTCTTGTCCCTTTTCTTAGGGGCACCTCGTCCGTATCTGTCAGGACTGGACAGCAACAACAAGGGCAACATGACCAGGTTGGTCAGCAACAATGACCAGTACTACCACAAGAATCTATTCAAGAAGAAGTGATAGTGGAACCAGCAGCTGGATCGCAGTATCCGGAGGTTCCTACACCGCCAATAGTTCCACCTACCCCTGTGGAAGTGGACACACCGGCCCTTCTGGAGATCATGAGAGCGATGATGGCCACTCAGCAACACCAGATGTTGGCCCATCAGCGCATGCACGCTCAGTTGTAAGAGCAAAATGTACTACTCAACCAAGTATTGTAGACGGCTTTGGAAAAAGGGGCGAGGACAGATTGAGGAGCATCAACCAGATTTTGCAAGTACAACCCCCGCCGTTTCGAGGGAACGGAAGATGCCATCTCAGCAGATGCATGGCTTAAGGATATTGAGGCTATTTTGACAGCGGCTAAGGAGCCGACAGGAGAACGTGTGGATCAAGTGAAGTTGTTACTTCAGGATCTCGCACGTGATTGGTGGAAATCAGAGGAAGTGGGCATCAGACTTCCTGTTGCTTGGGACGATTTTACTGCAAGATTTAAGACGAAGTACTATAGAGTTGTGGCACAGTTTGAGCTACAACAGAAGTTTATCCGCCTCAAACAGACCGGCAAGACAGTAGATACTTATGCAGTAGAGTTCTGCAGATTGAGTAGGTTCGCCCCAGAGATGGTAGCAACGGAGAGCCAGAGGGCTATGAGATTTTAGCAAGGTTTCATCTTGAGCTCTTGCAATTGATAGAGGGGCACAACTACCATACTTTCGATGAGGTATTGACGGCAACCCGAAGGCATGAGATCACCATTCAGAGGATTACAACAAGGACTAGAGGTCAGAAGAGACCCCACAGTCAGATTAAAGGAGGAGGGGGAGTAACGCCCCGAATAACAGCACCATCCCTTGGCGTTCGCATTCACGATGTGGCAATACGAGGGCCAGCATCACCACCCAGGCAGCAGCAACAGCAACAGAGGAAGAACCAACAACCCCCAGCGGGTTGCACTTATTGTGGGAAGGTAGGGCACACTAGGGATGTTTGTCGGACATTGAACGGGCAATATTTGATATATGGAAGTCCAGATCATCGGGTTACCATCTGTCCCATGAATTCGAGGTCAGGAGGACCAGTACAACAATTTCCTGCTCTATCAGCACCAGGGGCAGGCCAGTATCGAGGACCAGCGGTGGCAATGAGACCGTTGGCACAACGCCCGTTCATGGCACAGGCTCAGATGTTTCGGCAGCACAGACCACTCCAGCATCACCAAGGCAGGGGCCAGCAGCAGCACCAGGCTAGGCCGCAGTATGGAAATCGACAAGGAGGTCGAGGGCAGGCATTCACTCTGTTCTTGGAAGAGGCATTGGCATCGGAAGATGTTGTGGCAGATAACATTCTCGTCGCCTCATATCCCACAGTAGTAATGTTTGATTCTGGAGCATCACACTCATTTATATCTGCACAATTTGCGATACGGCTAGGAATGGAGTTCGAGGCATTGCCAGGGAGGTTGAATATATTCACTGGTAATGGGCTCGTAGGAGTTAGTAGGATTATTCTAGCGTGTAGCATTGTAGTTTACGGGCATTCCTTACCCGCCAGGTGATAGAATTTTCTGTTAGAAATTTTGACATTATCTTAGGCATGGACTGGCTGAAAGACAGTCATGCGATAATAGATTATCGTAAAGGGAGTGTATCTTTTGATATTCCAGGCATGAAGCGGTTCACCTTAGTCAGATCAGTGGCAACTCAACAAGAGCAGGGAGTAGTAACGGCAATGGAAGAAGTTCAGGTTCCGAAGATAGTTGATGAGTTTCTAGACGTATTTCTCGAAGAACTTCCAGGTCTACCCCCGGTTAGGGATATTAATTTCAGTATAAAATTGGCACCTGGAACTAAACCGATATCAGATCGAGTTTACAGAATGGCGGATTCAGAGCAGGCCAAGGTATATCGGCACATAGAGAAACTGAAGGAGAAGAAGTTCATCCAAGCTAACATATCACCATGGGCAGCACCAGTGGTACTTGTGGGGAAGAAGGATGGATCATCCAGATTGTGCATTGACTACAGGAAGCTTAATGCGGCAACTATAAAGAACAAGTACCCACTACCCAGGATCGATGACTTGTTTGATCAGTTGAGCAGAGCTAGAGTTTTCTCCAAGATAGATCTTCGTTTCGGGTATAATCAAGTGAGGGTTCGGAAGGAAGATATTCCCAAGACAGCATTCAGGTCGAAGTATGGACATTATGAGTTCTTATTAATGCCGTTTGGTTTGACCAATGCTTCAACAATATTTATGGATTTGATGAACCGCATCTTTATGCTGTACTTGGATCAATTTGTCGTTGTGTTTCTCGACGACATTCTCGTATACTCTGCTAGTGAAGAGGAGCATGGAGACCACCTCCGAAAAGTATTACAGGTTCTGAGAGAGAGCCAGTTGTATGCCAAGCTCAGCAAGTGTGAGTTTTGGACGAATCATATTTTATTTTTGGGGCACATCATATCAGGAGCTGGAGTAGGAGTGGATCCCAAGAAGGTAGAAGCTGTTGGCCCAATGATTGTATCATATTTTTGAATATGGTTAATATGCTAAGTTTAGCATTTCATTATCACTAAACTTCATACTATCGCTATAGTATTTCTACTTATACTTATACCTTTGGTTATATGTGCCTATTGGTTTATATTTTAGTGATATGAGCTTATCTATCTTAAATTTAATCGGGTTGCCAAAATCAAAACTATGTTTTTGCTTTTGGTTATTCAATTAAATTTAATCATTATGATATCACTAACATTTATGCTATCACCTTAGCACTTATACTTAAACTCAGCATTGTCCTAATGTGCATTAAACTTATCATTTTTGCTACTATATATATTGCTTTGTTTGTCTAACATGTACATGCAGAAAAGCAATAAGCAAAATCAATATGGATATATGCAATAAAGAAATCATGGTGGGCCAAAGACGACGGATCCCACAAGATTTCTCTGAACCACCCGACGACATCTTCGGAGCCACGCACTCGGGGGTTCCGCTGCCCGGTCAGCGGACGGGGGTCGAGGAGGCAGCACCCCTCGTCGGGGGTTCAGGGGCAAATCCCCCGAAAGGTATTTAGTTTTCACAAACTGGATATCTTTGGACAGTTGCCGCCAAGAAAAAAAGCCAACATCTATCAAAGAAAGAAGCCATGTCATGCCATCATCATTTAAAGACTCTGAAGAAGCCTGCACCTGCTACAGTATTTCTGGAGTCTGTAATGAGTCTTAGGAATTTTTGTAAACACAAGAAATGGATGGTAAAATCAAAAGCTAGGATAGAAATTAGCCCAGGATCATTTTTTGGATGAAAACTGGCATACCGACGGTATACCGGTCCATACCGACGGTATACCGATTTTGTTCACAGAAAGTTTCTGTCTACAAAATCGGCATACCGACGGCATACCGGTTCATATTACGGTATACCGGTTTAATAACGTTGAAATTCCAACGGTCGAAAATCCGAGCAATTAATGATCCCAACGGCTATATTTATAGCCGTTGCATTCCAGACCGGTATACCGTCGGTATGTCGGTTCATACCGGCGGTATGCCGGTTCGCAGACTGAAAAGTTGCCTTGAGCTCTTTTCAATGCTTTGGTTATAAATAGCCTTGAACCCCTTCATTCAAGGATGATGCTTTGAGCCTAAAAATTTCTAAACCACCAAAGTCTATCCATAAACAACTCTACAAATCTTTCATTTACCATCCACAAATTGTGTTAGAGTTATTGAGTTGAAAAGTAAGATCTTCATCTTATTGTATAAGGAGATTAAAACCTATCATGAAAGGTTGAAGTTGGAGAGTCTTCGTATCCAAACTCTCGGTTGAAGTTGGAGAGTCTTCGTATCCAAACTCTTGGTTGAAGTCGGAGAGGCCTTCGGATTAAAGCTCTCGTGTAAGAAGTTGGCGAGTTCTTCGGATCCAAACTCGTGTGTAACTATTTACTCAAATAGTGGATTAAAGCCGGAGAGAGTTCCGGGACTGGAGTGCCTCTTGGGAGGATACCAGGATATATCGTGTGTCGGTATTGTTATTGCTTCTTCTCTTGCACTTATATTTTTAAATTGTCCATTAATTTGTTAAGTGCTTGATTAGTTAGCTTGACCCTATTCACCCCCCCTTTAGGGTTCCTACAATTGGTATCAGAGCAAGGACTCTATTATTAGGCTTAACATCCTTATAGTAGATCCTTGTTATTTTTCTATGGCATCGTATTCCTCCTCCTCCTCCTCCGATAAAGAGAGTTTTACTTCTAGTAGCATAGACAATCATGTTTCTTCTAAATGCAAGAAATGCTCTAAGTGGAAAGCCACGGCTAAACAATCCTTGGAGATTCTTGATAACCTTCATTCTACAAATGAAGAACTTTCTGAAAAGGTTATTCATTTAGAAGAAGCAAATGAGTTTTTGAGAAATAAAAACAATGATTTATTATCTAGACTTGATTATCAAAACTCATCATGTGTTTCTTTAAAGAGTTTGAATGAGGCTTTAATCTTGAAAATCAAATTTCTTTCCTCATCTATAGAAGATCTTAAAAGTCAAACGCTTGTGTTAACTTTTTGCACGATTCTTCTATTGATTCTTTAAAGAAACAAAATGATGATTTTATTTCTAGAATTGCTTTATTTGAAAAAGAGAATTATGCTTTAAATGCTAAATTTGATTCTCTTACTTGTTTGCATGATGATTTGCTATTAGAACATAATATTCTTAAAACAAAATCTTCTCATGCTCACTCTAGAGATATTCATCATTCTAGTATGTCACATGTTCATAACCATGCTTATTCTGATACATGTGCACACACTAGCATTAGGTGCTTTTATTGCTCTCGCATTGGACACATGAGCTTTACATGCCCTATTCGTAGGACCTTTACTACCAATGCTAGAGTAAGTGCTATATGGGTCCCTAAAGCTAATAAATGTGGATCCAAGTTTATTTGGATACCAAAATCTTCATCTAATATTGTAGGTGAAGCTTATTGTATCGGAACATAGCACCGAGGAGCGTGTTGGTGGTTGCAAAGCTCAAATGTCATCTTTCAAGCAATTGCACCAACACAAGCATAGCCACTAGAGCCACTTTGGTAATATGCTAAACGATTCTCTTTAAATTGTTTATATTTGTAGAATCTAGCATGTTTCTCTTGATGTCTTGCTACTAGCTCACATTGATATCCTTTGGTTGTCTTTTATATAAATTAATGTGAGATTTAATACTAGCATGCTTAGTTAATTTTCTTATTAATTGTCACGCCCCAGAACCAGAATACTGGAGAGCAGGGGCGAACATAGCCAGCTACGTATATTGAAATAAAGTCCATCTCGCTATACGGTCACGGCTGTCTAGATATGAGGGTTTACTGCAAGCCAACGGTCTCTTAAGGTCAAGCCTATTGTCTCAATCTCAAGCAAGTAATATAAGTACAAGATGTTTGACCACCAAATATACAATAAAATGCGTCCCAAATATTACATATTCAGTTGATCATGAAGCTAGTCGTACAAAATGTGAGGACTAGCAAGAGTTTAGTCATACATGATCAACCCTAGGATTTGTTAATCATGTTTACAGCCCGTAGGCAGACAATAAGTAAATGTGCATCGAGCTAACAGGTGCTCGTCGGCTAAACGCCTCAAAAGAATAATTTTACAATAGAGTAAGCGAAACAAAATAGAAAACCCACTCATAGCCCGGGTTCCTTCTAGTCGCCACCATCGGGCTGGAGGTTCGGTAGATCCTCGGGTGCTGCTCCGAAATCTGGCCACACAAAACCAGCTGGGTCAAACCCCAAAAAGAGCAAGTGTCATAAAGGAGGCCACGAAATAAGAACAAAAGCCAGCATATCAGAACATAAGGAGTTGGAAGAAAAGTACAAGTAAATAAAGTACAGCAGGACAATAAACGACTAGGGACATGAGACTACTCCGGGAGCCAGATTACAACCCGTAAACCAAATAAGGACCGGGATTGTAACCCTTCGCCTGAATAGCACGTGTTCCTATCCATTTATTGTTAAAGATAAGTAAAACAATCATGTACAAGAGTTCTAGGTACAGGGGCTAGACAAGACTTAGACAAGGCTGGACTCCATCCATTCATAATGCGGCCAATCAATTACTATGGCTTACTACTTAACTAACTAGGGTTATCACAAGCCTTAATTACTAACAAGATGCAATAAGAATTTCCCAGTCCCAAGCCCTGCAGACCATCCAGTTATCCTTCCGCGGGTTGAGAGTATGGTTGGGTACATCGCCCCGGAGACGATATACCCTTAGGTGACTTAGAGGGTACAACACATGACAGTGCGCTGGAAATGTGCTCTACTCGTTGGCAAGCTACAAGTCCAATTAAGAGCGTCCAGATAACGAGATTGCCTGTGACTGGAAATTCTCCATAAACTATAGTTTGATCTAGTCATTAGCCTAATCCATATTCAGTATGAATCCCAGACCGTGGGAACCAGGGAGTCACGTTCTAGACATGATGCAAGACAAGACAAGTGGATTGTACAAGCAAGCAAGCAGGAACACCCACGGTGTCAAGTTGATTATACGAGTCAAGTTAGCCGTCGCAACATCATCAAGATAAATCATGTCAGGGTACTTGTCAGGAGTGCGCCACGACGGGCCACTATTATGTCAGGTTGGTCATGTCAGGAGTGCACCACCACGGGTCACTGTCGTGTTATGCTAGTTCCTTGTCATACCATGCCATGTACAATAGTCATTCCAAACATATTAAGTAAAATCAAGTTCATGACAAAAGGCGTAAGGATATAAAATGGGCGTAAAATATCTAATAATATATCAATATACAGGGCTATAGAAGAGTCAAGCTTAAGGAAAAATAAAACCAAATCTCCAAGATTGGACAGATTGCGTAAGGGTCCCTGGGGTCGGGTTGCGCAGGAGTCAAGTGCGCCAGGGGCCAACTGCGCAGGAGTGGATGGCGCAGGAATGGTTGGCGCAGGAAATAGATGGCGCAGGGTCCAAGCGTGCAGGGTTAGATTGTGCAGAGAGCCAACTGCGCAGGGGTGAACTGCGCAGGGGTGTCAGGGGTTAGGTTGGACTGCGCCAGGATTAGGTGGCACAGGGTTGAACTGCGCAGGGGGGGTAAGGTGCGTAGGAGTTAAACTGCGCTGAGTTGGTTGGCGCTGAGGTCAGGTTGCGCATGGAGCGAAGTGCGCAGGGTCGGGTTGCGCAGGAGCGAACTGCGCAGGGCGAGCTACGCAGTCGGCACTGCGCTAAAGAGCACAGGCCAAGAGGGGGGATGCGAAGTCCAGCACTGCGCTAAAGAGCGCAGGCTGCTGCCTCCTTCTCCAGGCCGAGAAGAACACTCCAAGAACTCCAAGTTCAAATCTTCACATCTTGGTCAAATCAAAGCCAAATCTAGATTTTCAAAGTTCTAACTTGAGTAAAATTGAGTTCTCTTCCACATGGAAGCATCAAAACCCACAAAAACCCAGCTAAAATAGATCAAAACCATGTAAATCCGAAAATAGAGAAAACTTAGATCTAGAACAAAGAAGACTCCAAATCATAAAATACCAAGTTCTAATGTTGATCTCCATGGCCTAATCTAGCTAATGGAAAAATAACATATGGTTCTCATGTGGTGGTAAGGTACACTTGCCTATGGTGATGGTGTTGTGTAGAGGAAGAAGAAGAAGAAGAATTAATGGAGGAAAGTAATAAAGAGAGAGAGAGTGTTAGGTGGGGATTTTAATGGTAGAGGATAAGTTGAGTGTAGGGTAGAGGTTAGCTAAGGTGCTCCAATGCAAAATAAACCAAACTAAACCAACCTTCTCCACAACATAAAACCAAGCCAGGTAAAACCCAATTACGAAAAATCCAAAATTCGCAAGTCAAGTCAATTACAAGTACAGGCCAAAATCCGAAAAAATAAAATATAGGTCCGAAATACGTATACGCCTGATAAAATACGTATTCCGAATATGGGTGTTACATTAATTCTTTTATCTAGCATGATTAGTTACTCAGCTTAAATGATTAGTTCACACTATATAGTTTATCACTCATTTTCTACTAATGTGACACATTTATAAAGCACATATATCACTCTAGTCCATAGGAGCTTGGTTTTGATTTGAGTTAATATGATTTTAACTCTCCGTCTTTAAAGTTTTTGAAGTAGTTACTTCTTGCCGGTTTGTATTTAATATGTCATATTTTTCTTAATCGGTATTTGTGAATATATATGTTTAGCACAAGCTTCTTATCACTTGACAAGTATATACTTATACTTTCACTTTAACCTTGTGCTCACATAATATATTCATTATTTTTTATTTTGATTAAACCTCTTATGAATTAATTATGTCTTTGCCTAATAAAGATTATTTATACGTATTTTGAATTTGTGATAGTTTTTTAAACATTCATTAAGGATATATGACTATATTCATTATATTTTCATTTACATGTATTTCTTATGTTGATATATATTTTTGTATAAATATCTTTATATGGGAATATAAGTTAAGCTAAAGTTTTATATTGACTTGAAGAGTATTTAATTATACTTGTTACCTTCAAACTTCTGCTTATCTCATACTTAGCTATTGATTTCTTTGACCAAATTTGTGCTTCTTGAATCAATTAGCTTCTTTCTTAAAGTCTTCTTTTGATGATATATTCTTGACTTTTTGGTTGGCATTATGGATACATGTTCTTAATTGATTTTTGATCTTTTCATATATGTCTATTCGTAATATATATAATTTCATATATATAAATGATTCCTATCTTTTGATAGTTATTTGTTTTATACCTTTAAGTTAGGATATTGAGAGAAAATATTTATTAATGTCTTGCTCATGACTAATTATGGATGTTCTATTAAGGATCACATAGTTTTGTGCTTTACCTTGCATGTTAAATTTATCTCCTTAATTAGTGCATATTTTATAGTCTTCATCCTTATAATTTACTATGTTGCACTATGAAAACTCTTTGAAAAATGTACTTCTTGATATCTTTAGCATTTAGCTTTCATGATCTTAATGATCTTTCCTTGCTCATTCCTTGGATTTATGCTTCTTTTGAATTATTGTTGCCCAATAATTTTTGTAGCACATGAGAATACATGTAATTGATACAACATATTTCTTATGACTTTAGCTACTATGGTTTAAGCTTTTGTGTTGAGATTTTTCATTTCTAGAGAATACACTTATTTCATAACGGTTATAATATTTTGCATTCTCTAGATCGATCTATTATTTTATTATCTTGGGTTAATCTCAATACTTGGCAAAGAGATTCAATTTATTATATTTTTATGAGTATCTCTTTTGGTCTATACTTGATAAGAGATTAATTCATTTATTTGTCACCTTATGCTCTTATCCATGCTTAATAAAGAGTCTATAAATTATTTTGTTCATTCAAAATGTATTGCCCTCTTTGTGAACTCTATGCTTGAGCAAGTATCTTTAGTGTTAGTGACTTAAGATTAAATGATCACATTTATCTTGTTAATGACCTACCTCATTAATCTTAATTAGTTATGTAGCTTGCTTATTTATGATATATTGTTAAGCTATATAATTTGGTTCACTTTCACTCATCTAGCTATTGTTTTTCTTTTCAATCTATATAAGATATGCTATTTTACATAAACAAGATCTGTGATTATTCTAAATGTAATTTGTATCCTATTTTAGATACATATATTTGTTCTCTAAAACTAGTTTTACAAATTTTTGATTAGATCTTGTTTTTCTTGGAGGTTTGTGATTCTTTTCTTTAAGTCTCCTTTCTTATTAGTCATTAGCATGTATCTCTTAAATTTCTCTCACTTAGTCATGATTTCATCGTATTATCATTTACATCTCTTCTTGATTATATTTGCAATCATTTAAATTAGAATGACTATTTTTTATATTTTTCATTGATTTATGAGATCTTATCATAAATATGGGTTTGGGATTTTCTTTATGAGATTTATTGGATCATGTTTAACTTGTTTATTTTTATTGATAAAAGATCATAATGGTTGAGTAGTCCTATATTATCTTATGTGATTATCAAACTAATTTATTACTCTACCTTGACTACTCATGGATTGCCACATATGGGACTTTGCTATTTGACCTTTATGGTTTATTATTTACCATTAGCAAGGTTTGGATTTTATCCGTTGATGGGTACATATATGGTGAAACATACCTAGTCCATGTAAAGTAATAAAATTGGTTGATTCTTTCTTAAATAGATAATCATGGACATGATGCTTGAGTTTTTATTTTATTTTATTTTTGAGCTATATTTTGTCTATCATTATGATTGTTCTTAATTGACTTTATTCTTTTTCATGATAAAATTTTCTCAAAGGATAACATACATTGATATATCATATTTAAATATGAGATCCTTCTATATAGATTAATGTATGCCATCTTTTGATTATATGTGCTTAATTAGAATATTCTTTTGATTTTCATCCTTAGCGGCTATTATTGGATATCTTCTCTTGACTAAAGATGATATTATTCGTCTTTTGACGATATTGTAGCCTTATATGCATTGAGCAAAGGGGAGAAATCCATAGTTGATTTACCCCCCAAATTCTTTTGTTATTTATTTTATGCTATAAGTGCTTTGGAACTAGACGCATATTTTGAGGGGGAGCAAATCAATTGATTCAATTTATTTATACCCTTTAATATGTCGTATACCTAGTTTATCATCGACCCATATGTTCGTTTATTTCATATCCTATTGATTGAGGTCATTATATTTTTATTTGTGAAGGTTTTATGAGAAGCGTATGCAAGTGTCTTTATTATTTACCTTTTTTTGGATTAAATAAGTCATCTTGTTAATATTAACTTTCATATCTTATCTTGATGACTATTGTGCTTTCATTGTTTTGGCTTTTCTTATATGCTTAATTGATTTGGCTTTACTTATTGAGGACTTACCTAAAATTCTTGTTTATCTTTATTGGTAATACTTTGAGGGGGAGCATTCAAGTCGACTGAACTTTTCATTCTCAAGTATTTTTCTCCTTTACCTTCATGTTTTATCTAAAGGGTATTCATATAGCATGATAAGGTACTTGAGTTCAAATGCATGAACTTGGGTAAGCAAACAGATTTTGCAAATACTGAGATTATTCTATACCAATTCCTTTACCTTCATTGATCATTCTTTTATTTTGTTCCACTATTTATTTGTGGACAAGTGTGACTATAAACATTTTCTTTGATCAATATTTCATTTATATATTTCAATTGGTATCAAGTTTGTCAATATCTCAATTGGTATCCTCTTCATTGATATCCTCTTTTTTTGCAATTATCTAATCCTCATGGCGTTTGATTGAAATCCTTTACTTCATAATTCTCTTCCAAAACTAGAGTGATATTTCATATAATATTATGTTTTGGAGTTTCTTTCTTGGATTTCAATTAAATTTAATCATTATGATATCACTAACATTTATACTATCACCTTAGCACTTATACTTAAACTCAGCATTGTCCTAATGTGCATTAAACTTATCATTCTTGCTACTATGTATATCTTTGGACAACTGCCGCCAAGAAAAAAAGTCAATATCTATCAAAGAAAGAAGCCATGTCATGCCATCATCATTTAAAGACTCTGAAAAAGCCTGCACCTGCTACAGTATTTCTGGAGTCTGTAATGAGTCTTAGGAATTTTTGTAAACACAAGAAATAGATGGTAAAATCGAAAGCTATGATAGAAATTAGCCCAGGATCATTTTCGGATTAAAATCGGCATACCGACGGTATACCGATTTTGTTCACAGAAAGTTTCTGTCTACAAAATCGGCATACCGACGGCATACCGGTTTATATTACGGTATACCGGTTTAGTAATGTTGAAATTCCAACGGTCGAAAATCCGAGCAATTAATGATCCCAACGGCTATATTTCTAGCCATTGCATTCCAGACCGGTATACCGCCGGTATGCCAGTTCATACCGACGGTATGCCGGTTCGCAGACTGAAAAGTTGTCTTGAGCTCTTTTCAATGCTTTGGTTGTAAATAGCCTTGAACCCCTTCATTCAAGGATGATGCTTTGAGCCTAAAAATTTCTAAACTACCAAAGCCTATCCACAAACAACTCTACAAAGCTTTTATTTGCCATCCACAAATTGTGTTAGAGTTATTGAGTTGAAAAGTAAGATCTTCATCTTATTGTATAAGGAGATTAAAACCTATTGTGAAAGGTTGAAGTTGGAGAGTCTTCGTATCCAAACTCTCGGTTGAAGTTGGAGAGTCTTCGTATCCAAACTCTTGGTTGAAGTCGGAGAGGCCTTCGGATTAAAGCACTCGTGTAAGAAGTTGGTGAGTTCTTCGGATCCAAACTCGTGTGTAACTATTTACTCAAATAGTGGATTAAAGTCGGAGAGAGTTCCGGGACTGGAGTGCCTCTTGGGAGGATACCAGGATATATCGTGTGTCGGTATTGTTATTGCTTCTTCTCTTGCACTTATATTTTTAAATTGCCCATTAATTTGTTAAGTGCTTGATTAGTTAGCTTGACCCTATTCACCCCCCCCCCCTCTAGGGTTCCTACATAAACAGTAGAGATTTGGCCAGTACCCAAGACCGTAGCAGATGTACGGAGTTTCTTAAGATTGGCAGGATATTACAGAAGGTTCGTATCAGACTTTGTAAGAATTTTAGCACCTATGACCCGCTTGACACGGAAGGACGTGCCATTTGTCTGGTCGGCAGAATGACAGGCATCATTTGAGAATTTGAACCAGAAGTTGATATCAGCGCCTATTCTTACATTACCGGTTGAACCCGGAGGTTTTACTGTATATTGTGATGTGTCAGGAAAAGGACTTGGGTGCGTCCTCATGCAACGTGGGAAGGTGATAGCATACGCGTCTAGGCAACTTTGGGTCCACGAGAAGAATTATCTAACTCATGACTTGGAGTTGGCGGCAGTAGTATTTGCTTTGAAGCTATGGAGGCATTACTTATATGGTGATCGAGTGGACATGTACACAGACCACAAAAGTTTGAAGTACATCTTTACTCAGAAGGAGCTGAACATGAGGCAGAGAAGATGGTTGGAGTTCATCAAGGATTACGACGTGGAGCTTCAGTATCATCCAGGCAAGGCTAATATGGTAGCACACGCTCTCAGCAGGAGAGGCGGTGCATTTATGTTGACAACACAGAAGCATATTTTAGAAGACCTTCAGGAGATGGACATCGAAGTTATACTTCCTAGTGATGAAGGAATTCTGGCAAGTCTACAAGTTCAATCTGACTTAGTAAACAGGATCAAGGCAGCTCAGGCACAGGACCCAAGGATTCAGAAGCTTAGGACAGAATGTGAGTCAGGACTTAGAAAGGAGATGCAAATCCATGAAGATGGTATACTTAGGTTTGGATCACGTCTATGTGTGCCTAGTGGAGATATCAGATAGGAGATTATGACAGAAGCTCACAGTTCTCAGTATTCTATACACCCTGGAGGGACCAAGATGTACCAAAATATCAAGCAACACTTCTGGTGGAACGGAATGAAGAAGGAGATAGCTAGATTCGTTTCCCGTTGCTTGATATGTCAGCAAGTGAAGGCAAAACAGCAGAGGCCAGCTGGATTATTGTAACCGCTTCATATTCCAGAGTGAAAGTGGGAACACATCACAATGGACTTTGTGACCGGTTTATCGAGATCGCTAAGTGGTAAAGATGCTATTTGGGTGATAGTAGATCGGCTTACAAAGGTGGCACATTTTCTTCCTTTCAGAGTAGGGCAATCCACAGAAAAGTTGGCTGAGTTATATATGCAACAAATAGTCAGGCAGCATGGAGTCCCTGTCAGTATTGTGTCAGACAGAGATACCCGTTTTATATCATATTTTTGGAAGAGCTTACATCATAGTCTGGGTACCAAG
Organism: Iris pallida; assembly: GCA_029216955.1. Classification (NCBI taxonomy): domain Eukaryota; kingdom Viridiplantae; phylum Streptophyta; class Magnoliopsida; order Asparagales; family Iridaceae; genus Iris; species Iris pallida. The sequence continues at coordinate 2,638,767 of JANAVB010039820.1, read as the reverse complement.
TTAAGATTTAGTACGGCTTACCATCCACAGACGGACGGACAATCAGAAAGAACAATTCAGACTTTAGAAGATATGTTGCGAGCTTGCACTCTGGATTTTGGAGGATCTTGGGAGAGTCACCTGCACCTAGTCGAGTTCTCATACAACAACAGTTATCAAGCCAGTATCCAGATGGCGCCATTTGAAGCACTATATGGTAAGAAGTATAGATCGCCACTAGCATGGGATGACATCGGAGAGAGGAAGATGCTAGGCCCAGAAATGATTGTTCAGACAGTTGAAGTGGTTAAGGAAATTAGAGAGCGACTTCGAGTTGCACAGGATCGGCATCGTCATTGGGCGGACCAGCATCGTAGGCCGCTAGAGTTTTCTGTTGGGGACCACGTGTTCTTACGGATCTCACCTACCCGTGGGGTCATTAGATTTGGCGTTCGCGGGAAGTTGAGTCTGCGATACGTGGGCCCATTTGCTATCCTTGATAGGGTAGGCGATGTTGCTTATCGTTTATCCCTTCCACCTTCGTTACAAGAGGTGCATGACGTGTTCCATGTATCTCAGTTGTGTAGGTATGTATCGGACCCAAGTCATATCCTTGATCATTCTGAGCTGGTTGTTGGTACCAACCTGTCTTACGAGGAACAACCTGTGTGTCACGACCCGATCCCAAATAATTGGATCGAACCGGATCATGCCCAGCCTGCACCGTGGTGAGACGGCGGCAGTAAGCTGTTCCATTGCAGGTATACACAACAACACAAATACATTTGTCACAACTGTTCTTATTCGGAAATGAAACTTTGTTTAATAAAAAAAATTCAGAAATACAACTGGAAATGAAATTCTGAAATAAACTACAAACTCCAAATAAAGGAGAAAATGCAGAAAAGAAAAACTATCTTAGCATCTGGTTCTGTAGTCCCAGGATCAGCGTCCTCCAGAGACGGCTCTGGTACCGTCGCAGGGTAGAGGACCGGGTCATAATAGCCATTATAGAATAGCTCGTCATCCTCAGTGTTACCTAAAATGTTGTCTCCAGTCAGGAGGGAGCAAGAACGAAATATGCATCTCATAATTTAAATAGTAATTGGAAAGTGCAGGGTAAACAGTTTAAAATAATATTTTCAGCAGTTTAAAACAGTTCAGTGTGTTTTGAATATGCAAACGTCTATGACCGGCTTGGGTTGATCAGTAGTATCTTAGCGATACGATATGGCTTATCCCCGTGTGTGAGAGGGGTAAGCTAGCACAGTCAGTTCAGTAGGGGCTTTGGTCATAAACGTCTACACTATTCTCCCAGTCCCAGATTCAGTAACAGTAACAATCAGTAGTTGAACCCTAAGGTAGAGTTCCGTGTCAGCAGTGTGGTTTAACATGCAGCTTAACTTTACTAAGGAAATTACAAGAAAACATAATCCGAAACTTGTCTTGTTTTAGATGACTGGAAAGACGGGTCGGTACCGAGGAGGAACGTCAGGTGTATCTTCGAGTTCCTACAGTTGAGAACTCGACTTAGAACCTTGAATAACCAGACTAAGTGTGCTAGTTGCAATCTCTAGTAGTAAATCCTAGTCAGGTTTTAAGTTGTATTAATTTACAGCTAACGATTACGTCGCAACTACGTGCGTTGATTAAACCGATTAATTTGGTTATTTGGAAATAATAACAAGGACCAATTAACTTTGGAAAACTTTGTGTTTTTGTAATATATTTATAAAATTATAGTTTCTTATAGTGATAAATCATGAACTAGTTATTTACTAATATTTTATCCATTTTAATTAATTCTCAATTAATCAGTAAATTACGTTCTAATCTACGATTATGCGTCTAAACACAACCACCCAAATCACATCCACCAGAAAATAAAAATAAAAACTACGCTACACAATACAATGGCACAGCTAATGATCCTAGGGTGGGCTTATGCCCTGTACAATTTTCTTTTACATCAAATAAGAGAAATTGACTGAAATATTAAATAAAGTGCAGAAATTAAATGACTATAATAAATAGCCTAAATGTTAAATAAAATAATTAAAAATGAAACTAAGAGTCTCAGACTCGGTCCATTCCTCAAAATTCGGCTAATACCACAACGTCCGGTCGAACCGGTGCGTTTGCATTTCGCCGGGGCCCACAGACCGGTACGGTCGTCGCCCGAAAATCAGTTTAGAAATTCATTTTCGAAAGCCACTTTTGAAATCAATAAAAATATAGTTTTTGTAGAAATTTGGGCAGCATTTCCTCTATTTCGGGACAAACCCAAAACTGGGAAATGCGCCACGGAAAACCTGCAAATATTTCCAACCCAAAATAATCCACAGAATATCCACCAAAATAATCCCAAGCCACAGAAAATAATTCTCAATCCACCGAACTTTCCGAAATGTTCGGGATTCCCATAATCAACCAATTCACACCAAATCGGCAGGTAAAACACAGGAAAAATAATCTAACGCAGCTAATCGAAAATATAACGCAGCTAATCGAATTTCCCGAAGGGAATCCGGGGACCGATTTCATCATCGACTCTACGGGGAGGGACGAACTACTCTAATTAACAGGAAATTTACCGAGAGGCTCGATGACGGAGTCCGAAGGGTGGCCTCGGACTCGGGACGCGCCGTCATGGACTCGAGAGTCTCCGGACAGCGTTACGATGCGCTGCGAACGCCTCAGACAGCGGGAAAATGGCCGAGATCGACGGGAGACGGGTCCACGGGGACAGCCAATGGGCACCGCGGAGGGCACCGCGGAACTTGGCGACGCTGGAGGCTGTTGGCGGGCGGATCCCGCGGGGACAGCGCGGGGGAAGGCGCGGGGAGCCGGTCGGGCGGCACGGGGGAGCCGCGCGCGCTGGAGGCGGCGGCCTCGGGTCGCGGGGACAGCCGAGAAGGCTCGGCCGGCGGTTTGTCGGCCCGCGGGAGGGGCGCGGACGGCCGTAGGGGAGGCGCGAAGGGGTCGGCCAAGGCCAGCGCCGGAGATGGAGCCGCGGTCGGCGCGGAAGGCGGAGGTGCACCGCTCGGGGCCGGCGGCTAGGGCTGGGGCTCGGTAGGGGAGAAATAGGTTGGGGTTTCCAGAGAGATGGGTAGGGAGAGAAGATGAGTTTTAGGGAAAAAATATATGGGAAGAGAGAGAGAGAGGTTCTGTAAGTTAAAGGGAGAGGAGGAGAGTTTGAGATGTGTGTGGGAAAAAGAGAGATGAGAGTAGTTGAGTGAAATGCTAAACTCTTGTGACTTCGTGGGAGAAACAGAGAAGTGGGGAAATGGGGAGAATAAAAAGGAGTGATGGTGATGAACGTTTGGAGAAGGTGGAGGGTTAGGTGTGAACCTGTCCTCTGAGTGAGAGAGAATTAAGGAGTTGAGAATATGAAACGAAGGGTTGGTAGTGGGTTCTGTGTGTGGTGGAGTGTGAGGTCAGGGAGAGAAAATAGGTAGGCAAAGAATGGGTGTGTGAGTGTGGGGTGCTGGTCCTACGGGACCAGCTAAATAATTATTTATTTATTATTTTTTTTAACCAAGTCAATAATCAGAATTAAGAAGGAAATGAAAGGATATGGGTTTGGCTCAGGCCTGGGTCTGGGTTCGGACTCGGGTCTGGGTCTAAATCAAAAGTCCATGTTGTTAATAATTTTGCAATAATTTGCACCCAAAAATATTTAATAATAATAATAATAATAAATTAGAAATACTAAAAACACTATTAATAATTAATTACAAAAATATGGGTTTCACAATCTTCCCTCCTTAGAAAATTTCGTCCTCGAAATTTAAAGGCAGAGTAGGAGAATCAAACAGCTACGGGTACTACGCCCGTAACTTAGGTCCAACCATAAGAATTTCCAAGGCAGTCTTGGATGAGACGGTTTATGATATCATCCATGTAGAAAAAATACAAAAGCGAACCAAAATACACGAGGTTGATCAGACCATCATGCACCGGTCCTGATTAGACAATATATTAGTGGGTGCACCCAATAAAATATCGTCATGATCAAGCTTGATAAAGAGATAGCTTGCAAAACTAGGCTAACTTCGTCAGCATCAGTCAAGTTTAGAACGAAAAGATAAGAAAATAAGTGATGGCTCGAGTTCTGATCTTCTTCTTACCTCTGACTAGGCTTGCAACTGGTTCCTCTGGCACTGAAAGGTTGAGTCCAACTTGAGCTCTGAATTATCCAAAATGTGACTCGGATCCGAAATGTAACATCGGAGCTGTGACGTAGGAGTCGTTGCACACTCTCAAGATTAGTTGGTAGAGCTAACTGGTACGCTACTTCCAACTTGTCTTAAACTTCAAATGGCCTGATGTATCTGGCCTCAATTTCCAGCTCCGTCAAAACTGATTGTTCCTCTGGTAGGAAAAAGACTTCACCCAAATGCAATTTGGTCTTCCCAAGACCTACCAAATTCCAAGACGCAAAATCTGAATACATCTTCAAGCGTCTGGATTGACCTCTCTGATTGCTCGTCCCGCGGTACTCCATGAATCCGGTAGATGTGCTTCCCGTACAATGCTGCCCACTTCTTAGTGGATAAACCAACTTTGAAAGTGTGCTGACTTAGTCAGTCGGTTTTCTATAATCCAATTGGTGCCCTTCCCTCCTTGGGAACAAGGCAATCCTTACTCAAAGTTCATTGTTATATGCTTCTATTTCCACTCCGAATTGTCCAGCGACTGCAATAAACTGGTTGTTCTCTTGCTAAATTCTTCATGTTGACAAATTCACATCTAATCCCATACCTGGAATTGTCCTTCTTTATTCCATATCACCAATCAAATGGAGGCATATTTCGATACATCTTATTAACTCCTGAATATATGAAATACTGCGACTGGTGCATTTCTTTCATCAACTCGTTCCTCCGTTTGTCAGCCGATACGCAAAGTCTCGCACCATTCTTCAGAGTTCAAATGCTGATTAATTTAGAAACCCTCAGGTGTTCCTGCCAACACTTGAGCTCTAAGCCTGCAAAGTGCCTCGTTTTGAAACTACGTTCTCTTGATTTTGTCCATCTGCCTCGAACTTCATCAATACTGAATCAGCATCCAGCTCCGTCCTTCTATCTCCAGGTAGTATAACCTCCAGTCCAAACTTCTCAATGCCTTCTAGCAAGTGCCAGTCCTTGGTTAAGAACTTTGCCATCAGTATCGACCAACCACATTAGCCTTACCTGAATGGTACTGCAGGTTGATTTCGAAATCCTTCATCTGCTTCAGCTAGCTCTTAGTCTAACATTCAGCCCTTTCTGAGTGAAGACATATTTCAGACTTTTTGTAGTCCGTATAAATTTTCACTCCATTTCCATAAAAATCATGCTTCCAGCTTCAAAGTAAAGATAATTGCAGCAATTCAAATTAGACGTGGGATGATTCCTCTCATGCGTCTGTAGTTGCCTACACGTATAAGCAATTACTTTCCCATATTGTTGAAGAACACAACCCAGTCCTTTCCAGAGGCATTACTGTAAATGGAGAACCCACCGGTTCCTGCGGGTAGCGCAAGGATTGGTGTAGTGGTAAGTCTCTTCTTCAGCTCCTCAATGCCGCCTGGCAAACTTTCGTTCAGATGAACTCTTTATTCTTCCAAGTGAGCTTCGTCATCGGCTCAACAATCTTGGCAAATTCCTTCACGAACTTCTGATAGTAGCTAGCCAAGTTCAAGAAATTCCCAAATTAAACTTGGGGTATACCACTCTTCAACAACAGCTATCTTCCATCGAAATTTCTTCTCTTGACAACATGGCCAAAAATCCACCTTGTCAAAGAAAAATCCACGTTCAGATAACTTACCATAAAACTTCTTTTTCCTCAAAGTTTCCAAAACTTCCTCAAGTGTTCTTCATGCTCTTCTTCAATCTTCAAATATATCGAAATATTATCTATGGAGAAGATAAACTGATTCAAATACTCATGAAAAATCTCTATTCGTGAAATTCATGAACACAGCAGGAGCATTTGTCAGTCTAACGTCCTGACCAAAGAAAACTACCCATACTTGGTGTTTGAACGCCGTCTTGGAAATGTCCTCTTTCCTGACTTTGATTTGATGGTAGTCAAATCTTAAGTCAAACTTCGAAACATCCTAACTCCACACAACCAGATCAAACAGATCCTCGATCCGGGCAGAAAGTACTTGTTCTTTAGTGTCTGGATACACATCCGTTGTTCCATCCTTCTTGGGCAAAAACAAGATAGGTGCTCCCTAAGGTGAAATTCCACCCTAAATATATTCTAGAGCCTGCACTGCTCTGGTCCTTCATCTTCTAGATTCAGGGGTATCCTTCCTAGGACAAAAGTTCTACTCTAACTTCATTGACGTTTTTCATGTCTTCATCTGTTGTCTTCATCTGTTCCTGCTGGGCTTCACCTTGAGCTTTTTGGAACTCCAGGATTTCTTGAAATAGGGCAACCATTTGGAAGGTGTTTGCTGGTACTGGTGGAGCAACAAAAATGGATACTCCACCAAGGAAATGTAACTTAGTTGAGATGAGGTAGGAATCGCCAGTGTAGTGAAAACTCCACTGGATGCATTATGAGGACGGTCAAACAGCCGCGAGGGAAAAGACCCTGGGCTTGGTTGAGGAGATGGGGTATGATCCGGAGATGATACCTCATCGCCAGCAGGATTTGGTCTTGTCAATGGTCATTATCTGGAAGGTTTAGGACGCACACATAAGCAAGGTATCCTACCAGTCTATAGTCAAACAAAAATATTTATTTATAATATATTTCGGTCCCATGTTGTGACAAATTGATGTTCTAGTGTTCTAATTGTTTCTAAATATGTTTTCCTAAGTTGTTGTTCTGACCTGCATGGGCCACCACTAAAAACATGTCACGATCCGATCCCAAATAATTGGATCGAACCGGATCATGCCCAGCCTGCACCGTGGTGAGACGGCGGCAGTAAGCTGTTCCATTGCAGGTATACACAACAACACAAATACATTTGTCACAACTGTTCTTATTCGGAAATGAAACTTTGTTTAATAAAAAAATTCAGAAATACAACTGGAAATGAAATTCTGAAATAAACTACAAACTCCAAATAAAGGAGAAAATGCAGAAAAGAAAAACTATCTAAGCATCTGGTTCTGTAGTCCCAGGATCAGCGTCCTCCAGAGACGGCTCTGGTACCGTCGCAGGGTAGAGGACCGGGTCATAATAGCCATTATAGAATAGCTCGTCATCCTCAGTGTTACCTAAAATGTTGTCTCCAGTCAGGAGGGGGCAAGAACGAAATATGCATCTCATAATTTAAATAGTAATTGGAAAGTGCAGGGTAAACAGTTTGAAATAATATTTTCAGCAGTTTAAAACAGTTCAGTGTGTTTTGAATATGCAAACGTCTATGACCGGCTTGGGTTGATCAGTAGTATCTTAGCGATACGATATGGCTTATCCCCGTGTGTGAGAGGGGTAAGCTAACACAGTCAGTTCAGTAGGGGCTTTGGTCATAAACGTCTACACTATTCCCCCAGTCCCAGATTCAGTAACAGTAACAATCAGTAGTTGAACCCTAAGGTAGAGTTCCGTGTCAGCAGTGTGGTTTAACATGCAGCTTAACTTTACTAAGGAAATTACAAGAAAACATAATCCGAAATTTGCCTTGTTTTAGATGACTGGAAAGACGGGTCGGTACCGAGGAGGAACGTCAGGTGTATCTTCGAGTTCCTACAGTTGAGAACTCGACTTAGAACCTTGAATAACCAGACTAAGTGTGCTAGTTGCAATCTCTAGTAGTAAATCCTAGTCAGGTTTTAAGTTGTATTAATTTACAGCTAACGATTACGTCGCAACTACGTGCGTTGATTAAACCGATTAATTTGGTTATTTGGAAATAATAACAAGGACCAATTAACTTTGAAAAACTTTGTGTTTTTGTAATATATTTATAAAATTATAGTTTCTTATAGTGATAAATCATGAACTAGTTATTTACTAATATTTTATCCATTTTAATTAATTCTCAATTAATCAGTAAATTACGTTCTAATCTACGATTATGCGTCTAAACACAACCACCCAAATCACATCCATCAGAAAATAAAAATAAAAACTACGCTACACAATACAATGGCACAGCTAATGATCCTAGGGTGGGCTTATGCCCTGTACAATTTTCTTTTACATCAAATAAGAGAAATTGACTGAAATATTAAATAAAGTGCAGAAATTAAATGACTATAATAAATAGCCTAAATGTTAAATAAAATAATTAAAAATGAAACTAAGAGTCTCAGACTCGGTCCATTCCTCAAAATTCGGCTAATACCACAACGTCCGGTCGAACCGGTGCGTTTGCATTTCGCCGGGGCCCACAGACCGGTACGGTCGTCGCCCGAAAATCAGTTTAGAAATTCATTTTCGAAAGCCACTTTTGAAATCAATAAAAAATATAGTTTTTATAGAAATTTGGGCAGCATTTCCTCTATTTCGGGACAAACCCAAAACTGGGAAATGCGCCACGGAAAACCTGCAAATATTTCCAACCCAAAATAATCCACAGAATATCCACCAAAATAATCCCAAGCCACAGAAAATAATTCTCAATCCACCGAACTTCCCGAAATGTCCGGGATTCCCATAATCAACCAATTCACACCAAACCGGCAGGTAAAACACAGGAAAAATAATCTAACGCAGCTAATCGAAAATATAACGCAGCTAATCGAATTTCCCGAAGGGAATCCGGGGACCGATTTCATCATCGACTCTACGGGGAGGGACGAACTACTCTGATTAACAGGAAATTTACCGAGAGGCTCGATGACGGAGTCCGAAGGGTGGCCTCGGACTCGGGACGCGCCGTCATGGACTCGAGAGTCTTCGGACAGCGTTACGATACGCTGCGAATGCCTCAGACAGCGAGAAAATGGCCGAGATCGACGGAAGACGGGTCCACGGGGACAGCCAATGGGCACCGCGGAGGGCACCGCGGAACTTGGCGACGCTGGAGGCTGTTGGCGGGCGGATCCCGCGGGGACAGCGCGGGGGAAGGCGCGGGGAGCCGGTCGGGCGGTACGGGGGAGCCGCGCGCGCTGGAGGCGGCGGCTTCGGGTCGCGGGGACAGCCGATAAGGCTCGGCCGGCGGTTTGTCGGCCCGCGGGAGGGGCGCGGACGGCTGTAGGGGAGGCGCGAAGGGGTCGGCCAAGGCCAGCGCCGGAGATGGAGCCGCGGTCGGCACGGAAGGCGGGGGTGCGCCGCTCGGGGCCGACGGCTAGGGCTGGGGCTCGGTAGGGGAGAAATAGGTTGGGGTTTCCAGAGAGATGGGTAGGGAGAGAAGATGAGTTTTGGGGAAAAAATATGTGGGAAGAGAGAGAGAGGTTCTGTAAGTTAAAGGGAGAGGAGGAGAGTTTGAGATGTGTATGGGAAAAAGAGAGATGAGAGTAGTTGAGTGAAATGCTAAACTCTTGTGACTTCGTGGGAGAAACAGAGAAGTGGGGAAATAGGGAGAATAAAAAGGAGTGATGGTGATGAACGTTTGGAGAAGGTGGAGGGTTAGGTGTGAACCTGTCCTCTGAGTGAGAGAGAATTAAGGAGTTGAGAATATGAAACGAAGGGTTGGTAGTGGGTTCTGTGTGTGGTGGAGTGTGAGGCCAGGGAGAGAAAATAGGTAGGCAAAGAATGGGTGTGTGAGTGTGGGGTGCTGGTCCTACGGGACCAGCTAAATAATTATTTATTTATTATTTTTTTTAACCAAGTCAATAATCAGAATTAAGAAGGAAATGAAAGGATATGGGTTTGGCTCAGGCCTGGGTCTGGGTTCGGACTCGGGTCTGGGTCTAAATCAAAAGTCCATGTTAATAATTTTGCAATAATTTGCACCCAAAAATATTTAATAATAATAATAATAATAAAAAATTAGAAATACTAAAAGCACTATTAATAATTAATTACAAAAATATGGGTTTCACACTGTGTCTATTTTGGACCGAAGAGAGAAGATACTCAAGAACCGAACAATATCCTTGTCCGGGTTGCTTGGGGTCATCACTCTTTAGGGGAGTCAACATGGGAACGTGAGGATGATATCCGATCACAGTATCCGAACCTGTTTGACCCACAAGGTATATCTCTTTCTTTATACCTTGATTGTCTCAACTCCTCTTGCTTGTCACCTTATGAGTAGAATTGCTTGATGTCGTAGATTGTTAAACATAGATATGTTACTTGCTATTGATATTGTAAAAAGATTGCTTGCTCAAATTGCTTGTACTTATATTAGTTTAGCTTTGCTGTTCCTATCATTCTTGGATTTGAAATTTCGAGGACAAAATTTTTCTAAGGAGGGTAGAGATGTCACTTCCCGTTCTCAGAATACGTATTTTAATACATGTACTGCTTAAATATATTTATTTAATATTTATCATGTATTGTTCTATATTTAAATTTTTTTAATTTTATGCTAATCATTTTTCTGCATTTTACTTTCTGCTTTTACTTTGCTTTTGGGTTCGGCCTGAGTTGGTTTATTTTCCAGCCTTGGGTGGTTCAACATGAACCAACCTACCACCACCCCCATTTAAAGCTCCAAACCCTTTCTCTCTCTTTATTATTTCTCCTTCTCATTAACTCTTCTTCTTCATCCTCCATAACTCTTCCCCACCTACCCAGCCGCATAGGCATGTGCCAACTTGCTTCATGATGGAACCCCAGTATTATTGTTCCATCATTTTCCTTACTTGATCTTAAGTCTCTTTAGTATTTAGCATTTTTAATTTCCATGGCTCATTTCATGTAGATCTAAGTTTAATGCATTTTCGGATTACTTGGGTTTTGATCTAGTAACTTTGTTATTTTTTGAGTTTAAATGGTTTCATGTTGTAGAGAATTTCGTTCTACCCTATTTTGACTTATGGAAGTCCAGATTTGGGCTTGGAATGAAGGATTTAGGGAGTTTGGAAATAATGGCTTCCATGGTTCTGTTCTCGGAAATGGAGAAGAACAGTACTTGGCCGCATGAGTTTTCATGCGGCAAGTCCCCTGACCGCATGGCATCGAGCCACATGAGACCCTATTTCCCGGCCGCATGGGACTTGTTTCCACCCTAGCCGCATGAGCATGAAACCCCAGCCGCATATAGGCTTGTCTTATCCGAGCCGCATAAACTTTACTTTTCTCAGCCGCATATGGATAATTATTTCTCAGCCGCATATGGATAATTTATTCAGCCGTATGAGCTTTGCTTGCCGCATATCGCATATTCAGCCGCATGAGCTCGTCTCAGCCGCATGGCCGCTTGACATCTCAGCCGCATAGGCTTGGTGATTCCCAAGCCGCATGAGATTTCATATCCCAGCCGCATGTGACTTTCCTATCACAGCCGCATATACATGCAATCATTCTCAGCCGCATGAGACTTGATTTGTCACAGCCGTATGAACTCTAATCTTTTCTAGCCGCATGTGATTTGTTATTTCCAGACCATAAGGATCAGTTCCTTCGGCCGCATGGAGACCCCAGCTGCATGAGTTTGAGACCCGAGCCGCATAGGGCCCTGATCCCCTAGCCGCATAAGACCCGATCTTCTTTTGCCACATGGTGTTGAGCCGCATGAGATTTGATTTATTGAGCCGCATGGACTTAGTTTCCTTCAGCCGCATAAGCTGTTTTCCTTTGGTCGCATGGCCCATTGTCGCATGAACTCTAGCCCATAATGCCTTTTTACTGATTCTTGTCTTAAATTGACATTGATTGACATTGATTGTGACCTTGACTAATAATTGATCATGCATTCCTAGTTGTAACTAAGAGACTGGCTAGTCGTCTTATTGAATTGAATGAATGAGACACGTTCATATGAACTACGAACTATTGCAATCGACTGGCCGATCCCGAATATTGGTATACAGGCACGTGCAAGCTTCAATTTATTTTTCTACAAAGGCAGTATGTGTACTTTATGGTCAAGACATGATTATTCCGTGATTAGTTTTGATTGTTGCATTACGCTATGTAAGACCTACAACCTAACCGCACATGTATCGTTGTAGAGTTGTGCATACCGTACCCCGTACGAAAGTACTCATTCTGAATGTCCATGATCCACGACATGGGATTTCACTTAACATAGAGGCTACTAAGTTAAATAAAATAATGATTGCATGGAGAGAATGGATTCCCGAGTTCTTACATGGCAGCCCTCTTTGGGACTATTAGTGCCCGACAGGCCGGCTGGTTCCCACAGATACTGCAAATCTGCCACACGGGCAGGGAGCGATATCTGCTTATATTATTTACTGTATATTGATGACGGACGTCCCGCTGGGACTCGTCTAATTCATGATTGGTACAATTGATTGATTGGGTAGACTAGCCTTGCTTGCTCATAGTAAGAGCTGAGGAATCCTTATTGCATAATTTCAGGATAACTTGGAACTCACAGTAGCAAGCCGTAGTAGTTGCATGACCGTTTAAATTAATTTATTTGTATACTGTACCTACTCTGTTAACTAACTGAGATGATCAGAATGTCAGGACATGACGGGCCAACTTTTGTCCTTGTTTGGTTGGGAAGTTAGTTCGAAGTGTCGTAATGTTATGTGAATCCCAGTAGCAAGCAGAGATCTATGTATTATATTTTCTTATTACTGGTTCTAATTCCTCATATCGTGCTTCCTTGCGGTACTTACTATTAGAGGTCTAACCTCTCTGGTTTTGCATGGCCAGATTTAGAGCCAGTCCCCGATGACTCAGCTTACTTCCACCTCCAAGATGGTCAATGCTAGAGGAATGATCGCAGGAGGACTCGAGTGGGTTCCTTACTTCCGTGCTTGTTTTGTTACTTACTTTATACTTTGTCGTTTGGCAGCGACATGTTAGTCGGATTGTCTTGTACTTACTTTTACATAATTGTAATTAAGTCAGGCTGCAGCTGATAAACAATTGTGTATACTTTGCTACATCATCTGGCTATGTTTTGTAAAGCCAGATATCAAGAACATTTTGACTGAGCGTTTGGGATGCCTTACTGCTTTATCTTACATGTTCTCTATTACTGTTTCTTGTTTGAATGATTGAGACAATAGATGTGAAGTGACCATAGTGAGACTTTCATGTAGTATGCACCCCTTCGTCTTTTAGACAGCATTGATCGTATCATACGGTATTCATCTACTAGTAATACGTAGCTGGCTGAGTCATTCCTCCGCTCTCCAGTATTCTGGTTCTGGGGCGTGACATCGCCGGAGCTTCGTCGGACATGGGAGAACTCGTGGTGGCGGGGCCGGCTACGCGGTGGCGCACGGCGGCCGGCGACAGTGCTGTACAACGGTGCGGCACCGCCCGACGACGGCCCGTGCACACTGCTGCTGCTGCTGGTTGCTGCTGCTGCTGCACGCGCGGTGGCGCAGCCAGGCGGCGGCGGCGGCAGCCCAGCGAGGGAGAGGAAGGAGGAGGATAGGAGAAGAGGTGGTGGCTGTAGTTTGGTGGTGGTGGTTGATGGTGATGATGATGTAGATGATGGTGGTGATTGATGAAGAGTGGGAGGAGAAGAGAATGGTGAAAGAGGTGATGGTGGCTGTGGTGGTGGTGCTCGGCCATGGGTGGCCGAGCTCCGGCTAAGGGAGGAGTGGGGGGTTCGGCTGTAGAGTAGGGGGGTGTGTGAGTGATGAGAGAGAGAGTTTTATTTGTGTTTGTGTATTATTAAATGAGAGAGTGAGAGAGAGAATGTGATATTATTAATGAGGGAGATAGAGAAAGAGAAAGTAGAGAGAGAGAGGGGGGTATCGGCCACATGGGGGGAAAGAGTGCTGATGGTGATGGAGGTGTGGGTGATGTGTTAGTGTGAGTGTAATAAAGGGGGAGAGAGAGATATTATATATATATATATATATATATATATATATATATATATATATATATATATATATATATATATATATATAGATATTATGTATATATTTGAATTGGGAGAAGAAATAGATATTTGTATATAAGAGAGATATTTTTGAGTAGGAGAAAAAGGGGAAATATCAGTGGGGTATTTAGGTAGACATGGTAGGGTCACACCAATCTGGGTTGGGTGTTGGGTCAAGTTGGACAAGCTTGGGACTAAGATTTAATTAAAATAACAAATTTAAACCAATTAAATCATGGATAAAATGGGAGCACAAGGGAGATCAAATTGGTGGCATGCAAGTGGCACGTGCATAGTAGACTCAAAACAGGCCAGGGCCATATATTGGGTCGACTGGATTGGACCGATGTCGGGCCCAAAAATTAAGTTGGAAGTTAAGTCACAAATTACGGCAGACGATAAATTGGTCTAAATTGACCCGAAAGTTGCGCGAAGCAAATGGAGCACAAGGAAACAAGTTCGAGTGGGACAAGATATATCAAATTGGAGATAATCTCTTTCTATTTCATTCCATATATCGATCTATCCTCCAATCATAAGTAAATGGTTTATAGATAACCAATAGTCACTTGGCAATCAAAGTCTTACAATGTTCAACCCTCGAATCTAAGCACAAGATTCTATTCCTAAATCCGTAGTCACAAAATATAATATTTTATTACTCCTTCTTAGATACCTTAAAATCAATCTATACAATCAAACTAATCATTCTTAATGGTTTCTAAGTCCACTAGAGTCAGTCACTTATATCTGTCCTACAAGCTCAACCTAATGAATCCCCAAAAAAAATATACTCATCACAATCACACATTAACATATTACAGTTACACTACATAATCTGTTAACAAGGTTTGGCTATTTCAGTCATCAATTATATAGAAGGAAAACAAAGGCCTAAGACTGGGTCGAGCAATCCATATCATTATTCAGACAAGGTAAGGGTCAAGCAAGACAGGAAAGATTGTCGAAATATTTCCAAGAATAGTACGAGGCCAAACGAGATGCATAGGATGTAGTCGAAGTAAAACTCAAGAACCATATACCTCCATAATTATGTCACATGAAGTTACTGTCGTGCTAGTGTGCATCTGGCTGCGATTAACTTCCTTGTTCCATAATACGACGGATGGCTCCAGTGCACAGCTGCCACGCCAGATAATATAGGTTTCTGAACTTAATTTGGCCAAATTCGTAAAATATTTCCAAATGATTTTTGCAAAATAAGGGAGAAGATGTTAGTCAAAATGCTTAGGGAGTGGTCCAAGTAGAATTCGAAAAACATATTTAACCATGATGCCGTTATCCGAAGTCATGCCTCGCCAGTATTTCTCTGGATGCAAATTCCCGATTCTGAAATACAAGGATAAATTACTTTTCGAACTTTCCTTGAATCAATCCATGAGGCACTTTCAACAATTACCGGGAAGGACAAGAAAAATTATCCAAGAGGCTAGTGAAGAAGAGTTTAGTCAAATTAGACAGAGTTAACCAAGACGGGGAAGAAATGATGATAAGAGTTTGTTCTTGCTCATCCGGTCATAACGAAGTGATCCGATTTAAGATACAGTCTGATAACCTGTCACCCTCACTTTTCTAAGATAGGGGTAAAATGGTAATTTTTCCATTTTTGAATATTTTGGGATTTTTATTTCATGAATGTTAATATTTAATGATTATAGGAGTCGGGTTCGAATTTCATCTCATTTCGACTTATTTCGGGACTCTGGAAAATTTCGACTTAAATTGTGCTTAACACATTAATTAGCCATGGCCCACCAAACTTATCATTTAGGTGTAGGAGTTTGGTCTAATCCTACATGAGTGTTTAGACCTAATTATAATTTTTATTTGGACTTTTCTAACCCCCAAAACCCTAATAGGATTAAACCTTCATATGGAATAAAGAGAGGGACAAACCTGTAATTAGCCAAGGGCTCAAATCCTCCTTTATAGGGCCGGCCACCTCCCTCCCTCTTTCTTCCATTCACACTTTAAATTTTCTTCCATCTCCTTCTTCTCCAAGTCTTCTCCAAAAGAAAGAAGAGAAATCCCTAGGAATCATCTTTAAATAAGCTTTTCCTTCCCAATTTTCTTCCATCAATCTCTCCCTCTACCCCAAGTGGTGATTCTACAAGCTTTTAGGAGCAAGAGGAGAAGGCTTGTGTCCTAAACAATTCATTTTGTGTCGGAACAGTGTCGGAGGATTTTGTATTGGGAATCCATCTCCCAATAGGTACAACCTATCCTCTATTTCCATTTCTTTATCATATAAATTAGTTTTGACCAAGTAGGATTGATTTCCATGGTTGTGTTCCTATTTGTGTCAAGTTTGAGTCCATTTGGTGTGTCCTAGGAGAAATTTTGGTTTGTGGTTGTGTCCTAGTATTTTCCCCCAATTTGGACACCCCAAGAATATAGGTTTTGCCTCTAAGTGGTTTATACACTTTAAACTTCATTTTGTGTTAGTGTTATGGAGTGTTATTTATATATAGTGTGTGTGTGTGTGTCTCTCTCTCTATATATATATATATATGAGTGTGTGTATATATATATATATATATATATATATATATATATATATATATATATATATATATATATATATATTATATATATGTGTGTTTATATAAAAATATATATATATATATATATATATATATATATATATATATATATATATATATATATATATATATATATATATATAAACACACACACACACACATATATATATATATATATATATATATATATATATATATATATATATATATATATATATATATATATATATATATATATATATATATATATATGAACACACACATATATCTATATATATATGTGTGTGTTTATATATATATATATATATATATATATATATATATATATATATATATATATATATATATATATATATATATAAACACACACATATATATATAGATATATGTGTGTGTTCATATATATATATATATATATATATATATATATATATATATATATATATATATATATATATATGTGTGTGTGTGTGTGTGTGTGTGTGTGTGTGTGTGTGTGTGTGTGTGTGTGTGTGTGTGTGTGTGTGTGTGTCTATATATTAGTGTGTGTGTGTGTTTATATATAAAGAGAAGGGGAAAAATGAGAGATTGTATTAGTGTGTTTTTATATATAGAGAGAGAGTTAGAGAAGAGGATTTAGAGAGGGAGAATAGAAGAAGAATAGAGGAGAATAGAGGAAGAAAAGAGGGTGAGAAGAGGGGAAAAGGAAGGGCAACCATAGCAGCAGCAACGGGGGCTAGGGGCTGCTGCCCCCCCCCCCCCCCACTACACAGCAGCAGCAATAGCAGGAACAGTAGCAGCAATAGCAGGAAAAACAGCAGCAGCAGCAGTTAGAGCAGCAGTAGCCCCCCACTTGACCCCCAATTAACCCCCCATAAGCCTATGTATATATACCTATATATATACATATATGTACTCCTATATATAACCATATATACTCCTATATATACCCACTAAATTAGCCCCCAAACTAGTCCTATGTGAGTGTGTGAAAAGTGAGTTTAGTGAGAGTGAGTGAGCGGTTGTGTGAGGGCAAGTGAAGGGAAATTTTGAGATACGAGTGTCGGAACGCGTCCAAACTTGAATAGGACTTAGCTAATATAAAATAGAGTTTGTGGGTAGGCTCCTAAGTTAAAATCGGGATTTCGTTTGGGATTAGGAGAAGGGTATCTTACGATACCATTGAGTATGCTACGATACTCAAGATAACGGGTATTTGAATAACATGGACCATAAGATGGACTGGATGTCCACTTTACCTAGGGAACTTGGTAGGTAATGATTGTATAGGCTAGTATCCTACTACCCTAGGAAGCCGGGAGTGAAACTCCCAAGGGAAAGCTACTTGGCTTTAATGTTAGAGTGGTAAAAGGGTATATATATATAAAGGATAATCGGATAATTTCAAGATACGGGATACGGGTAGTCGGGTTGACTTGAAACTTAGACGTCTTGATAGGTACACCCTACAAATGTCATTTTTGAACCAATTATGGCTCGGTTGACCCAGAGTTGACTTTTTACCCAAAAGTCAACAATGAGTCAACCCTTGTCTAAAATGGACCAAATCCAAACTAGAGTTGACCAGTTGACCAAAAGTCAACTATTGGTCAACACTTGACCATTTTGACCTAGGGTTGACCTAGAGTTGACCAGAGTTGACCAGGGTTGACCAGTTGACTAAAAGTCAACTGTAAGTCGACTCTTGACCCTGTTTGACTTGCTTTGACTTGCTATGACTAGGATGACCTAGAGTTGACTTATTTTGACTTAGATTGACTTGACATGACTTAGTTTGACCTAGATTGACTTGACAGGACTTAGTGTGACTCACTGAGACCTATTTTGACCTAGATTTCATATCATGCATTAGAAATCATTCATAACTTTGTTAAACCTAAATTAATATGCAATATCTCATCTTTAGGTCTCTGATTACCACTCTGAGCATTGATATACCCTACAGCTCAAGACAACAGGCGAGTACATTCACTGATAGTTTTTATTGTCTTGATATCTGCTATATCCGATTCAGTTGTAGTGTCTTACTCGATTTTCAGTCACAATAGTTCACGGACTAGTATACGTTGGATCATGACATGAGAAGTTATTCCTAGATTTTTTGGGTATATTGGTACATTTCTGTCTTGTTCCTTGTACTTGTATAGACACCGATTTCTAAGGGAACTTGCTACCCTCTTATGGAATCACGTGCCATGACGTGACATGTCCAGATCCATTGTACTATTCAGAGATGGGGAATTATTAGGGGCTATGTGATCAAAGCCATCCTGTCACTATATTCTTGTGCTCGTGCCACTCTTCCCTTACGTAGGGTGTAGCGAGATCCTATTTTTCTTGTGCTTGCTATCCAGGTTGGCCAGCATGACCCTTTCCAGATTTTTTTGTGATTGTCGGGCCAAGTGGATAGTCTGCCCTGTAATATTTCCCAAGACAATCACATAACACTCTAATAATTCAAGGCACATTTTATATTTACTTTATCTTATCTTATATCCTGCTATGTTCTACATTCAGTACTTTCTCACCATGCTATGATATTCAGTTACTCACATGTTCTACATGTCTTTATGTTGTACCTTGATTGGAGACTAAGTTCTGCTCGGAAGAAGGGTTACAACCCCGGTCCTTGTTTGGTTTAAGGGTTGTAACTCAGCTTCCGAACGGTTCCCAAGTCTTCCTATATCTTTGTCTTGTATTTATTATACTGTCTCTTATAGAATTTGTCAATTCATATGGAACTGCTGTTAGTGCTTGTACTTGCTCATTTTCCTGACAGGATACCGTTGATATATTACAGATGATTCTGAGACAGACTGCTCGACCTATTATGGGCTCGAGTTAGTTGGAGTAGTCCAGGACCGTGGCCTGATAGTAGAGCCACTAGACTTCGCACTCCCAGAGTAGTGTAGCTTAGTTGAGTTTGTCTGTACTGCGATCCAGCTAGTACTATCAGATTGTAGTTTTCTATATTATATTTTTGTGACCCTGTAATGTTGTGTATATATCTGGGCTTGTGTTGGACACTGAACTTATTCTTATTTCATCTATCATATGTTTTCCTTCTGTGCTATCTACCTTAGTTTTATCTTGTGATTGAGACTGTATTGCTATGTCACCTCCATTCGGAGTGTATATGCTGTACATGTATCTTTATATTGTTAGTCGTAGTATTTACAGACGTTATATACAGCGTTCTACCGCCGATACAGCGTTCTACCGCCAGACTGAGATGCTGAGGTAGAGCATGGAGAACTCGCATCAGCTTGTACTGGCAGCCATGGAGAGAGTGGCACCGGGTACGGTACAGGGCCCTACTGGCCAGCAGCCGTACCAGTAGCAGTCTAGGCCAGGAATAGTATTAGACTTTAGGAAGATGAGCTCCAGGGACTTCACGGGCACGGAGGGCATCCTTTATGCAGACGATTGGCTAGAGGACGTACAATGGAGTATGGAGCTGACAGAGCTTCCGAAAGGACTTTGGATTTCAGCCGCAGCCAGCCGATTCTTCGACATCGTGCTAACATGGTACCACACAGATCCTCATGCGTCGGTGAGAGGGTTGTCATGAGAGAACTTTCAGAGGCTCTTCAAAGAGAAGTTCTTCCCGGACGTGGCTCTTACAGTGTTGGAGGGCCATTTTGTGGGTCTAGTGCAGGGGAACTCGTCGGTGGACGAGTATACAGCAGAGTTCTTCCGTCTTAGCAGGTTCGCTCCTGATATGATCCAGAATGAGGGGCAGAAGGCTCGTAAGTTCTGTAGGGGACTTATTCATGCAGTACGCATCCGCACCTCGGGTCACCGTGATACGACGTTCGATCAGATATTGATAGACGCGCAGATTGTATAGGAGGACTCGGCCTCAAGCCGAAGAGGAGCGGTGATACCATGGGGGAGAGTTCCAGTACGGGACCGGCCAAGCGCCCCTACTTTTAGCATCATCAGAGGCCATTTCAGCAGCAGCAGCCTCTGTTACAGATTCAGCAGGCAACAGCGCGTGCCCAGCAGCACCAGGGACAGGTCCAAAGGCAGGCTACTCCGTACGGCTTCTGCGGGAAGCCGGGGCACACTATAGAGGCCTGTAGAAAGAGGTTGGGTGTCTGTCTATACTGTGGGGTGCCCGATCACCAGCTGAAGGATTGCCGCTTACGTGGAGTCCGAGGAGGCCAGGACAGAGTACAACAGGCTAGAGAACCAGCAGTTCAGCAGAGAGGTCCTCCATTTCAGACCTAGCAGTGTAGAAGCATAAAAAAGAGGGATATTACTTTTAATCCCACATCGGAAAGGAGAAGAAGAGAGGTCTCATTCCACTCTATATATAGAGCCCTATTGCCTCCTTTGAAAAGGGTACCAAAATAAATAAAGAAAAGGGAGCCCGTTATCCAGGGAGCCCGTTCGAGCCACAAAAAGTTGCAGTAGTTCTTCTCTTCTTCTGGGTTGGCTGCAAGTTCTTCACTCGCTGTCATGGCGAGGATAATTTGGACTCCGAGTACTATGCGTCCCAGCGGGAGAAGTCCAAGGCTGCACGGGCCATGCGCCTCAAACGTGCTATGCCAAAGACAAACCAGAAACATACGTTCACAATCATGCGCGCTGTTGATGGTAAGCTATACAAGGTTGACTCGGGTGCTTCTGCGCCAGAAACGAGCCAACCTTCAAAGTCCTTGTCTCGTTTGGGCGCATCTACTACGTTCGCAACCAAGTCGAGCAAGGCAAACCCTGTGGTCTTGAACTCCCGCGCCTCCACTAGTGGTGCGTCCGAGGTTCGTTCAAGTCACTTTAAGTGATGTACCTCTACTACTGATCTGAGCGCCTGTTTGGTGTTGGATCAAGGGGCACAGCATTCACTTGACCACCCCGGCGCTTGGCCTTGCCATGCGCCTGATGGGGGTGTAAAGGTGGCACTCTCATATGACTACCCCGGCGCTTGGCCTTGCCATGCGCCTGATGGGGGTGTGAAGGTGGCACTCTCCTCTAATGATTTACGTAATGTGATCATTCACAAACGCCGATCAGGAGAGCCGACCGACAAGCATAATACGCCCCTCACAGGGCACGCTTGTGCTACGGTCGTCATCAACTGTTGTTGCCGCAAGACAGTGGCTCCACCACCAAGGCAGTCTGTGTTCCAGCAGTTACAACATGTTGTGCCTGTCTCCCAGCGCATCACTCCGCCCCGTCAGAGTGAATCACTTCCTCGTCAATGCACAGGCGCATCTACCAGCCTGGGGCTCTTATCTTCTGAAGGAGTTTAACGTCAAAGCTTCTTCGAACAAGGAGAACCATCACCCACATTACAACGTCTTGCCAAGGAGGAGGATCAGTCGAATCCATCTTCGTCGAGAAGTCAAGGGAGAGATAACAAAACTCTCTCAAACTGTTGCTATTCATAGGCCAGGGCAAATCAAACCCATGCGCCAAGTGGCAACCTTCCCGAAGTTAGTACAATGAACTTATATTCATGATGATGAATTCACCCCCTTCAAATTCAGCTAAGTCAGAGAGCCATTAATGACTCGAAGAACTCAACAGACGGACCAATGAAGACCGTGCATCATACTGATGTGCCCATCAGCACCAAGCGCCTTACGAGGATGTGCCCCATGCGTCCCCATGCGCCTAATAGAATGCGGATCGATGCGCCCACTCAAAGGCCCATCACCTGTCAAGAACATTAAATACTGAAGTCTGACAGAGTTGGCAGTACGTCCCCCGATGACTGAACAGTTGACAGCTTTTTCAGAAAACGAAGCGTCACCGACGTCAGCATCATCATTACTTTCCTCCGGCGGTTACAAGCCACGTGGCCGCCCAACCATCTCGCATGCGCCTCCGCAGCCATGCGCCTAAATCTCTGCATGTGCCTCAAAAGCTGTGCGCCTCAGACTTTTCTCTGATCCCTAAAGACAGAAGTAAAGTCACTGCTGAAGCCCCGCGTGCGCCTCAAAAGCCATGCGCCCCGACTGGTTTGTGACTCCTAAAGGTTACGAGCCAAAGTCTCCTCATGCGCCCAATCTTAGGCGCATCCTATCAGATCACTCCCCACCAAATCCGAGATCTTTGAGCCATGGACCTACGACACGCATCCTTTGACTTGATTCAGCCTATGAAGGGGTGCTAATCACCCAAGATCTCAGCAACTGAAAGATCCTCTCCATTGCTACGTGTCAGCTCGGCCGTAGCCCACGACAACAACAAGAAGGGTTCAACTCCTCAATCAGAGCGCATCGCCCATGCGCCTCCCTCAGCAACCAAGACGTGGCGTCCCCGTGTACAGGCGCATCCTACATGCGTGCATGAGCAGCCAGCCTGTAAAGCTGTAAATAGAGGGATCACTTCCTTCTTACATACACACACAGATAGATCGTACAACCACCAACAACATATACAGAGAGGCAGATACAGACACTCAACGTCTTCTCCCTCTCTGCAAGCTCCGGCACCCAGAGCAACTCAGACCTTCAGAGAACCGAGAACCGTCGTCAGATCGTCAACGGAGTCAACGCATTACCACTCGCTCCATCGGCACAAGGGACCCAGATAAACAAAAGTGTACTCCTAGGACTACGTCTAAGTCCTACATTGTAACACTGTTATGTTTGTATTGAAATTACATCAAAAGATTTTAATGGCAAACAAGCTGGCGACTCTGCTGGGGACCTCTTTCTCTTCCACCGAGAAAGCTGTGTCGCAATCCGACGACGTGAAGGTGGGCTCCTCCCACAAGACGCTGGCCGTACGCCTCAATCAACAGGCGTATGAGGAGTTCATCTCTGAAGGCAGTGCGAGTCCTTCGAAGCGACTGCCGAAGCCGAAGAAGACTCACCAAGTCTGGGTGCGCAAGGTCGACGCTTCTGGCATCACCACCGAAGGAGATGCTCCAATACAGCCTTCCCTTCCCGCTGACATCCTCAGCGACCAAGATGCGCCCACCGGTGCAGCGTATCTCTCGGGAAAACGTGCGGCTGACCATATTCCCCAGCCATCTCCCTCTCAGGCGAGGAAGATGCGTCGACGGAGCAGGGGCACAGCTAATGCCCTGCGTATCACCTCTGATGCGCCACAGATGGTCTCTGTCTTTGAAAGACTCACTCGCTGTAGTGGCAAGGAGAATTTGGACTCTGAGTACTATGCACCCCAGCGGGCTGGTACGAAGAAGTCCAAGACAGCACGGGCCATGCACCTCAAACGTGCTATACCGGCAGCAAACCAGAAGCATGTGCTCACAATCATACGCGCTGCTGATGGTAAGCTGTATAAGGTTGACTCGGGTGCTTCTGTACCGAAAATGAGTCGACCTTCAAAGTCCTTATCTCACTTGGACGCATCTGTTGCGTTCGTAACCAAGTCAAGCAAGGCAAACCCTGTGGTCTTGAACACCCGCGCCTCCACTGGTTGTGCGTCTGAGGTTCGTTCAAGTCACTGTAAATGTTGTTCCCCCACTACTGATCTGAGCGCCTGTTTGGTGTTGGATCAGGGGGCACAGCATTCACTTGACCACCCCGGCGCTTGGCCTTGCCATGCGTCTGATGGGGGTACGAAGGTGGCACTCTTCTCCAACGATTTGCGTAACATTATCACTCACAAACGCCGATCAGGAGAGTCGATTGACAAGCACAATGCGCCCCTCATAGGGCACACCTGTGTTGTAGTCACCATCAACTGCTGTTGTAAGGCAGTAGTCCCACCAAGACAGTCGGTGTTCCAGCAGCTGCAATCATCAACACCCCTCCGACGTCGCCTCGAGAAGAAGGTGTCAATAAAAGAGGAGCCAAAACTAAAGGTTGCTTCATGCTACGTAATCTCTAACTCCTCGTCAATTCGAAAGGCGACTGGCAATTCCTCGTCCTCGTCCAAGAGCCAGCCGAAGAAAACCAAGACAACTGTCCCGTCCTCCGGAGTGTTTGAAGGCACTCAGGGAAGAAAGAAGATCTTGGAGGAAGCCGGGGGAAGTCAAGCCCTTGTTGATCCTCCTTCTGAAGACGAAGATGTCCTCCGGAGCACAGCTGGGGTGGATCTTCATCCTGGAGACGAAGTCAGCCTCCCGGACGTAGCTGGGGGTAGTCTGGCCCCTGTGGATCTGCGTCTCGAAGACGAAAAAGTCCTCCAAGTCAAAACTAGGGGTAATCAGGCCCTTGCGGATCCTTCTCCCGAAGACGAGGGTGTCCTCCAGAACGTAGCTGGGGGTAGCCAGGACGAAGCTCCAGGAGAGGCAACTCCCCTACAAGAGAGCGAGGCCGAAAGCGAAGCCTCAACTGATCCATCAGACTCCAGCCGTGTCATGACAGTATACATGACTGGGGGTGATACCGAGCCAGATGCGCCGCCAACAGACCTCGTCCAGCGCATGGATACCCTGGAGGGAGGACTCAAAACCCTCTCTGCCTCCATGTAAATACTGACTCAAGCAGTGTTTGAAATTTGATCCGCTTTGGCCAGTGCGCCGTCTACCGGTCCTGACCCAGGGGCCAATGAAGAATCAAGTGTTTCAACGGGTATCCTTGGATACAGATCGCCGCGAAGCACCACGGACGTCGGAGCCTTCAAATGCTCAACTCCAGGCGGTACCACCTTCCCCGACTCCCAGCTCCACGGAAGATGTGGTCGAAACAATCAGGGACTTACGCGAGCGCTTTGAGTCCAAGAATAGACAAGAGGAGCGCCAAAAGATGGGGATCCCCCGACCATATCCTCTCGAATGGAACAAAATGGTTTATCCTCCTAAGTATAAACCACAAACATTGACGCCATACGGCGGGAAGGACTCCCCGCATCGCTATCTGACGTACTTCCAGTCTCAAACGGGACATCTCCCGAAGGAGGACGTACTACTCACCAGCATATTTGTCAGGGCACTTAAAGGAGTGGCGCACGACTAGTACTGCACTCTCCCCGACAACTCTATATCTTTCTTCGACGACTTGACGCGTCTCTTCCTCGACCGTTTCTACGACGGAGGGAATGACATGACAATGGCGTCCCTCATAGAGATACGTCAGAAGGAGAAGGAAACATTTCGAGTATTCATCGAACGCTTCCGACAGGCCTGTTTCAGACTGCCCCTGGGCATGCCAGAACATGCACTCCTCTCCTCCTGCAGCATGAACATGCTGCCTGCAATCAAACTCTGGCTCAACTCTACTCCTCCTCCCGACTGGAGTTCCTTGAGCATTGAAGCCGAAGCAGCAGAAAAGAAGACGTCCAATGCTCACCTTCTGGGAGTTAGTTTCTTTGCCTTTGAGGACAAGGGGAAACGGCCTGCAGCCAACAACCCTGGACGAGAGACGAAGGGGAAATAGGCATTGACTTTCAATGCCTCCAAAGGTGCATCAGCACCTACCCAGAAGCCTCCACTTGCACCAAGGCCAAAGGAGGTTTATTCTTTCAACGATGAAGACACCCTGCAACTTTTTGAGATACTGAAGCAGGGTAACAAGATCAAGTTGCCGGACCCGAAGCATCCCAACGAGGTTGGAAAAGTGGACAATCCGAGGTATTATCACTACCATAGGTTTGTTGGACATCCAACTAAGGACTGCTACGTCCTCAAAAACTACATCCAGCGCATGATCAATGCGGATGTTATCTCCGTCGACTACGAAGAGAAAACGGTCTCGGCTAACCTGATGTCACTCCAATTTGGCACCTTGCCGCCAACCAAACACAAGATGGCGTCGTCCCCATCCCTAAGGCGACAATGGAGGTGGTCAATCTACCACCTACTTGTGACAACGTGAGTGGACTCATCCCACTCACCACATCTCGGGGAGAGGTCTTATGGGTTCACCCTGATCTCGTCTCCGAGGTTACTCAACCGGAGGTACGCTCTACCTCCAAAACTAAGGACAGGAAGATCAAGTCTTGCCGCATGGTCTCTTCCTCTACGGAAGAGGCACTTCCTATACAGACGTGTTCACATCAGAACGCCCAACCTGACGAAGCTTTCGTCGAGGTGGTGCCTCCTTGTACCGCCCCTGCTGCCCAGGAAGAGGGCTCATCTAGGCCTCCAGCAGCCAATAAGTAGAAGCATGTAGAGGTCCGTTTTGACAAGCCTCTACGAAAGGAGAATGCTTCGGGACTAGCCAAGCCCCACAACTTCGACATACTGGCACAACTTACCAGTACTCCTGCCCGCCTATCTCTGTTTGAGCTCCTTCGTCTTTTCAAGGACACTCGTGAAGCTCTCTGTGAAGCCCTGAAGGATGTTGAGTCCTTCATCAGTCAGGTCAAGCAGCCTGAGGATACTCCGACTATGTGTGTGCACTGTCATTGTGCGGATGAAGTTATCCCCAACATAACCTTTACCCAACAAGACATGCTGCTCAAACACAACCGACACAACATGCCACTGTATTATATAGGGTATGTCGGTTACGTCAAGGTGAAGCAGATTCAGATCGATCCGGGGTCTTCCCTCAGCATCATCCCGAAGATGCTACTCTCAACACTGGGGATCCCAATGTACCGACTGGCGCCTTCCAACACAACAATCAGTGGCTTCAATGCTAGCAAAAGTGAGCCGCTGGACAAAATACGGCTGAAGTGTCATATTGGTAACCTCAGAACCGAGGTGACTTGCTATGTCGTGGACGCTGACGTCAACTACAACCTCCTACTGGATCGTCCGTGAACTGCATAAGTACATGGTGGTGCCATCTACACTCCACCAATATATGGAGTACGTGTCCACCAACAACATCATCCGAACGGAGTTCGCAGACATTGACCCTTTCAAAGGGGGCGAAGCCTACTTTACTGATGCTACCCTATACAAGTCACTCGACGAAGGGGAAGCCAACGACGCTGATGATGAAGCAGAAACAGTGACAGAGCCGGACATGGAGCCAGAGATGATTCCCGACGCTCCTTTGAAGATCCGACTCAAGGGGAAACCGCCTCAGATACTGCCTCCTATGACTATCAAGCTACATGGAAAAGCACCAACTGATCTAGGTAGAACACCTACTGAAGCTCCCTTGAAGATACGGATCAAGGGAAAGCCGCCTCAAACATGGGCTCCCCTTGTGGCAAAACTACAGGGGAAGGCACCAGCCACTGAAGGCGCAGTTGAGGCACCTCTGAAGGTGCGTCTTAAAGGCAAGCCTCCGCAATCATCCATCTCATCCAAGCTGCCAGAGAAGGCCCACATAGCCCTCTCGGACCCCAAGATCAAAGCTGCGGTGGATTCTCCCGATCCAACCCCAGTACTCACAGATGAAGAGCTAGTGGAATATATCTCTGCCGATGTAGATGCACCTTCTCTGGACAATATAATCCCGCGGGACAAAATCTCGTGTTTTATCAATAATAGAGTGTCTTTTAATTATTCTAGTCTTCCACATTGGAATGCCATGTATACATTAGATAATGCTCTACGGTCGTTGTAAACACAAATAACGACCGTCCATCATGTAAATCGAGTAGTCCCGTTCCAAGGGATCTGTTTTGTAATTCTACCGCGGAATCGAGACGAAGTATCCATCATCTTCGGCAAAGTCGAGCGTCATCAAGACCTTCCGCCACTCGTGCAAGAACCAGATACCGGCAGAATACAAGTCTATCGGTACACGGACAAGGCAAAGTTCCTTATCCAAAAGATGGGGTACGTTCTAAAAAGCAACAAAGGCCTGAACTACGGCAAGGGTCGACGTCTTCCTCTTCGGCTCCCAACACCTAAAGGAAAGCCGCAGGACTACTATCATCGAACTCGACGGGGGGTGGGCTATGTCACGCCGCCATCAACTCCAGAGAGTTCGGAGGCAGAAGAAGTAGAACATTCTCATTCATCCGAAGCATCAACTTGGGATTCCGATACCAGTATCGGATCAGTCTTCAAGAAAGTGCTATCAGCCAACATGACATCTGCACAATCTCAAGAAGATGAAGGCGAAGACCAAATGCCAGAATTCTTCGAGGAAGAACCCTGGGCTCAACGCCTAGGAGAACAGTGGGAGTCTCGTTTTGAATTATGCGAACCCCCTACCGAAGACGAAGTCGAGCAGATCGACCTTGGGGATGGATCTTCTTCCAAACCCATCTTCATCAGCAAAAGCCTAAAAGGAGAAGACCGAGAATCTTTAGTCCAATTGGCTAAAGAATATATCGATGTCTTCGCCTGGAGCTACGAAGATATGTCGGGACTTGATCCCTAGATCGTGATGTATAGGCTTAACATCTTACCTGATGCCAAGCCTATAAAACAACAACAGCGATGTTTTCGTCCTGACATCATGAATGCTATCGATCAGGATGTAGACAAACACTTGACCAGCGGATTTATCCGTGAAGAACAACACCCAAATTGGGTGGCCAACGTCGTCCCAGTCACCAAGAAGAATGGAAAGATATGAGTCTGTATCGACTTCAGGGATCTCAATACTGCTTGCCCGAAGGACGAATTCCTGCTTCCAATCACCGACGTGATGATCGACAACACATGTGGCTTCGAACGCATGTCTTTCATGGACGGTTATTCGGGCTACAACCAGATCAAGATGATTCCTGATGACGCAAAACACACATCATTTAGGACTCCGAAGGGGATTTTCTGCTATACAGTAATGCCCTTCGGCTTGAAGAACGCTGGTGCGACGTACCAACGAGCTATGAGCACCATCTTCCGTCAGCATCTTCGCAAGACAGTCGAGTACTATGTTGATGACATCGCAGTCAAGAGCCGTCTCAAAGGAGATCACCTACAATACCTTAAGACAGTCTTCAATCTCATGCAAGCGTATCAACTCAAGATGAACCCCGCTAAATCCTTCCTAGGGGTTTCTAGCGGAAAGTTCTTGGGCTTCATTATCACGGTGAAAGGCATTCATGTCGATCCCGAGAAGACCAAAGCCATCCTGGACATGGACCCTCCGAAGAACCTCCGAAAACTTCGAGGCCTGCAGGGACGTCTGGTATACATCCGGAGGTTTATAGCAAACCTTTCCGAAAAATGTCAACCCTTCACCCAGCTCATGAAGAAGGGAGTCTCTTACGTCTGGACAGAGGAATGCCAAAAAGCTTTCAAGGATATCAAGGCTTACTTGACGAGCCTGCCAGTCCTGGTGGCACCCGTCGCCGGTAAACTATTTCTCCTCTATGTCCGTGCCATGGATCATTCCCTCGGCACTCTGCTGGCTCAGAACAGCGATACAGGCTATGAGCAAGCTATCTACTACCTCAGTAGAACACTGATCGGGGCCGAACACCGGTACAACCCCGTTGAAAAAGAGTGTTTGGCTTTGGTATTTGCCATCCAGAAGACTCGCCATTATGTCTCGGGCCAGACAATTCATGTCATCTCCCGAGTCAATCCACTCAGAGTTCTCAAGACGAAGCCAGGGTCATTGAACTTCCGGCTAGCTACATGGGCAATCCTGCAAACGCCATACAACATGATGTTCGTTCCATAAAAAGCCGTCAAAGGTCAGGCTCTGGCCGACTTTTTAGCTGCACACCCCATCCCAGAGTCCTCCAGACTCTATGAAGACATCCCGCATGAGGTCCAAGAATCAAACGTCACCGAAGAAAGCCCCGTCTGGCGGATGTTTTTCGATGGTGCTTCAAGAACAGGCCCCAAAGGCCAAATCATCGCAGGAGTGGGGGTAGTCTTAGTCTCCCCTGATCAGCTGGTCATCCAGCATGCATACTCCCTTTCGAAGCCGTGCTCCAACAATGTTGCCGAGTACAACGTGCTTATCATGGGACTCCAGCTGGCGTAACAGCTGGGGGTGAATCATCTGGAAGCCTACGGCGACTCAAAACTCTTCGTTAACCAGATCAGAAGGCAATACGAAGTTCGCCATGAAGATCTGATTCCTTACCATGAAGTTGCATTGAACATCATTTCAACCTTCACCAAGTTCTTCATCGAACATGTACCTTGTTTATAAAACCTGGAGGCTGACGCTCTGGCTGGCCTCGCAGCCTCATTGGCAGCACGCCTCGGGACTCAATACTACGTCATGGTAGTTGGTCGAGACCTGGTCTGTCCTAAAAACAACCTATGCTCACAAATGGCCCACGCCATGTCAACAAGTGCTAGTGTTAATGTCCGAGACTGGAGGTTCCCGTTCATCGACTTCGCTGTCTACAAAATTCTTCCAGAGGACCCGAAAGAAGCTGTCTCGGTCAGGAGGCGTTCCCTTCGATTCTATTATGATGCAGCTACTAAAATGTTGTACCGACGTTCCTACGATGGACTTCTCATTCGATGCCTGTCCAACTAAGAAGCAGCCGAAGCCCTTCGAGAAGCTCATGACGGAACTTGCGAGGCTCATCAACCTGTCCCTAAGCTGCAGGATCGACTGCGACGCATGGGCTACTATTGGCCAACCATGGCAGCCGACGCTGTCGACTATGCTAAAAAGTGCCATGCGTGCCAGCTTTACGCTGACTTCATCCATACACCGTCGGAACCACTACATCCTACGGTCGCCTTCTAGCCCTTCGAAGCTTGGGGCATGGACATTATAGGACCGATCACCCCTCCTTCATTAAGGGGATACCGCTTCACCCTAGCCATCACCGACTACTTCTCCAAATAGGCAGAAGCAATTTCGCTGACGGAAGTGAAGAGCTCTAGGGTGATCAGCTTCATCAAGCACCATATCATCTACCGTTTTGGGGTACCTCGAAGGATTATCCACGATAACGGTCCATAATTCATCAGCCATATTTTCAGCAGATTCTGTGACAAGAATCGCATTCAGAACGTGGTATCGACCGCCTACAACCCGGCAGCAAACGGATTGGCCGAGGCGTTTAACAAAACTATCGTCAAGCTACTCAAAAAGGTTGTGTTATCTAACAAATGCGACTGGGACGAAAAGCTCGGCGAATGCCTTTGGGCCTACCGCACAACGGTACGGACCCCGACGGGCAACACACCTTTCTCTTTGGTCTACGGAAGCGAAGCGGTACTGCCTCTCGAGATCCAGATACCCTCACTCCGTGTAGCGATTACAAATCAACTCACAGAAGAAGACAATCAACGTCGTCGTCTGCGAGAATTGGAGGCACTTGACGAAAAATGTCTCCGAGCTCAATAGCGCATCGAACTCTATCAAGCCCGTATATCATAGGCTTTCAACAAGAAGGTCAAGCAGAGGACCTTCCAAGTAGGCAACCTAGTTCTGACAGTCAGGAGGCCGATGGTGTTGACTCATAAGACACCAGGAAATTTTGAGCCCAAGTGGGAGGGACCTTTCATCATAGAGACGGTATACTCAGACGGTGCTTACCGCCTCGCCAAACCCAATAGGGACTTGTTCATGATGCCCATCAACGGCAAGTTCCTAAAGAAGTACTACTCCTGACATCCTTCAGACGTGTACTTCCATCTCCACCCAACAAGGGAGTCTGTGGACCCAATCATCGGGGCTCACGTACGATTCCCTTCCACAAAATCTTATGCTTTCGGAACCCAGCTGTTCCGTGGCGTTCTATCCTCCAGTAGAAGGACAGCCACGTCCACATTACCTCTGAATTGCTCCTCTACGCCCTAAAAAGCGAAATTCTACGCTCCGTAAGACTACGCTACCCATCATGTTTACCACGTCCATATTACCTCTGAGTAAACATCCCGTACAGACAACCCCTGCGTTGTCGTACATTGATCGCAAAACTTTCATGTCCATATTACCTCTGAGTAGTTCCGCGTATCCCTCCAGAGTCATTCCTACCACGTCCATAGCACCTCTGAGTAGGAAGATTCCATCATTTGAACCCCATATTTGCCACGTCCATATTACCTCTGAGCAAATATGTTGGTTCTCTCAAACTTATTATCTGTACCTAAAAACCAAGGTGCGCAAAAGATAATAGGTCCACACAAATCATCAAGTTTATGACAACGAGAATGAACACACCACAAAACTCTTCATTCTTTATTCAAAAGTAAAGGATTACATCCCCAGCAGAACTTCCATGTCCATATTACCTCTGAGTAGTTCCGCGTATCTCCCTCCAGAGTCATTCCTACCACGTCCATATCACCTCTAAGTAGGAAAGCTCTACCATCAATCCTATATTTACCATATCCATATTACCTCTGAGTAAATATGTTGGTTCTCTCTCTCTCTTAACTTATTATCTGTACCTAAAACCAAGCTGCGCCAAGGATGATAAGTCGACATAAATTCCCCAGTAGAAGTACCCAAACCTATTACGTCCATACTACCTCTGATAGGATTGTCACACCTAAACAACTCTACTGTCCATGCTTCTTGTTCAAAGTATTTCAAAACTTGTCCAAAAGTTTTAAAAACTTTGAAGGGTGTCTTGTAGAAGCAAAAAAAAGAGAGATGTTGCTTTTAATCCCACATCGGAAAGGAGAAGAAGAGAGGTCTCATTCCACTCTATATATAGATCCCTCTTACCTCATTTGAAAAGGGCACCAAAATAAAAAAAGAAAAGGGAGCCCGTTATCCAGGGAGCCCGTTCGAGCCATAAAAAGTTATAGTAGTTCTTCTCTTCTTCTGGGTTGGCTGCAAGTTCTTCACTCGCTGTCATAGCGAGGATAATTTGGACTCTGTGTACTATACGCCCCAACGGGCTGGTACGAAGAAGTCCAAGGCTGCACGGGCCATGCGCCTCAAACGTGCTATACCAACGGCAAACCAGAAACATGCGCTCACAATCATGCGCGCTGTTGATGGTAAGCTATACAAGGTTGACTCGAGTGCTTCTGTGCCAGAAACGAGCCGACCTTCAAAGTTCTTGTCTTGCTTGGGCGCATCTACTGCGTTCGCAACCAAGTCGAGCAAGACAAACCCTGTGGTCTTGAACTCTCGCACCTCCACTGGTGGTGCATCCGAGGTTCGTTCAAGTCACTTTAAGTGCTGTACCCCTACTACTGATCTGAATGCCTGTTTGGTGTTGGATCAAGGGACGCAGCATTCACTTGACCACCCCGGCGCTTGGCCTTGCCATGCGCCTGATGGGGGTATAAATGTGGCACTCTCACTTGACCACCCCGGCGCTTGGCCTTGCCATCTGTCTGATGGAGGTGTGAAGATGGCACTCTCCTCTAACGATTTGCGTAATGTGATCATTCACAAACGCCGATCAGGAGAGCCGACCGACAAGCATAATATGCCCCTCACAGGGCACACTTGTGCTACAGTCGTCATCAACTGTTGCTGCCGCAAGACAGTGGCTCCACCACCAAGGCAGTCTGTGTTCTAGTAGTTGCAACATGTTGTGTCTGTCTTCAAGTGCATCACTCCGCCCCGTCAGAGTGAATCACTTCCTTGTCAATGCACAGGCGCATCTACCAGCTTGGGGCTCTTATCTTCTGAAGAAGT
Organism: Iris pallida; assembly: GCA_029216955.1. Taxonomy (NCBI): domain Eukaryota; kingdom Viridiplantae; phylum Streptophyta; class Magnoliopsida; order Asparagales; family Iridaceae; genus Iris; species Iris pallida. Next base: position 2,605,018 of record JANAVB010039820.1, on the reverse strand, counting down.
TCACCGTCAAAGCTTCTTCGAACAAGGAGAACCATCACCCACAGTACAACGTCTTGCCAAGGAGGAGAATCAGTCGAATCCATCTTCGTCGAGAAGTCAAGGGAGAGACAACAAAACTCTCTCAAACTGTTGCTATTCATAGGCCAGGGCAAATCAAACCCATGCGCCAAGTGGCAACTTTCCCGAAGTTAGTGCAATGAACTTGTATTCATGATGATAAATTCACCCCCTTTTAATTTAGCTAAGTCAGAGAGCCATTAATAACTCGAAGAACTCAACAGACGGACCAATGAAGACCGTGCATCATACTGATGCGCCCATCAACACCAAGTGCCTTACGAGGATGCTCTCCATGCGTCCCCATGCGCCTAGTGGAATGCGGATCGATGCACCCACTCAAAGGCCCATCACCTGTTAAGAATATTAAATGCTGAAGTCTGACATAGTTGGCAGCACGTCCCCCGAGGACTGAACAGTTGACAGCTTTTTCAAAAAATGAAGCGTCGCCGACGTCAGCATCATTATTACCTTCCTTCGGCGGTTACAAGCCACGTGGCCGCCCAACCATCTCGCATGCACCTCCGCAGCCATGCGCCTAAATCTCTGCATGCACCTCAAAAGCCGTGCGCCTCAAACTTTTCTCTGATCCCTAAAGATAGAAGTAAAGTCACTGCTGAAGCCCCGCATGTGCCTCAAAATCCATGCGCCCCGACTGGTTCGTGACTCCTAAAGGTTACGAGCCAAAGTCTCCTCATGCGCCCAATCCTAGGCGCATCCTATCAGATCACTCCCCAACAAATCTGAGATCTTTGAGCCATGGACCTACGACACGCGTCCTTTAACTTGATTCAGCCTATGAAGGGGTGCTAATCACCCAAGATCTCAACAACTGAAAGATCCTCTCCATTGCTACGTGTCAGCTCGGCCGCAGCCCATGACAGCAATAAGAAGGGTTCAACTCCTCAATCAAAGTGCATCGCCCATGCGCCTCCCTCAGCAACCACCACGTGGCATCCCTGCGTATAGGTGCATCCTACATACGTGCATGAGCAGCTAGCCTGCAAAGATATAAATAGAGGGATCACTTCCTTCTTACACACACACACAGACAGATCGCACAACCACCAACAATATATACAGAGAGGCAGATACAGACACTCAACGTCTTTTCCCTCTCCGCAAGCTCCGGCACCCAGAGCAACTCAGACCTTCAGAGAACCGAGAACCGTCGTCAGATCGTCAACGGAGTCAACGCATTACCACTCGCTCCATCGGCACAAGGGACCCGGATAAACAAAAGTGTACTCCTAGGACTACGTCTAAGTCCTACATTATAACACTGTTCTGTTTGTATTGAAATTACATCAAAAGATTTTAATGGCAAACAAGCAGCAGCGCTTTGTACAGTACCAGAAGGGAGCATCTGTTGGCAGGGTGTTCGCTTTGATAGCAGAGGAGGAGGTAGAGTCAGTGGGAGATGTTATGGCAGGTCACGTTCTCCTTGATTCTTTTTCTGCTTTTGTCTTGTTTGATTATGGTGCCACTCATAGTTTTTTGTCTGTTTTCTTTGCTCTGAGACACAACATTATTGCTGAGTATATGGGTAGGACTTGCAAGATTATGACCGGAGGAGGCATTATCCTGGTTAATAATATTTACAAGGGGCGGAGAGTTATCCTGGGAGGCCGGGACTTAAGTGCGTGTCTGCTCGTAATGCCCCTTCCGAGGTACGATATGGTATTCGGTATGGATTGGTTGAGCTTGCACCATGCTAGTATTGATTGTAGAGGAGGCAGAGTTCTTTTTAGGCCGCCGGGAGATCCAGAGATCGAGTTTGCTCGAGGAGAGCGGAGCCGGAGGCTGGATTCTGTGGAGCTTTGTTGGCGGGGCAGGACTTGCCACATCTGTTGATATGTTGATAGTTGAGTTTTCGGATGTCTTTCCCGAGGAGTTACCGGGGATGCCGCCAGACAGGGATATTGAGTTCTCTATAGACTTGGTGCCGGGCGCCGAGCCCATTTTACAGCACGTCTATAGGGTCAACAACAGCGAGTTGATAGAGCTGAAGAAGCAAGTCGACGAGCTGCAGGACAAGGGGTTTATCAGATCCAGTTCTTCGTCTTGGGGAGCGCCAATCCTGTTTGTGCCGAAGAAGGACGGTACGGCCCGCATATGTATTGATTACCGGGCGCTCAACAACCTCACTATCAAGAATAGATACCCTTTGTCGAAGATCGACGATTTGTTCGATCAGCTGAGTGGGGCGAAGGTATTTTTGAAGATAAACTTGAGGTCCGGGTATCACCAGCTGAAGGTGAGGCGGGATGACATTCCGAAGACGATATTTCGGACTCGGTACGGCCAGTACGAGTTTACAGTGATGCCATTCGGGTTGACCAATGCTCCAGCGGTGTTCATGAACTTGATAAACAAGGTATTCCATCAGTACCTTGACAAGTTCGTGGTGGTCTTTATAGATGATATCTTAATCTATTCGAAGATGCAGGAGGAGCATGAGGAGCATTTGAGAGTTGTGTTAGAGACTCTGAGGAGGGAGCAACTCTACGAGAAGCTTTTGAAGTACGAGTTCTTCTTGGACTAGGTCGAGTTCTTAGGTTATATTGTGACCGAGCATGGGATCTCAGTAGACCAGAGGAAGATTTCAGCAGTTGAGTCTTGGTCTGCACCCAGTTCAGTTGCCGAGGTTCAGAGCTTTCTGGGTTTGGCTGGCTATTATCGGAAGTTCGTCCAGGACTTCTCGCGGATTGTAGAGCCGATGACTAGATTCACCAGAAAGGACGTGGAGTTCGTCTGGACTGATGAGTGTCAGGCTGCATTCGATGAGCTGAAGAAGAGGTTGACCTCAACTCCGATCTAGACTTTGCCATCTGGGTCAGGTGGGTTCTCGATCTACATCGATGCTTCAGAAAAGGGCTTGGGTTGTGTTCTTCAGCAGCACGGAAAGGTGATTGCCTATGCATCTAGGCAGTTACGTCCTCATGAGAAGAACTATCCTACTCATGATCTAGAGTTGGTCGCAGTTATTTTTGCTTTGAAGTTATGGAAGTATTACCTGTACGGAGAGCGGGTTGAGATCTTCACAGATCACAAGAGCTTGAAGTACGTGTTCACTCAGAAGGAGCTGAACATGCGGCAGAGACGGTGGTTAGAGCTGATAAAGGACTTTGATATATCATTGCAGTACCATCCGGGGAAGGCCAACGTAGTTGCAGATGCCTTGAGCAGGTATCTCGTAGCTATGTTCTTGACGATAGATCATCATCTTTTGGCCGACCTGGATAGTTTGGGTATCGAGGTCATCATTCCGGGCGTAAAGATCTAGATGTGGGGTTTACAGATTCAGTCTGAGCTGATGGATAGAGTCAGGTCAGCGCAGTATGATGATGTTGCCCTGAGGAGCATCAAGGAACAGGCACGGACGGGTTTGCTCGACGATTTCTCTTTAGCCGAAGATGGGTCATTGTGGCACGGTACTAGGCTGTGTATTCCGCGTGGAGAGCTTCGAGAGGAGATTCTTCAGGAGGCGCATCGCTCTCAGTATTCTATGCATCCTAGAGCCAACAAGATGTATAGGGACCTGAGAGAGCACGTGTGGTGGTATGGCATGAAGCGCGAGGTAGCTCAGTTTGTATCTCATTGCCTTGTGTGTCAGCAGGTGAAGACCGAGAGACAGATACCAGGTGGATTGCTACAGTCACTACCCATTTTCGAGTGGAAGTGGGAGCACATCACCATGGACTTTGTATCTGGACTTCCACGATCGCCAGGAGAGAAAGACACGGTTTGGGTCATCGTTGATAGATAGACCAAATCGGCCCACTTTTTGCCTTTTAAAGTGGGTTTGTCTATGGAGAGGCTAGCAGAGCTGTATGTCCGTCAGATCGTGAGATTGCACGGGGTTCCGGTGAGCATAGATTCAGACCGGGATAGTCGATTCACTTTCCACTTCTGGAGGAGTTTGCGGACTAGCTTGAGCACCTCGCTCAAGTTTAGTACCGCTTATCATCCCTAGACAGACGGGTAGTCGGAGAAGACTATCCAGACCTTGGAGGATATACTTCGTACATGTGTGCTTGATCTCGGGGGTTCTTGGGAGGACCATCTTCACCTGGTAGAGTTTGCTTAGAACAACAGCTACCAGGCCAGTATAGAGATGTCGCCATTCGAGGCTCTATATGGACGGAGATGTCGTACTCCTTCGTCTTCGGACGATGTCGGCGAGAGGGCGCTTCTTAGGCCGGAGATGGTTGTGGATGCGGCCGAGAAGGTCAGGTTGATTAGAGACAGACTTCGGGTGGCTCAGGATAGGCAGCGGCATTGGGCCGATATTCATCGGAGACCATTAGAGTTCGAGGTTAGTTTCAGTTCCTGTCATGTTTGTTTGTGATTGTTTGTTTAGTTATGTGCTGAGTTTTGTCTTATGTTTAGGCTGGTGACATGGTATTTCTGAGGATATCTCCGACACGTGGCATGATTCGCTTTGGCGGCGGTGGGAAGCTTAGTCCGCGCTACTTTGGACCTTTTACCATCATAGAGAGGATCGGTGCAGTAGCCTATCGACTGGACTTGCCGCCTAAGCTCGAGAGAGTGCACAACGTGTTCCATGTATCTCAACTGAGGCGGTATGTGGCAGATCCTTGCCATGTATTGGACCATTCATCTCGTATTTCTTCCGTTAACTTTCTATGTTCTTACGTTTCATACTTCGTTTCAATGTTCAATGGCATTATGCCTCAACTCAATGTTCATCAATCGAACGACCCGAAGGTCCCGAACACCTTTCGAGGCATTATGTCACATCCGACAGTTCCGCCACATTCATGCCACAACTGTATTCTTTCGCAACGAAGCCACTTTTTATTATCTCGTACACGTAGGCAAGTTTCGACCGTAGTTCCGATGTTCTATGACTTAGCATTCATTGTCCGTGGCTTACGCGCTAGGACGCTTGCCTATTGTCTTTCAATGTTCTAGCCGTTCTAACTCATACGCGAAGGCACGGTAGGGTTTGTGCACTAAGGCACTCGTCGAGTATAGTTATCCCATGTTCTTGCGGCTTACGCACCGAGGTGCTCGCCTTAGCGATATTCAATGTTCCGTAGCGACTCGTACAATTGTTGTATGATTTATTTCAATTGTTCTATCCTAGTGTTCGACACGTACTACGTTTATCTCGCTATCGAGCCACGCCCGTGGCGTTGATAGGTTAACTCAGCATTCAATGATACATATTTTACTTAAGCATGACGGAGTAGGAAAGAGAGTTAATGTCGCCCTACCTTGAATCAATGCGCCTTGTCGTTTCGTCCAGCCGATGCGGCTCGATCTCATAACTTCGTTGCACGGCCACTCACCTGACTTGGCCATTCGAGCACTTCATGCTTATTGAATTATACGTCCGATTTGTGCTTACCGTGCCACCGCCTCAGTCCGTCGCAAGGCGATGATTTGCTTTCGCGGACCCCTTATTGAATAAGGCAAAAGATCGACCTCTAATATTTCAGCGTAAATGTATAGCCTGCACATGAAATCAACTAAAATCAATACTTGTATCGATTCAGACTTGCGCCTTGGTCGATTCGATTTCTTAGAATCTTCGAGCAGTCTCAACGCACTTATCCTTCGAGGCAACGCGACGTTTCGCATCGATTCACTCGATGCATTCTTTGGGACAAGGCAACTCTTCGCATCGACTTAGTTTGATGCATTGCTCGGGACAACTTAATATTTGTATCGATTCGCATCGATACGTAAGTGGGTCAACGCAACTCTTCGAGTCAACGACTCAGCATAATGCACCGTGCGGAGCGGGGCATTACATAATATACCACTCAAAACAAGGTTCGTCCCGAACCGAAACCAATACTAAATTTCTAAGGGTTTCATTAGATCGCTCCACGATCTCGTCTCACTATCGTTTGGATCGTACAACTTAGTTTGGAATCATACACATATTTTAGGCGTCCCACAAATATATGTATTTCAGCCAAGCTTAGCTGTAAGATATCGGAACAACGCAAACATGTAACTTCTCATTTTCAATTACTTTCCATCTCGTATTCTCGATCGGACTTAGGCTCTAGCATAAGCTCTCGCAATTCTATTGCATATGCATATTGATACATACGCGATCCTCTAACAAAATTTACGGCACATGATGCGATTCAAAAATCGTATTTCTCACTTTGTATGTTTCATCAGGACTATCAATTCTACACGTCGCGTCAAGCCGACGCGCATCCGATCACAACAAGTCTCCGCAATGCCTTGCATTCGGTGTCACTATCCAACGATTTCTGATGTTTCACTTTGTATCCTATCTCGACATGATTCTCTTTTGTTGACTTGCAAAAGCATCAACATTCAGGACTACGTCCGCTAGGTGACTTACCTAGACACCGTGCTCAAATCCTTCCAACGCAAGTTTAAATTAACATTGCACAAAGGCCACAATCTATCTGACATAACAGTTTATATCAAGGCGATGGTGCTCAAGATAATGATCGCCTGGACACGAAGGTCTTTACGATGTGCCTGACGTTCGATTTCTATCGAGTAGGAAATTCACTAGCCAAATTCCCGACTTATCCGTCTCGCAATATCGAATATAAGTTCAATTCACACAAGCTCAATTGCAAGGTGAATCTGAATCTAACGACATGACTCGTAAGTCATTCCCTTATCGTTCCCTCTCGTGCAAAGTACGATTCTCGTAATCGCCTATCCGAATCACCAAGTTCGTTGGTGAATTTCTAGTTTGATCGTCGACCAATATAACCATTCAAATATCCATCCGACGAATACTCAAATCTAACTATATCATTCTCAATCAAAATTTGTTCCAACAATTCTCGATCGCCTAGACTTATCGTCAACATGCACACATTGTATTTGTTATCGACGCAAATCTCATATGCGATATCGCATGGGTCATCTTACGGTCTGCACATTCAATTTGATTTGGCGGTCAAGTCTTCTAGGGTCAGCTGCCCCGAAGCTACGCTCGATAATTGTGGATCATCACCGAAGGATAGTTTACTACGAACCATGCTATTTCTTATTTCGGAGCCAAATCACGTTCCGACATAACCATTCCTATGCGACTATCCAATCCATACATAACCATTTCTATCAGCACAACTGATGCGCAACTATCCTCCGAGTAGAGTCATGCATTATCGTCGATGATTCTGTAATTTACGAAACATCTACTCGTATCGAGTTCGAGTCTATCTTATTTTTCGGTCGACACACGAGATGCCATACACAACGAACAATCGTCGATGACTTATAGTCTCGCCCTGATCAATCACAAAATTTACGATCAACCAAGTTTGTTCAGTCTCGCATCGTTGTCTACAAAATTTGATAGCGCAAGGCACACTCTATTTTGTATTCTTACGGCGTTTATATTTTCTTACGTATCGATCTCGATACGCCGTATCCATTTCGATAACGTAAGGGTCAACTTTGAATCCGTTTCAACGTCAACTTAACTCGCATCGCATACATCCAAGTTCGTAACGAACTCTTCCATACGCATCGACTCGTTCTCCGATTTGCCGCATCCCGCTATACTTTGATCGCGTAACTGAGTTACCGATTATCCAACATCGAACCCTCGTGTCATACGATCTCGCCCTCTAAGTTTCGCGCATTTTCAGTCGTACTCAAATGAGTGTCGCCGTAACGTAACCAACTATTTCTTAGGCACGATTACTCGCTTCAACCAACTCTTCGTCGAAGTCGCACATCGTGCGATTCGATTACAATTCGTATCGCCCAATATTTCTATCGAATCGCAAGTCGTACGGTTCGATTCGCCTAGCCGAACATTTCTATCAAGATCGCAAGTCGTGCGATTCAATTATAATTTGTATCGCCCAACATTTCAATCGGGATCGCAAGTCGTACGATTCGATTATAATTTGTATCGTCCAACATTTTCATCGAGCTCGTAAGTCGTGCGGTTCGATTTCAACATTTCGAGTTTCCTATCCCGTCGATCCGATTGTTGCCTCAAGACATAATCATTTTGCTAGTTCCCGTCATTCGTTCGACACATAAATTTTTCAATCGACGTATCGTCCAATGTTACAAGTCACACCTTATCGTTCTAACCGATCATTGAATAACACTTGCATCAACATACCGTTATACAAATTCTAAATCGAGTCTCGGTGCTATCTCGTCCGTTGCGGACAAACCTTCCGCAATTCTCACAAAACATCGATGAAATTCATCGCACAAGTGGTATCACATATACCACTCGGAATCGATCCATTCATTGCATCGGTGGTATGCCATATAACACCCAGAATCAAGTTACTCCCGTCGTAACGTACTCTTTAGGAACCAACGATCTCTTCCGACTCACGATTTCTGCAGTGATCGTGCTTGATCACAATCGTACTTCTGATTAATCAAAATTCGACGCAACTCGGCCAATGCATTTATTTGCCAACACAAGCTCGGTGCACAACCGAACCGATTTCGTTTCTCGATTTATAACTTTTGTTTCTTCCGTTGCATCTTGTGCAACAATTTATTCTCAATATTCGTCGCACTTCGTGCAGCAATTACTTTGATATGCGTTGTACCACGTGCAATAATTTTACTTTCAATACGCATTGCACATTGTGCAATGATTTATTTTCGATATTTACTGCACCTCGTGCATCGATTTATCTTCGACACCTGTTGTACCTCGTGCAATATTTTATTTCCGACATTCAAAGTCAATGCTCAAATCCGTTCAATACATTCGATATTGACTTATCGCTTTTCATCGCAACGCACATTCGAAATTGATATGTGAATCCGTTCGACACATTCAATATCAACTTTAATTTTCCTTTCAACGTATCATTTACAATCAATGCGTGGCAATTGCTGCAGCAACATTCTACGACTTTCATTGTATCGATGCAACCAACATTTCTCGTATCGTTCGTTGCAAATAATGAATATCTCAAATTACAATTCACGACGTGTTGCATCCGCGGCAACAAATCCTTGAATTCACATCTCGCAACTTGTTGCACTTGCAGCAACAAACCTTCCGCAACTTTTCTAGCAACACCATGTAATTTCCAAAACAACATGCGGCAAAATTACATGATTTGTATTAGACTTATTGTATGGAACATCCAGTGCAGCATCGAGTAGAGTCAAGAGTGATTTCGATTGGTGGTGGGCAACGTTTTCGAATTGTAATGAAGCAAGTGTCCAGAGGAAATTGAGCATAGAGCACTGATACCAATTTGTCACGCCCCGACCCGAAATCACCCGAATCATCGTCCTCGCTGGGGCGTGATGCCGCACGAGCCTGGATTTGCTCTCGTGCAAGGCAAGATGACAAGTTCTCAAATGGTTATCTTTAAGTTGAACATTAACAACGAAAGGCAAAACAGAGTATACGAAAACGATTCTCTTTATTGATATTCGAAATCAGATTACAAAGGCTTTCGATAGCCCAACGAAATTTGCCAGATTGGCTACAACACTCAGGTTCTCTCTTGCCCACAAAGGATTTCACCGTTCCATACATTATGCCTTCTATATCTCGGCCGCATCAATCCTGTCGCGAGTCCGAGCGTCAATGCGATCGCACGCTTCAATGCGCTTCGGCATTCCAAGCCTCAACACGTTCAAACGAAGCTCCGCCGTGAGCAGACCAATCCCTGAACCTGCTAGCAAACTAATAGGGGATTAGTACTTTCGTCCTCGCTGTACTGATCAAAAACCCACTTAACAAACCGACATTTAGTATTGTATTGATTCATGCAAACATACAATTTAGTTCTCTTTCTATGTTCTCCTTAGGATGAGTTCATGGCATATTCGAAGACTGTAAAGCATGGCAAGCATGTTATTCAATTCGCATAAGTAAACAGGCAAGCAATCTCGTATTTGATCCGTGGCGCAACTTAGCAACATCGACGCACTCGTCCTTGCACCGACGCAAGATGAATACGCCTATCCGTTTTCCCTGTCATGTTATAAGTGCTCGCTATTCAGGATCCATCCATACAGGATATATACATACCTTGCACTTCCAAACCCGTCGCCCTTAACTATATGAAGGTCACTAGCTTTCCGGGCTAGAATGGACTTATATTTATCGAATCGAAACATAAGACGATATTAACTCTGTGCGGTTGCTAACCAACATCAGAGGCCACCGAAATAATCGCAGCAAGTGGCTTATCACATTCACCAGACGGTCGATACCCATCTAAATAAAGTGTACCAACAATACCGTAAACGAATCCCTCATAGGCCGAACGGTCCCAGCACCCTGGGGCGTCGCGTTCGAGGGAATACCCATGCACGGGCTTTTATATCTTTAAGTCCATTTGACCATGCAACGCATCTTACTTCCATATAACCAAGCAAGTTCGCTTATCTCTATTTCAATTGGCACACTGCCCAAATGTTCTCATCGAACGCCCGAAGGCCGTGAACATTTCGATTGGGCACCATGCCGCATTATCATCTCGTATTTCTTCCGTTAACTTTCTATGTTCTTACATTTCATACTTCGTTTCAATGTTCAATGGCATTATGCCTCAACTCAATGTTCATCAATCGAACGACCCGAAGGTCCTGAACACCTTTCGAGGCATTATGTCACATCCGACAGTTCCGCCACATTCATGCCACAACTGTATTCTTTTACAACGAAGCCACCTTTTATTATCTCGTGCACGTAGGCACGTTTCGACCGTAGTTCCGATGTTCTATGACTTAGCATTCAATGTCCGTGGCTTGCGCGCTAGGGCGCTTGCCTATTATCTTTCAATGTTCTAGCCGTTCTAACTCGTACGCGAAGGCACGGTAGGATTTGTGCACTAAGGCACTCGCCGAGTACAGTTATCCCATGTTCTTGTGGCTTACGTACTGAGGCGCTCGCCTTAGCGATATTCAATGTTCCGCAGCGACTCGTACAATTGTTGTACGATTTATTTCAATTGTTCTATCTTAGTGTTCGACACGCACTACGTTTATCTCGCTATCGAGCCACGCCCGTGGCGTTGATAGGTTAACTCAGCATTCAATGATACGTATTTTACTTAAGCATGACGGAGTAGAAAAGAGAGTTAATGTCCCCCCACCTTGAATCAATGCGCCTTGTCGTTTTGTCGAGCCGATGCGGCTCGATCTCATAACTTCGTTGCACGGCCACTCTCCTAACTTGGCCATTCGAGCACTTCGTGCTTATTGAATTATACGTCCGATTTGGGCTTACCGTGCCACTACCTCAGTCCGTCGCAAGGCGATGATTTGCTTTCGCGGACCCCTTATTGAATAAGGCAAAAGATCGACCTCTAACATTTCAGCGTAAACGTATAGCCTGCACATGAAACCAACTAAAATCAATACTTGCATCGATTCGGACTTGCGCCTTGGTCGATTCGATTTCTTAGAATCTTCGAGCCGTCTCAACGCACTTATCCTTCGAGGCAACGCGACGCTTCGCATCGATTCACTCGATACATTCTTTGGGACAAGGCAACTCTTCGCATCGACTTAGTTTGATGCATTGCTCGGGACAACTTAATACTTTGTATCGATTCGCATCGATACGTAAGCGGGTCAACGCGACTCTTCGAGACAACGACTCAGCATAATGCACCGTGCGGAGCGGGGCATTACATTGATTTCCATGGTTGTGTCCCTATTTGTGTCAAGTTTGAGTCCATTTGGTGTGTCCTAGGAGGAGTTTTGGTTTGTGGTTGTATCCTAGTGTTTTCCCCCAATTTGGACACCCTAAGAATATAGGTTTTGCCTCTAAGTGGTTTATACACTTTAAACTTCATTTTGTGTTAGTGTTATGGAGTGTTATTTATATATATATAGTGTGTGTGTGTGTGTGTGTGTGTGTCTCTCTCTCTCTCTCTCTCTCTCTCTCTATATATATATATATATATATATATATATATATATATATATATATATATGTATATATATATATATATATGTATGTGTGTTCATATATAGATATATGTGTGTGTTCATATATATTTTTTTTTATATGTGTGTTCATATATATATGTGTGTGTTTATATATATGTGTGTGTCTCAATATATTAGTGTGTGTGTTTATATATAGAGAGAGGGGAAAAGAATGAGAGATTTTATTAGTGTGTTTTTATATATAGAGAGAGAGAGAGTTAGAGAAGAGGATTTAGAGAGGGAGAATAGAAGAAGAATAGAGGGAGAAAAGAGGGTGGGAAGAGGGGGAAAAGGAAGGGCAACCACAGCAGCAGCAAGGGGGGCTAGGGGCTGCTGCCCCCCCCCCCCAACTGCACAACAGCAGCAATAGCAGGAACTGCAGCAGCAACAGCAGCAGTTAGAGCAGCAGTAGCCCTCCACTTGGCCCCCAATTAACCCCCTATAAGCCTATATACATATACCTATATATATACATATATATACTCCTATATAAAACCATATATACTCCTATATATATACCCACTAAATTATCCCCCAAACTAGTCCTATGTGAGTGTGTGAAAAGTGAGTTTAGTGAGAGTGAGTGAGTGGTTGTGTAAGGGCAAGTGAAGGGGGATTTTGAGATACGAGTGTCGGAACGCGTCCAAACTTGAATAGGACTTAGCTAATATAAAATAGAGTTTGTGGGTAGGCTCCTAAGTTAAAATCGAGATTTCGTTTGGGATTAGAAGAAGGGTATCTTACGATACCATTGAGTATCCTATGATACTCAAGATAACGGGTATTTGAATAACATGGACCGTAAGATGGACTGGATGTCCACTTTACCTAGGGAACTTGGAGGAAGCCGGGAGTGAAACTCCCAAGGGAAAGCCACTTGGCTTTAATGTTAGAGTGGTAAAAGGGTATATATATATATAAAGGGTAATCGGGTAATTTTAAGATACGGGATACGGGTAGTCGGGTTGACTTGAAACTTAGACTCTTGATAGGTACACCCTACAAATGTCATTTTTGAACCAATTTTGGCTCGGTTGACCCAGAGTTAACTTTTTACCCAAAAGTCAACAATGAGTCAACCCTTTGTCTAAAATGGACCAAATCCAAACTAGAGATGACCAGTTGACCAAAAGTCAACTGTTGGTCAACACTTGACCAGTTTGACCTAGGGTTGACCTAGAGTTGACCAGAGTTGACCAGGGTTGACCAATTGACTAAAAGTTAACTGTAAGTCGACTCTTGACCCCGTTTGACTTGCTTTGACTTGTTTTGACTTGCTATAACTAGGATGACCTAGAGTTGACTTATTTTGACTTAGATTGACTTGAAATGACTTAGTTTGACCTAGATTGACTTGACATGACTTAGTGTGACTCAGTGAGAGCTTGTTTGACCTAGATTTCATATCATGCATTAGAAATCATTCATAACTTTGTTAAACCTAAATTAACATACAATATCTCATCTTTAGGTCTCTGATTACCACTCTGAGCATTGATATACCCTACAGCTCAGGACAGCAGGCGAGTACATTCACTGATAGTTTTCATTGTTTTGATATCTGCTATATCTGATTCAGTTGTAGTGTCTTACTCGATTTTCAGTCACGATAGTTCACGGACTAGTATACGTTGGATCATGACATGAGATGTTGTTCCTAAATTTTCTGGGTATATTGGTACATTCTTGTCTTGTTTCCTGTACTTGTATAGACACCGATTTCTAAGGGAACTTGCTACCCTCTTATGGAATCACGTGCCATGACGTGTCATGTCCAGATCCATTGTACTATTCGAGGATGGGGAATTATTAGTGGCTATGCGATCAAAGCCACCATGTCACTATATTCTTGTGCTCGTACCACTCTCTCCTCACGTAGGGTGTAGCGAGATCCTACTTTCCTTGTGCTTGCTATCCAGGTTGGCCGGCATGACCCTTCCCAGATTTTTTTGTGATTGTCGGGCCAAGTGGATAGTCTGTCTTGTAACATTTCCCAAGCCGATCACATAACGCTCTAATAATTCAAGGCATATTTTATATTTACTTTATCTTATCTTATATCATGCTCTGTTCTACATTCAGTACTTTCTCACCATGCTATGATATTCAGTTACTCACATGTTCTACATGCCTTTATGTTGTACCTTGATTGGAGACTAAGTTCTGCTCGGGAGAAAGGTTACAACCCCGGTCCTTGTTTGGTTTAAGGGTTGTAACTTAGCTTCCGAACGGTTCCCAAGTCTTCCTATATCTTTGTCTTGTATTTCATTATACTGTTTCTTATAGAATTTGTCAATTCATATGGAACTGTTGTTAGTGCTTGTACTTGCTCATTTTCCTGACAGGATACCATTGATATATTACAGATGATTCTGAGACAGACTGCTCGACCTATTATGGGCTCGAGTTAGATGGAGTAGTCCAGGACCGTGGCCTGATAGTAGAGCCACTAGACTTTGCACTCCTAGAGTAGTGTAGCTTAGTTGAGTTTGCCTGGACTGCGATCCAGCTAGTACTATCAGACTGTAGTTTTCTATATTATATTTTTGTGACCCTGTGATGTTGTGTATATATCTGGGCTTGTGTTGGACACTGAACTTATTCCTATTTCATTTATCATATGTTTTCCTTTTGTGCTATCTACCTTAGTTTTATCTTGTGATTAAGACTGTATTGCTATGTCACCTCCATTCGGAGTGTATACGCTGTACAGGTACCTTTATATTGTTAGTCGTAGTATTTACAGATGTTATATACAGCGTTCTACCGCCGATACTGCGGCGTAGGCTGTACGTACCCACGTGCTCGTGTCCCTAATAAGGGTGCGGGTCGTGCCATAACCATACACGTCTTTCTGAAATTATGTTGCTAGAATTTTTGCCACGCCAGTAAGCATAGCTTACAATCAACGATAGAGTCCATAACTAAGGTATACACCCTAAATCATGTCATCTGGAATTCTTACCACGCCAACCGGTATGGCTGCAAGAAAATCCAAATTCCATAACTAGGATAGTATAACCAACATCAGGCTCCACGTCCCTATCGTGCTAGCTAGTATGACTGTAATAAATTCTAAACTCCATAAATAAAGTAGACATTTATCGTTCTCATCGAATTTGTTTATCAGAATATCTTAACTCAATTCATAAAAACTGATCTTAGATACAAAGTCAAAGTCAACAACGAACGAACATCAAGATTCAAAATTCAACAACGAATCAAGGATAAGTAAATGGAAACTAGCGAAAACAGATTCCGATGCAGGGTTTAGGAAAAGTTCTCAGAAGAAGTCCTAAAGGTACTATCTAGGTCAAGATTGAAAGTTCTAAAATATTATCTAAAATAATCTCAACCTTGATATAAGATTGGTAAATCATATTCGATTCTCAACCTAGAGGATATATAAGTTCAACATATACCTTCCCTCTGGGATCCACCACTCATCCCAAGAAAGAATAAAGTTTGATACGGACAATATTTCAAAAATCAAGACGAATAGAAACAAGTGAGAAAAGATTTGAAAAGCTTTCGAATATGTCACGACCCGGTCCCAAATTGTTGGGTCGAATCGGATCATGCCCAGCCTACACCATTGTGAGACGGCGGCAGTAAGCTGTATCCAAATGCAGGTAATCACAACAACACAATATATATTTTGCCACAACATCTAAACTTCGAATATTAAAACTTGTCCAACAAAGGTTCATTTAATACATAAGATAAAATAAAAATTATCTTTTATTTAAACATCAAAACTAAAAGGAAAATCATCATCTAGGAAGTTGCTTCATCAGCCTCAGGATCAACATCTTCCAAGTGGTAATCTGGAAGCACTGCAGGGTAGAGCACCGGATCATAATAGCTATTAATCAATAGCTCTGCCTCATCAATGGAACCTATTGGGGGTGGGAATCCAGTCAGGAAAAGAGCAAAGTATAATTATAAAAATTTAACAATTCAACTAATAATTAGAAATTTATAATTTAAACAGTTTAAATACTTGAACAATATTTTCCAGCAATTTTCCACAATTGAAAATAATGTGATTTGAGTATGTAATGCTTATGACCGGCTTGGGTTGTACAATTGTATCCTAGTGATACGATACGGCTTATCCCCGCGTGTAAGAGGGATAAGCTCGCACAATCAATATGCAATATGAGGGGTATTGGTCATAATACACTACATTACTCCCCCAATCCCACAATCAATACTTTAGGAGAGAGTTCGTGTAGCAATGTGGTTTAATCTTGCAATATTACAATTATTAACTAAATTAAAAATTAAACACAACCGTACTTGCCTTTGTTTATGATTGGGTTTGAAGAGTCGGTTCCGGAAAGAAAATCAGACTCGTGCTCAAAATCCTACATTGAGAATCCCGACTTAGCATAAATGAGGAAACCATATCTAGGTGTGCTAGTTACAATCTCTATAATTTGATCCTAGTCAAGTTTTAGGTCATTTACAAAATCTACCAGAACACGTTTATCGATGTGAGTTATTAATTTACGAAGGAAAAGTCAATTTAATAATTATTGGAAAAATTCGTATTTTTTGATTATTTGACAAAACTTTGTACTTTGTAATATATATAAAAATTAGGTTTTTAATGAGAAAAACGTGAATTTGTTAAATTACAAACTTGTAATTTTCCTAGTTATTTATTGTGAGAAGAATGATATTAATAAATATTTATTTAACATCTTACGCGTTTGAGTCAAATCAACAACCAGAAAAGAAATAAAAACTACACTACATTATTACAGGCCACAGAAAATAAAGATAAAAAGCTGGACTTATGTCCTTACAATTATTTACATAAATGAATTAAAATAAGAATGGTAAACTGAACGCCGGGAAGCGGTCCATCAGCAGGCCGAGGCCCTACACCAAAATACTCTAGGCCAGTAACACGTTCTAAGAAAATATAATTAATATTAAATATATAATAAAGGAAGGGTCTCAGACTTGGTCCAAAGGTCATGTTTGCAAATAGCTAATGCCTCAACGTCCGGAACAATGCCGGTTTCGTTTGTATTTCGCTAAGGGCCCATTGACCGATACGGTCGTCGCTTGGAAAAGTAATCGGAATTCAAATCAACAAAAAACCAGTTTAGAATTTAGAAATTTTATAGAAAACCCTTTTAAAATATTTTTCTGAAAATTTGAGCAGCATTTCCTCTGTATTTGGGACAACCCAATATTGGAAATTTGTGCCAACAACACGCAAATAATATCCCAACCAGGGAAATAACCCATGAATTCATTTCCACCAATAATATTAAAACCCGAAAATAATATCGAACCCGAAAATATACATCCACAGCACGTTTCCAGTACTCAGAAAACCGAGTTACTCAGAAACCCGAAAATATCACAGAAGCAAACCAACAAAATTTCTCAAAACCAATCTATAGAATATTTTCGAAACATAACTCAGAATTTCCGAGAAGCCACAGGAAACGAAAACCACAGAAACATAATAGTTCAAAAATTCCAAAACTAACAGAAGATCAAAAACCAACCGAACTTAATTTCTCCAAAACGAAACCAACCACAGCACACACTTACAACCAAAGAGGACTTCGAAAATTTTCGAAATCGAATTCGTCTAAACCGAATCCCGCAACGGGATCGGGGAACCAAAATCATCATCGACTCGGGAGGGACAAACTACTGAGATTATCAGAATTTACCTAATATTCATTGATCGGGGAGCCGCGGGATAATCTCGGGAATGGAAACGGGACAGCGGGATCGAACGGTGAGCGGTTCACGGGGCCACACGAGGACTTGCCGGAAACAGGGACTCGTCGGGCAGCAGCCGTACGCGGCCGGGAAGCGGCGCGCAAGGGATGTCGGCCACGCGGGGTCGACCGGAAACGGCAACGGTGGCGCCGAGGAAACGCCGGGACGGGCTTGGGAGCGAGGCGGCGCCGGAGGGCCGGTCGGCTAGGGCGGGAGGAGCTCGGGTCGCCGAAAAATTGGATTAGGGCACAGAATTTGAGGAAGATGGTGGTGGAGATGGGAATGGTGGAGGGGTTTAAATAGTATAGGGAAACGGAGGTTACCGGAAGAGGAAGGGGCGGCCGTTCGGGGAGGCCGGCGGTCACCGAAGTGATGGCGGCGGCGGCGGTTTGGAAGAGCTCGGGTCGGAGAAAAACCGAAAGCTCTTCGTTTCTCAAATAGAAAGTTAACAGAGAGATGGAATGAGAAAGGAATTAAATGGGTTTAGTAAAGGCTTTAATGGGTTTGGGCTAAAGAGTTATATAATGGGTTTGTAAGGGTTTTGCTGTTGGGCTATTGGATTTATGGGCTTAAGGCAAAAGGTTAATGGACCTTAAAAAATGGATTGGTTTAAAGATTTAAATATCATTTTCTTTAAGAAAAATTGTAACTAAAATTTTGTAACTCTAAAAATTAATCTAAAATATATTCGGGCTCAGAATTGGGTTCGGGACTAGGCCAGGCAATCAAAAGTCCAAGTTTATTTATTTTGAAATTAATTTTCTATTTAACTAGTAATAATAGTAATTTGAAAAATTAAATTAGCAAACACATATTTAATAAAAAAAAGAAATAAAAATTTTACGGGTTTTACAACCTTCCCTCCTTAGAAAATTTCGTCCTCGAAACTTAAAGGATAGGGTTAGAAATTACCTCAGGTCTCAAATAGATACGGATACTGCTCCCGCGTCTCGTCTTCTCGCTCCCAGGTAGACTCGTCTGGGGAATTGTGTCGCCACATAACCCTGACTATAGGCGTCACAGAGTTTCTGGTTTTCTTCTTGCCTCTGTCTAAAATTGTCACTGGCTTCTCTACCACTGTAAGGCTAGGTCCAATCTCCAGCTCCGAATGGTCCAAGATGTGGCTCAGATCCGGAATGTAGCGTCTGAGCTGTGAAACGTGAAAGACGTTGTGCACACCCTCAAGATTAGTTGGTAGAGCTAATCAGTATGCTACTTCTCCAATTCGGCTCAAAACTTCGAATGGGCCGATGTATCTGGGGCTCAGCTTTCCTGCTCTGCCAAATCTGATAGTTCCTCTGGTAGGGGAGATCTTGACAAAGACACCATCTCCTGCTTCGAACTCTAGTGGTCGACGACTGCTATCGGCCCAATGCTTTTGTCTGTCTTGGGCAATCCTGAGCTTGTCTCTAATCACCTTTACTTTCTCTGCTGCATCGGTCACCATCTCAGGTCCAAGCAATACCTTTTCTCCTATGTCGTCCCAAGCAAGTGGAGTACGACAATAACGTCCATAGAGTGCTTCAAACAGAGTCATACCGATGCTAGCTTGGTACCTGTTCTTGTAGAAGAACTTTACCAAATGCAAGTGGTCCTCCAAAGACCCTCCAAATTCCAAGATGTAAGATCTCAGCATGTCTTCTAGCGTCTGGATGGTTCTCTCCGATTGTCTGTCAGTTTGGGGATGACAGGCGGTGCTGAACTTCAATTGTGTTCCCAAACTGTCATGCAAACTCTTCCAAAAGTAAGAGGTAAATCTAGTATCTCTGTCAGATACGATACTTACCGGAACCCCATGAATTCGATAGATATGCTGTATGTACAGTGCTGCCAACTTCTCGATGGATAGACCAACCTTGAAGGGGATAAAGTGAGCTGACTTTGTTAGTCGGTCCACAATAACCCAAATGGCATCCTTCTCTCCTTGGGATCGAGGCAGTCCCGACACAAAGTCCATCGTTATGTGTTCTTATTTCCACTCCGGGATGTCTAGCGGCTGCAACAGTCCTGCTGGTATCTGTCTGCTGGCTTTCACTTGTTGACAAATCAAGCATCTAGCAACAAATCTGGATACATCCTTCTTCATTCCATACCACCATACAACAGTACGCATATCCATATACATTTTATTAGCTCCTGGATGTATGGAATACTGCGACTGGTGCGCTTCTTGTATCAGCTCATTCCTCAGTTTGCCAGTTTGTATGCAAAGCCTCGTACCATGCCTCAATGCTCCATCACTGGCGATTGAGAATCCTTCAAGTGTTCCTGCCAATACTTGATCTCTGAGTTTGCAAAACGTTTCGTCTTGAAATTGTGTTTCCTTGACTTTGTCTATCAGACTTGAACGCACTTGCAACTGCATCATTGATGATTCAACTCCTGGTACAATTTCTTCTCTTTCCAGCTTCTTCATTTCCTCTTCAGGCAGTACAATCTCCAATCCAAGCTTTTCTACGTCTTCCAGCAAATGCTGCTCCTTGGTCAAAAATATCGCCATCGGGTATCGACTAAGTGCATCTGCAACTACATTAGCCTTACCCGGATGGTACTGCAGGTCGATGTCGAAATCTTTTATCAGCTCTAGCCATCTCCTCTGTCGCATGTTCAGCTCCTTCTGAGTGAAAACATATTTAAGACTTTTGTGGTCTGTAAATATTTCCACTCTCTCTCCATAGAGGTAGTGCTTCCATAACTTCAAAGCAAATATCACCGCTGCGAGCTCCAAATCATGTGTGGGATAGTTCTTCTTATGAGTCCGTAATTGTCTAGATGCGTAAGCAATTACTTTTCCATGTTGTTGAAGAACACAACCCAATCCTTTACCAGAAGCATCACTGTAGATTGAGAAACCGCCGGTACCTGCGGGTAACGCAAGTATCGGTGCCGTTGTAAGTCTCTTCTTCATTTCCTCAAATGCTGCCTGGTAAGCTTCAGTCCACACAAATTATTCGTTCTTTATTGTGAGCTTCGTCATTGGCTCAGCAATACTGGCGAAGTCCTTCACAAATTTCCGGTAGTAGCCAGCTAAGCCCAGAAAACTTCTGATTTCAGCAACTGAACTTGGTGTACTCCACTTCTCAATGGCAGCTATCTTCTTTGGATCCACCGAAATTCCTTCTCTTGTGACAACATGGCCCAGAAAATCCACCTTGTCTAAAAAGAATTCACATTTATATAGCTTACCGTAGAGCTTCTCCTTCCTTAAGGTTCCCAGAACTTTTCTCAAGTGCTCTTCATGCTCTTCTTCGGTCTTCGAGTAGATCAAGATGTCATCAATGAAGACAACAAACTGATCCAGATATTCATAGAAGACCTTGTTCATAAGGTTCATGAATACTGCAGGGGCATTCGTCAATCCAAACGGTATGACCAAAAATTCATACTGGCCATATTTGGTGTTGAACGCCGTCTTTGGGATATCCTCCTTCCTGACCTTGATTTGGTGGTAGCCAGATCGAAGGTCTATCTTCGAGAACACCTTAGCTCCACTGAGTTGAACAAACAGGTCATCGATCCGGGGCAGAGGGTACTTGTTCTTGATGGTGATGTTGTTCAGCGCCCGGTAGTCGATGCATATTTGTACAGTCCCGTCCTTCTTGGGTATGAACAAGACAGGTGCTCTCCAGGGTGAGGCTCCATCTCTGATAAATCCAAGGGCCTTCAGCTCATTGATCTGGTCCTTCATTTCCTTGGCCTCCTTAGGGTTGACTCTATAGCATCCCCGAGAAATAGGGGCAGAGCCGGGAACTAGATCGATGGTGAATTCTACATCTCGATCCGGGGGTAATACTGGAAGACTATCAGGGAATACATCCATGAATTCTGCTATGATGGGGTGAGGAGGTCCAGGTTCTTCGGTGATAGAGGAGTAAGTAATACCCTCCATATCTTCCGGAGCTCGAGAGATTTCAAACTCCGGCTCTCCAGGTGGGCTGAAGACTACACAACCTCTGTGACAATCTATCAGCGCATGCTGCTTACTTAACCAGTCCATTCCTAGGACTATATCATAGTTAGGTAAGGGCATCACAAGTAAGAGTGCTAAGAAATTGTGTCCTGGGATAGTTATAGGGCAATTACAGGTCTCAGTAATAGGTATGGGTCCACCACCGGTCATAACTCTACATATCTTTTTGCTAAATCCCGTAACTAGGTGGTGTGCAGAGATGAATTTTGATGATATAAAACTATATGATGCACCCGAATCAAATAATGCTAAAGCAGGATGTGAATGCACATAAATGAAACATGTGATGACATCAGTGGTAGGTTCCTGCTCTGGCTCTTGCTCCTCTGCTGTTAGAGCAAAAGCTCGTCCAGTCTTCTGTTAGTGTTGCCCAAATTGTTGTTGCTGAGTAGGTAGAGGAGCCTTCTGCTGTGTAGTTCCAGCCCGGTTAAATGCCGTAGGGCAGTCCTTCACTTGGTGGGTGGCAGACCCACAAACTAGGCAGTGTCCTAGCCTCTTCCTGCAGATGTTCGACTGATGTCCTGGCCTCTTGTAGAAATCGCAGACAGGAATCTGCTTCTGAGGCGCTCTGTCATTGGTCCTCGCCTGATGGTGCTGGTAGTGGTGGTGAGAAGGCATGTTGTTATTGTTGTGGTTGGGCCTCTTCTGGTTATTCTGGAAGTTGCTAGTTCCAGAATATTCCCTTTTTGAACGAGTAGGCTGACTCTTCTCTATATCCTGAGCTCGTATTAAGATCCTCTCATATGTCTTGGTGCCGCCTGCGATCACAGGAGTGCGAATCTCTTTCCTCAGTCCATACCTGAATCTTTCAGTACGATCGGCGGGGTCAGCAACCAAGTTCTTAGCAAAGCGACTAAGTTGACCAAACTCTGTCGTATATTCTTCAACAGTCATGTTCCCTTGCTTCAGATTCTGGAACTGTCTTTCCATTTCCCGCAACTCTGATGTTGGAAAGAACTTCCTGCGGAACAACCTCTTGAAGGTGTTTCAGTCAAGCTGCATGTCCTGGAGTTGGGGTTCATTTCGATACCAGGTGCTGGCTACATCTAGCAGTTAAAGTCCCATAGCTTCAACTTGAAGGTCATCAGGAAGTCGAGCAACGCTGAGGAGACTCTCCATGCTCTCGAGCCACTCGTCAGCATAGATAATTCCCTCGGTTCCCTTGAAAGGTTGAGGGCCCAGCTTCTTGAATTTCTCAACATCTCGGACTTTAGCAGGCCTTGGTTCAGATTGAGCAGCTTCTCCTCTCTCCAGTATAGCCATAGCCACATTGTGGGCATTCTCCATGCCTTCTTTCATAATCGTTGTCTGTTCGCGATGAGCTTCAGCTTGAGTTCTCTGTGCCTCAAGCACTCCTCGTAGCAGGCCTACGAGGTCGGTAGGGTTCACGGGTACTGGTGGGGCAGTTGGATCGGGCACCACTGTAGGGGCTTGCTGTTCAATCTGGGAAGACGTAGGATCTAACACTTGAGTTGTAGTGTAAAATCTACGGGGTACTGGTCATTATGGGGATGATTGGTCAGCTGCCGGGGTGTAGGGTCCGGACTCGATTGTGGAGGTGGGGTGTGATCAGGTGATGACAACCCATCGCCAGCAGTGTTGGTCTTGTCTGTGGCCATACTCTGGAAGGTTTAGGATTGCAAAACGTAATCAAGGTAGCCTACCAGTCTATAACAAACAAACAAATTATTTATAATATATTTCGGTCCTATGTTGTGACAAATCAATGTTCTAGTGTTCTAAATGTTTCTAGATATGTTTACCTAAGTTGTTGATCAGACCTGCATGGGCCACCACTAAAAATATGTCACGACCCGGTCCCAAATTGTTGGGTCGAATCGGATCATGCCCAGCCTGCACCGTTGTGAGACGGCGGCAGTAAGCTGTATCCAAATGCAGGTAATCACAACAACACAATATATATTTTGCCACAACATCTAAACTTCGAATATTAAAACTTGTCCAACAAAGGTTCATTTAATACATCAGATAAAATAAAAATTGTCTTTTATTTAAACATTAAAACTAAAAGGAAAATCATCATCTAGGAAGTTGGCTCATCAGCCTCAGGATCAACATCTTCCAAGTGGTAATCTGGAAGCACTGCAGGGTAGAGCACCGGATCATAATAGCTATTAATCAATATCTCTGCCTCATCAATGGAACCTATTGGGGGTGGGGGATCCAGTCAAGAAAGGAGCAAAGTACAATTATAAAAATTTAACAATTCAACTAATAATTAGAAATTTGTAATTTAAACAGTTTAAATACTTGAACAATATTTTCCAGCAATTTTTCACAATTGAAAATAATGTGATTTGAGTATGTAATGCTTATGACCGACTTGGGTTGTACAATTGTATCCTAGTGATACGATATGGCCTATCCCCGTGGATAAGAGGGGTAAGCTCGCACAATCAATATGCAATATGAGGGGTATTGGTCATAATACACTACATTACTCCCCTAATCCAACAATCAATAACAATCAATACTTTAGGAGAGAGTTCGTGTAGCAATGTGGTTTAATCTTGCAATATTACAATTATTAACTAAATTGAAAAATAAACACAACCGTACTTGCCTTTGTTTATGACTGGGTTTGAAGAGTCGGTTCCGGAAAGAAAATCAGACTTGTCCTCGAAATCCTACATTGAGAATCCCGACTTAGCATAAATGAGGAAACCATATCTAGGTGTGCTAGTTACAATCTCTAAAATTTGATCCTAGTCAAGTTTTAGGTCATTTACAAAATCTACCAGAACATGTTTATCGGTGTGAGTTATTAATTTACGAAGGAAAAGTCAATTTAATATTTATTGGAAAAATTTGTATTTTCTGATTATTTGACAAAACTTTGTACTTTGTAATATATATAAAAATTAGGTTTTTAATAAGAAAAACATGAATTTGTTAAATTACAAACTTGTAATTTTCCAAGTTATTTATTGTGAGAAGAATGATATTAATAAATATTTATTTAACATCTTACGCGTTTACGTCAAATCAACAACCAGAAAAGAAATAAAAACTACACTACATTATTACAGGCCACAAAAAATAAAGATAAAAAGCTGGGCTTATGTCCTTACAATTATTTACATAAATGAATTAAAATAAGAATGGTAAACTAAACGCCGGGAAGCAGTCCATTCAGCATGCCGAGGCCCTGCACCAAAATACTCTAGGCCAGTAACACGTTCTAAGAAAATATAATTAATATTAAATATATAATAAAGGAAGGGTCTCAGACTTGGTCCAAAGGTCATGTTTGCAAATAGCTAATGCCTCAACGTCCGGAACAATGCCGGTTTCGTTTGCATTTCGCTAAGGGCCCATTGACCGATACGGTCGTCGCTTGGAAAAGTAATCGGAATTCAAATCAACAAAAAACCAGTTTAGAATTTAGAAATTTTATAGAAAACCCTTTTAAAATATTTTTCTGAAAATTTGAGCAGCATTCCCTCTGTATTTGGGACAACCCAATACTGGGAATTTGTGCCAACAACACGCAAATAATATTCCAACCAGGGAAGTAACCCATGAATTCATTTCCACCAATAATATTAAAACCCGAAAATAATATCGAACCCGAAAATATACATCCACTGCACGTTTCCAGTACTCGAAAAATCGAAGTTACTCAGAAACCCGAAAATATCACAGAAGCAAACCAACAGAATTTCTCAAAACCAATCTACAGAATATTTCCGAAACATAACTCGGAATTTCCGAGAAGCCACGGGAAACGAAAACCACAAAAACATAATAGTTCGGAAATTCCGAAACTAACAGAAGATCAAAACCAACAGAACTTAATTTCTCCAAAACGTAACCAACCACAGCACACACTTACAACCAAAAAGGACTTCGAAAATTTCCGAAATCGAATTCGTCTAAACCGAATCCCGCAACGGGATCGGGGAACCAAAATCATCATCGACTCGGGAGGGACGAACTACTGAGATTATCATAATTTACCCAATATCCGTTGGTCGGGGAGCCGCGGGATAATCTCGGGAATAGAAATGGGACAACGGGATCGAACGGTGAGCGGTTCATGGGGCCACACGAGGACTTGTCAGAAACAGGGACTTGCCGGGCAGCAGCCGTACGCGGTCGGGAAGCGGCGCGCAGGGGCGGCCGACCACGCGAGGTCGACCGAGAATGGCAACGGTGGCACCGGGGAAACGCCGGAAGGGATGCTGGAAAGGGGTCGGCCGGGACTAGCCTAGGAGCGGGGCGGCGCCGGAGGGCCGGTCGGCTAGGGCGGGAGGAGCTCGGGTCGCCGGAAAATTGGATTAGGGCACAGAATTTGAGGAAGATGGTGGTGGAGATGGGAATGGTGGAGGGGTTTAAATAGTAGAGGGAAACGGAGGTTACCAGAAGAGGAAGGGGCGGCCGTTCGGGGAGGCCGGCGGTCACCGGAGTGATGGCGGCGGCGGCGGTTTAGAAGAGCTCGGGTCGGAAAAAAACCGAAAGCTCTTCGTTTCTCAAATAGAAAGTTAACAAAGAGATGGGATGAGAAAGGAATTAAATAGGTCTAGTAAAGGCTTTAATGGGTTTGGGCTAAAGAGTTATATAATGGGTTTGTAAGGGTATTGTTGTTGGGCTATTGGATTTATGGGCTTAAGGCAAAAGGTTAATGGACCTTAAAAAAAATGGATTGGGTTTAAAGATTTAAATATCATTTTATTTAGAAAAAATTGTAACTAAAATTTTGTAACTCTAAAAATTAATCTAAAATATATTCGGGCTCAGAATTGGGTTCGGGACTGGGGTAGGCAATCAAAAGTCCAAGTTTATTTATTTTGAAAATAATTTTCTATTTAACTAATAATAATAGTAATTTGAAAAATTAAATTAGCAAACACATATTTAATAAAAAAAGAAATCAAAATTTTACGGGTTTTACAGAATAAGATTCCCAGGGGTCATCTCTGGAATCTACCAAGAGTTCCTAATATGTGACTGAGTACCAAAATCATAAAATATTCCATGACTCAACCTTAATCCTAGGGCAGGCTCGCAGTAGTACAGATAAGCTCAAGTACTACCACGACTTCGCATTAATTGCAAAGATTGACCTGCATGGGCCACCACTAAAAATGTGTCACGACCCGCACCTGGATATACGGGTACGAATATGTGGGCCACGCCCAGCCTACGCCACAATATCGGCGGTAGAGTGTTGTCAAGTACCCGATACTAACTACAATATATAAAGATCCATAACTAGAAATGTACTCATGTCACATCACGAAAATTAAGGAAGATAAGACAAGAATAATAATAATATCTCTAGAATAACTAGAATCTACAAGGATCATATGAGACAAGAACAAAACAGAGGAAAACAATAACAAACTAAATAACTACCAGACCTAGAACTCCTGAGAGATAACTCACGGTAAAGAATACCGAGAATCACCCCAGCTAGCAACATCCTGTAGTCCAATACTGAGGGCACAACAACTCCTAAAATATTATCAACATATCCAGTCAGGATGGAACGAGCACAAATCTCAAGCAACAGTTCTAGTTAGACGATATTGAATATGTAACAGTAAATAGAGAGAATATACAAGAAATCATGAAATGTACATGTGAGTATCCTGGCAAGGTAAGCTGTAAATCTAGAGCCAGAACAAGGCAAGTAAAACTGATCATGGCATATACAAGAATCAAGAATCATCTATCTAGGTGTGTGAGTAATAGCTACAACATATGGTCGGCTTAGGAACTTGCACAATAGTAACAGGCCTGGCTAACCATACGTGGGGTGTATGATCAACACTCACAATCAATAGGTGCACAAGGGGTGCACAATAGGCTTTGACCACATATCTACACTAATACTTCCCGTTCCCGACTAGTATAGTGGATCAAACCATGACACATCATGACACGCGATTCTCTGAGAGGGTAGCTAGCCTTCGCAGGAATCGTGTCTGTACAATGTATCATGCCCCGCTCCCGTAGGAGCGATCGTCCTCGCTAAGGCATGATGCCGCACGAGCCTAGATTGCGCTCGTGCAAGGCAGGTTCCATAACGGCCGATTTCAGCGGCTGCGACGAGATCGTCGCACAGAAGTCCCATGCAGAGACATTGAACATGCAGCAAAAATTTAGAACAAACACAAGTTATTCAACAGAAAGCTCTTTATTGATATTGGAACAAAGATTTACAAAAGGTGCAAGGCCAAGATTACAAGTCTCTCAAGCTCACTCTTTTCACATTATAAGTCACTCAGCTCTCTCTCATCTCTCAATTACAAGTTTTGAGCCAACGGAAGCTTCGGAAGGCGACGTCCATACATTATGTCCCGTATAAGTCTTTACTCCATGCGGCCGCAGGCTTCGAATCGCCAAGGAACTCCCTGCCTCGACGCATCCAAGCGAGCTTCGTGCCACGAGCTTCTACATGTACCTGCACATAAAAACTATGTGGATGTCAGTACTCAACTGTACTGGTGGAATGAGCTCCTCGCCCACCCATATAAAACCAACATATTTGATTTACTTCGTGCAACATAGTCCCTTTAGATTGTCTTTCTAATCTTGCCTTAGGATCAGTTTTAGGACCGACGCCTTGGTCTATTTCGTGCCTCAATACCATTCCGTGCTTGCAACAACAACGTTAGCCCATACCTTGCCTCTAGACCCTTTTCGTGCCAACAACGTTAACCTATCAAGTCGTGTTTGCCTTTCGACCAAAAATCATAGACGCAACTATACGATGAGACTCCATTTCCGTGTGACCGTGCTACCTCCTTCATTGTGCCGTGTCTCGCCACTCAATGTGACTTAACCATGTCGTCGCCTCGTGGCCCTTGCTATTTTTTTCACCAACTGACCCAATCAAGACTTCTGAACTTATGTTGACCCACTTTGCCTTGCGACGGTTCCTGACTTAAACTTCAGACAACTCAGATCCAACAAATACAACTTATATGCCAAGACTTACGACTCGACGCCACACCTATGTGCCAAGCATGTCGCCTATGTTGAAGCCACATCTAAGGCCCTAAGCATCATGTTCTAACTTGTACACACCTTCGACTCAACTCAATTCCAAAGGCATACGTGCGGATAGCCGCCATTTTGCCGACATCTATATGAACACGGGTTACTGGCATGACAAGCCATCCTGGACTATAGCTGGCGTATAGGATGGTCCGGTCATCGCAAGTAGCTAGCCCCGATGAGCGTCTACCGAATACCTGTTGCCTCTACCTGGCACAGCTATACTTGTTTCCTCCTAGGCCGGATCGGTCCTGAGGCCCCAGGTTGTCGATCCGAGGAAACCGCGAAAGAGTGGGACGGTACTTGTAATGTCTTAGGTCGACCGGCATAACTCTGCCAAACTTAACTTTGCAACAACTTAACGAGCAAAGGCTGCGTCAAACTTTGCCTTAACGGATCGTGCCGTACACGCATCCAACTTAAACGACCAAGTACCGGAATGCTGAGATGGACTAGGCCAGCTACACCGTATGAGGTATATAAACGTCATACGGCGATCGTGGCTGTCAAGAGACAAGGGGGTGCATGCTACAATCAGGTCTCCTATGGTCCCACAGAGCATCTATGTCTCATTCAATCAAAACAAGAAACAGTAAATAATGATCATATAAGACAAAGCAGTAAGGCGTCCCCGACGCTTCATCAAAATGATTCATGAGTCTAGCTATACAAAATGATGAGCTAGTTCCGAGAGTCTATAGTACATAACTATAGTCAGCTGCAGTCTGATTTAATTACAATTATGCAAAGGAAACTAGTATCCAGAACTGCCAACTAAAGTACAAAATAGAAGATATCAGAGCAGTGAAGAAGAAACCCACTCATGGCCTCTGGTGCCCATACTCCTGGTGTGCACCATTGTTCGGGTGGAAGGCTGGATCCTCTGGAGCTGCTACGAGATCTGGCCAAACAAAACCAGCGGGGTTAGGCCCCGAATAGCAAGTACCACAATGGAGCACAAAAGAGTGAGATAAAACCCAAGCATAATAATAAGACCTAATTCATGAGTTATAGGCTTATACCACATCATCAAGACAATACGACACCCTTACAACCAAACAAGGACAAACGGTGTCAATATCATGCCGAGATAAGATATATCCTATAACCATGGGCAGGTGAATGGCTTTTGATTCGCGACTTCGATCCATAGCCTATCGCAGCACAATAGCCCAACCCAACAACCAAACAAGGACATGGGTTGGACCACGCACCACGATAGTCCACGTTCCTCAGTTGCTAACAGAAAAAAACATATCACAAAATAAGTCAGCTTACAAGCGGCTAATCATTTCTACGGCTCTCTATGATTTGTCTGGATTATCCCAGTAATGCAATATATAGGAATCCTCAGTTCGTGTCAACCCAGCAGGGCTAGCCAAACCATATAATATACATATACACATAGCACTGTGATTATGCATCGGTCCCCCGCAAGGCCACCGTGCTAAAACGTTTAACACATAGCACATAGGAGTCGGATATAGTCATCCACTATAAGCGGATGAAACTGTATCCGTGGTGGCCAATCCGATACGCCAGGGCTGGACCTAGGGTGGCTAGTATGGCACGATCTCGGGATTCCGTTCCCATCCAATGCATCTACCAAATTAAGTTGCTTAGATTAGCCCTATCTTGATATGGAATTACATGTCGTGGTCACATGGTCATCTTTCTATATGTCGTACCATAGTACGTGTACCTTAAGTATGAATCCACATCGGCCCGATCTAGATCCATGCTTAGTGTAATGCATCAAACATCAATCATTATACCACGATACTATTACTGACCAATTACCATGACTGTACTGGAAGGTACACATGTATTGACATATAACACGAATGATCACTTAGCATGTAGAGTCACACCTCAATGCACTCATTAAATGGCACCGCAGTGCATACTAATATTGTATCTCAATACACACTTAGAATATGTACCAGCACGTATACAGGTAATCAGGTCACGAACATGGTCAAGTCAGGAAGTCACTCGGACTCCTCGTGACATAAAAGTCACATGTGAATTCAGGTTAAAGTGAGACATGAAGATCCTTGAAGCCAATACAAAGATCTACAACTTTCATGTTGGGAGTTGGAAGAAATTCTGGCCACAAATCAGTCAAATAGGGCTTAAAACAGCCAAAAATAGCCAAAATATGCACTATACGGCACTATTCAAGCCATGCGACACTATTCATCCTGTCATCTTATATGGCACTATGTAAGCCTGCGATACTATTTATTTCATACGGCTGCGGTACTATTCATTTTATGCGGTTGCGGCACTATTCATCCATACGGCTACGGCACTATTCATTCCATGCGGCTGTGGCACTATTCATTCCTGCAGTACTATTCATCTCATGCGGCTGTGGTACTATTCATCTCATGCGGCTGCGGCACTATTCATCTCATGCGGCTGTGGCATTATTCATTCCTGCGGCACTATTCATCTCATGCGGCTGCGGCACTATTCATCTCATACGACTGCGGCACTATTCATTCCTGCGACTGCGGTACTATTCATGCGGTACTATTCATGCAGCACTATTCATCGTCGCTGCCAAAACCAGGGCAGATGACATAGAAAATGTCCAAATATTGTTTTGGCCATAACTTCCTCAAAACAAGTCGAAATCTAACTTTTCAAAGGTCAAAATTGGGTACAATTGAATTCCCTACAACATAGGACCATTAGTTTTAGAAAACAACCAAGTTTGATAGATCAAAACCATGGAAATCCATAAAACCCTAGTTATAGAAACTTAGATCTACACCAAACTAGCCATTAAAATCAAAAACTCCAATAACTAAACTTGTAGAGAATGAAGAGAAGAACAATATCGACAAATAATATCTAAGAAAAATCAAGAAATGAAAAATGCAAGAATCTCTCCATTTGGTGCAAGATGTACTTGCCTAAGGATGGTGGTTGAGGAAAATAAATAGAAGAGTGAATGAGGAGAGAGAGAGAGAGGAAGAGAAAATATATAGGGGTTGGGTTGGCTCAAAGAAACCCTAAGCTTAAGCATGCTCTTAACCATGTGACTAATGACATATTAATTGCTACATGATACAACTAATTAAATTAATTAAATTAAATTCTAACCACAACACGATTCAGAAATCCTATCATCGAAACAGTGAACCACGCCTACAACCAAACAAGGACAAGGGGTGGCACACTAATCTGTGACGAGATACTATTCCATGCCATGGCCAGTTACAAATATAGGATATATGCAATAAAGATACAGGTGCCAGATATCATATACATGAAAAATCAAAAATTTACGTATTCCGGGAATGGGGAGTGACAACATGCTTTATGAAGCATTCATGCGGGCGACGCCTATGACTTAGCTACGATCATAACTTCGCCTACTCAACCCACTTTCCTTCTTCCAAGCCACGAGACGAAGGATCGAGTGTCATTTTTAAAGCACACAGTGCACCAACTCTAAACCGACCGTTGGACCTTTCTATATTCTAACTCAATTCGACCCGTCGAGATTATTTCCTTTAGCTATGTGAATTCGTCTCTTTTATTATCAAGCCTACTTGTGCAAGTTAAAAACATGCGATTTATTATGTGAAGGATAAGATGAGACAAGTTCACCGAAACTACCCCACCTCAGCGATGTCTTCGAGTCGCCGTTGTAAGGCCAAGTCCGAACGCCGTTGGCGTTTCGATTCCTCCGATTGACTGAGCAGGACGGGGCACTACATCATACACCACTCAGAAAAAGTTTCGTCCTCGAAACTAACTGAGTACACTTAGGGGTGAGCATTCGGTTTATTCGGTTCAAACCGAACCGAATAAGCAAAAACCGAATTGGACCGAAACCGAATAAGCAAAACCGAAACCGAACCAAATTGGTCAATAACCGAACCGAACCAAACCGAATTAAATCGGTTCGATTTTCGATTTATTCGGTTTTTGGGTTTTTTTGTGTATTTTTTTGTTAATATATATAATAACTAAATATACCGAGATATATTCAGTATATACCTATAACATACACCTATATATATTTAGTATATACCTATAATTAACACACACACACACACACACACATATATATATAAACTAAATTTTCTTATTCGGTTTTCGGTTTTGGACCGAAACCGAATTCCAAAACCGAAACCGAATAAGAAAATTTAGTATTTTCAAAACCGAAACCGAACCAAATTTTTTTAAAACCGAACCGAATTCCTTATTCGGTTCGGTTTTCGGTCCAAAACCGAATAATGCTCACCCCTAAGTACAATTATCGACTTATCACTTTACTCAACATTCAAGAACTTTCGTACACACTACGCCTATGCGTTTCCCAAATTCAAGCCACGCTCGTGCTACTATCAATCTTTTCTTCAATCCGATTTCATAATCCTTGACACTTTTCCATTCCTCAAGTCTCACTTGATTCAACGTATCACTTAGTTGGATCATGCACATATTTTAGTGTCACGTCCCAGTACCGGAATACTGAGATGGACTAGGCCAGCTACACCGTATGAGGTATATAAACGTTATACGGCGATCGTGGCTGTCAAGATACTAGGGGGTGCTTGCTACAATCAAGTCTCCTATGGTCTCACAGAGCATCTATGTCTCAATCAATCAAAATAAGAAGCAGTAAATAATGATCATATAAGACAAAACAGTAAGGCGTCCCCGACACTTCATCAAAATGATTAATGAGCCTAGCTATACAAAATGATCAGCTAGTACCGAGAGTCAATAGTACATAACCGTAGTCAGCTGCAGTCTGATTTAATTACAATTATGTAAAGGAAACTAATGTCCAGAACAACCGGCTAAACAGGTGCCGGTGGCTAAACGCCAAGTACAAAATAGAAGATATAAGAGCGGTGAAGAAGAAACCCACTCATGGTCCTTGGCGCCCATACTTCTGGTGTACACCATTGTTCCGGTGGAAGGCTGGATCCTCTGGCGCTGCTACGAGATCTGGCCAAACAAAACCAGCGGGGTCAGCCCCGAATAGCAAGTACCACAAGGGAGCACAAAAGAGTGAGATAAAACCCAAGCATAATAATAAGACCTGATTCACGAGTTATAGGCTTATACCATATCATCGAGACAATACAACACCCTTACAACCAAACAAGGATAAACGGTGCCAATATCATGCCGAGATAAAATATATCCTATAACCATGGGCAGGTGAAAGGCTTCTGATTTGCGACTTCGGTCCATAGCCTATCGCAGCACAATAGCCCAACCCAACAACCAAACAAGGACATGGGTTGGACCACGCACCACGATAGTCCATGTTCTTCAGTTGCTAACAGAAGAAAATATATAACAAACAAGTCAGCTTATAAGCGGCCAATCAATCCCACGACTTTCTATGATTTGCCTGGGTTATCCCAGTAATGCATATATAGAAATTCTCAGTTCGTGTCAACCCAGCAGGGCTAGCCAAACCATGTAATATACATATACACATAACACTTTAATTATGCACCGGTCCCCCGCAAGGCCACGATGCTAAAATATTTAACACATAGCACGTAGGAGTCGGATATAGTCATCCACTATAAGCGGATGAAACTGTATCCATGGTGGCCAACCCAACACGCCAGGGCTGGACCTAGGGTGGCTAGTATGGCACGATCTCGGGATTCCGTTCCCACCCAATGCATCTACCAAATTAAGTTGCTTAGATTAACCCTATCTTGATAATGGAATTACTTGTCGTGGTCATATGGTCATCCTCCTATATGTCATACCATAGTACGTGTACCCTAAGTATAAATCCATATCGGCTCAAGGAGTCCCAAATCTAGATCCATGCTTAGTGTAATGCATCAATCATTATACCACGATACTATTACTGACCAATTACCATGACTGTACTGGAAGGTACACATGTATTGACATATAACACGAATGATCACTTAGCATGTAGAGTCATACCTCAATGCACTCATTAAATGGCACCGCAGTGCATTACTAATATTGTATCTCAATACACACTTAGAACCTGTACCAGCACGTATACAGGTAATCAGGTCAGGAACATGGTCAAGTCAGGAAGTCACACGGACCCCTCGTGACATAAAAGTCACATGTGAATTCAGGTTAAAGTGAGACATGAAGATCCTTGAAGCCAATACAAAGATCTACAACTTTCATGTTGGGAGTTGGGAGAAATTCTGGCCACAAATCAGTCAAATAGGGCTTAAAACAGCCAAAATAGGCACTATACGGCACTATTCAAGCCATGCGACACTATTCATCCTGTGGTACTATTCATCTTATACGGTACTATGTAAGCCTGCGGCACTATTCATCTCACTTGACTCGTATAATCAACTTGACACCGTGGGTGTTCCTGCTTGCTTACTTATGCAATCCACTTGTCTTGTCTTGTATCATGTCTAGGACGTGACTCCCTGGTTCCCACGGTCAGGGATTCATACTGAATATGGATTAGGCTAATGACTAGATCAAACTATAGTTCATGGAGAATTTCCAGTCACAGTCAATCTCGTTATCTGGGCGCTCTTAATTGGACTTGTAGTTTGCCGACGAGTATAGCACATTTCCAGCGCACTGTCATGTGTTGCACCCTCTAAGTCACCTAAGGGTATATTGTCTCCGGGGCAATGTACCCAACCATACTCTCAACCCGCGGAAGGATAACTGGATGGTCTGCAGGGCTTGGGACTGGGAATTTCTCATTACATCTTGTTAGTAATTAGGCTTGTGATAACCCTAGTTAGTTAAAGTAGTAAGCCGTAGTAATTGCTTGGCCGCTTGTGAATGGATGATGTCTAGCCCTGTCTAGTCCCTGTACCCTGGTACCCCTGAACATGATTGTTTTACTTGCTTCAACAATAATTGGGTAGCGACAAGGAGCTATTCAGGCGAAAGGTTACAACCCCGGTCCTTGTTTGGTTTACGGGTTGTAATCTGGCTCCCGGAATGGTTCCACGTCCCTAGTCGTTTATTGTCCTGACGTGCTCTTTATTACTTGTACTTTTCTTTCATTTTCTTATGTTCTGATATGCTGGCTTTTGTTCTTATTTTGCGGCCTCCTTTGTGGCACTTGCTCTTTCTGGGGTTTGACCCAGCTGGTTTTGTGTGGCCAGATTTCGGAGCAGCTTCCGAGGATCTTCCGAACCTCCAGCCCGATGGTGGCGACTAGAAGGAACCCGGGCTACGAGTGGGTTTTCTATTTTGTTTCGCTCACTCTATTGTAAATTTATTCTTTTTAGGCGTTTAGCCGACGAGCACCTGTTAGCTCGATGCACTTTTACTTACTGTCTGCCTACGGGCTGTAAACATGATTAACAAATCCTAGGGTTGATCATGTATGACTTAACTCTTGCTAGTCCTAGCATTTTGTACGACTAGCTTCATGATCAGCTGATATGTAATATTTGGGACGCCTTTTATTGTATATTTGGTGGTCAAACATCTTGTGATTATATTATTTGTTTGAGAATGAGACAGTGGGCTTGACCTTAAGAGACTGTTGGCTTGTAGTAAACCCTCATATCTAGACAGCCGTGACCGTATAGCGAGATGGACTTCATTTCAATATACGTATCTGGCTATGTTCGCCCCCCCTCTCCAGTATTCTGGTTCTGGGGTGTGACATGGTTTAAGTGGTGGCCCATGCAGGTCTTGTCAATCAAGAAATGTGAGGGTTTACCGAATAGATGTCTCAATCAGTATTCGCCCTTGATCTCCGCCCGTATTTTCAAATCCCTGGAATTCTTGCCCTGATTATATGCTTGTATCGTTGATCTGTCCTGGTCCTTCCTTATTGTTTCTCTGTGTCGTCTTCCTCAGCGGCACTGTACCTAACCCTGCCGATCAGCAAGGTGGAGCACTTCATGTGGACCAGCTACCAGGAGATCAAGCCCAGCACTCCGGAGTAGCCTCCAGAGTTGTGCCTACTGGAGGAGAACCCCCAGTTCAGCCTGTTCAGCCTGCCGAGCCGGATGATGGCACCTTGGTAGGTCTCATCAGAACCTTGATAACTTCTCCAGATCACAGAGGAGACGCCTTGTCCCAGACTGTGGCAGATGCTTTGACTAGAGGCGGTCACCCAGGAAACAGCGCGGCCAACAGCTTCAAGCGCCTGAACCCTCCTTTCTTCGACGGCAGCGAGGATACGATTGCCGCGGACGCTTGGCTTCAGGATACCAAGGTGATTCTGGAAGCGGCTAGGATACCTGAGAATGAGAAGGTGGCGGTGGTACGCCTGCAGTTGTTGGACTTAGCTCGCAGTTGGTGGGCAGCGCAAGCCATGGGATTAGTGGCACCCATTGCTTGGGCAGTGTTTAGAGAGAGATTCCAGACGAAGTATTTCGATGCTGTGGCTCGGTACGACCTGCAGACCAGATTTACCAACTTGAAGCAAGGAAGCAGAACAGTCGACAGTTATGCATCTGAGTTTTCTAGGCTCAGTAGGTTTGCCCCCACCTTGGTGGCGACCGAGTTTGATAGGGCCCAGCGGTTCCAGCAGGGACTGCATTTGGAGATATTGTTGGCAGTCGAGCAGTTCGAGCACCAGACGTTCGATGCAGTATTGAGGGCAGCTAGGAGGCATGAGTACACCTTCCAGCGGATCGTGGATAGGACCGGAGGCAGGAAGCGGTCCCACAGTCAGATGCACCAATCATCAGCTCCAGCCCCGGCAGCTAGGGGATTGACCATTGGAACTCCGAGGCGGGCGGCCTCAGTAACGTCGGTTCAACATTCGACCCCGACATACCCGCAGCAGCAGAAGCAGACTTCCGCTATGGGATATTCTCATTGTGGGAAGCCAGGCCATGTAGTGGCAGATTGTCGTAGGGCGCAAGGATTGTGTCTAGCTTGTGGAGCGGCATATCACAAGATAGGAGCCTGCCCGAATAGGGGTAGTTCTTCCTCTTCCAACCTAACCAGTCCATCGGTTAGGGGACCAGCACCCATGCAGCAGCAGCAGTACCCAAGGCCATTGTTACCTCAGGCCCAGGCATTCCAGCAGCAGTGTGCCCAGGCTCCAGTGCAGAGCAGGTAGAGAGGTTTCCAACAGAAGGGACCCGCAGCTAGAGGTCAGGCCATGATGATGGCTATGGAAGAAAAAGTTACACCAGGTGAGGTAGTGGCAGGTACTATTCTCGTCAACTCCTTTCCAGCTTCAGTATTATTTGATTCTGGTGCATCGCATTCATTCATGTCTGCACGATTCGCGACACGGATAGGATTGGAGCCCGAGTCATTATCAGTGAGGCTCAATATACTTACTGGTAATGGTCTTGTGGGGGTAGATCGAGTGTTTTCCTCGTGACGAATCGTAGTTAGCGGTAGAGAGTTTCCCGCTAGATTTATAGAATTCCCTATGGCAGACTATGATGTAGTCTTAGGCATGGATTGGTTGAGGAACCAGTATGCTAGGATAGACTGCCATGTTGGCATAGTTGTTTTCAGCATTCCAGGAGAGCCAGAGTTTTCATTTTTCAGAGGCGCGGTGGAGCCATCTTCTCCAGTATTGCGGATGGCAGTAGCAGCAGTGCAGTTGCCTAGGATAGTGGAAGAGTTTCCAGATGTCTTCCCAGAGGAACTTCCAGGGATGCCGCCAGAGCGGGAGATTGAGTTCACTATAGACTTGATCCCCGGAACAGCACCAGTATCAGAGCGAGTCTACAGAATGGCGCCTTCAGAGTTGGAGATTTTGTACAAGATGATTGAAGAACTCAGGACCAAGGGATTCATTCGTGCAAGTGGATCGCCTTGGGGAGCCCCGATGCTTCTTGTGAAAAAGAAGGATGGTACGTCCAGGTTATGTGTAGATTATCGTACCTTGAACTCAGTGACAATCAAGAACAGATACCCTCTCCCGAGGATAGATGACTTGTTTGATCAACTCAAAGGGGCTTCAGTGTTTTCGAAGATAGACTTGCGGTCAGAATACCACCAGATCAGAGTCAGAGAGCAGGACATCCCGAAGACAGCGTTTAGATCGAGGTATGGACATTGGGAGTTCCTTGTTATGCCCTTTGGAGTGACCAATGCGCCGGCCGTATTCATGGATCTCATGAATCGCATTTTTATGCCTTACCTGGATCAGTTCGTGATCGTGTTCCTAGATGATATCTTGGTCTACAGCAAGAGCGAAGCAGAGCATGAGCAGCATCTCAGAATCGTCCTTCAGACGCTTAGGGAGCACCAGTTGTACGCCAAGTTCAGTAAATACGAGTTTTGGCTCGATCGCATTTCGTACTTGGGTCACATCATTACCCGAGGAGGAGTGGAAGTGGATCCCCAGAAGACTGTGGCTATCGAGTCATGGCCAGTACCTAATTCAGTGGCAGAGGTTCGTATCTTCCTTGGATTGGCCGGCTACTACCGACGATTTGTTTCAGATTTTGCAAGGATTTCAGCGCCGATGATCCAGTTGACTCGTAAGGATGTGCCGTTTGTTTGGACAGCAGAGTGTCAGGAATCATTTGAGAAGTTGAAGCGAGGTTTGATAACGGCTCCGATTCTCACACTTCCAGATGGGACAGGAGGATTCACAGTTTATTGCAACGCTTCAGGCAGAGGATTGGGATGTGTCTTGATGCAGCATGGGAAGGTAATATCTTATGCATCACGCCAACTTCGTGACCATGAGAAGAGTTACCCGACCCACGACTTGGAGCTAGCAGCAGTAGTATTTGTACTTAAGTTGTTGAGGTACTACTTGTACGGAGATAGAGTGGAGATATTTACTGATCACAAGAGCTTGAAGTATGTTTTCACCCAGAAGGACCTTAATATGCGATAGAAAAGGTGGCTCGAGCTACTGGTGGACTACGATGTGGATTTGAGTATCACCCGGGGAAGGCCAACGTTGTAGCAGATGCGTTGAGCAGGAGAGCCGGAGTTTATTTCCTGACGGCGCAACCAGAGTTATTAGCAGATTTTCAGAAGATGGGAATTGAAGTAGTTCTTCCTACCAGCATGGCATTGATGGCCAGTCTACAGGTTCAGTCCAGCATAGTTGAGAGGATCCGGATGGTGCAGTCTACAGATTCCAAGCTTCAGCGGCTCAGAGCAGAGTGTGAGGCAGGAAGAAGGCCAGAGTTATGTATCCATAAAGATGGTACGCTTCGACACGGCACTCGTCTTTGTGTACCCAGTAGAGATATCAGACAGGAAGTCATGGCAGAAGCTCACAGTTCGCAGTATTCTATTCATCCCGGTGGCACAAAGATGTACCGTGATATCCGTCAGCACTTCTGGTGGAATGGCATGAAGAGGGAGATAGCCCGGTTTGTCTCTCGGTGTTTGGTTTGCCAGCAGGTTAAAGCTGAACATCAGAGGTCCGCTGGACTTCTTCAGCCCTTGCCGATTCCAGAATGGAAGTGGGAGCATGTGACCATGGATTTTGTGACTGGATTGCCTAGATCCCCGGCTGGTCGAGATGCTATTTGGGTTATAGTTGACCGGCTCACAAAGGTGGCTCATTTTCTCCCGTTCAGAGTTGGGCAGTCTACGGCTCAGTTGGCAGAGATGTATCTCAAACAGATCGTCAGGCTTCACGGTGTGCCCGTCAGTATCACTTCGGATCGAGATTCAAGGTTTACGTCACACTTTTGGCGTAGCTTGCAAGAGAGTTTGGGAACTCGTCTCCAGTTCAGTTCAGCTTATCATCCGCAGACAGATGTCCAGTCAGAGCGCACAATCCAGACTCTTGAAGACATGCTGAGATCATGTATGCTCGATTTCGGTGGTTCGTGGGAAGATCATCTGCATCTTGTGGAATTCTCGTATAATAATAATTTCCAGGCCAGTATCCAGATGGCTCCGTTCGAGGCTCTGTATGGTAGAAGTGTAGATCCCCGCTAGCATGGGATGATATCGGAGAGAGGCAGATGCTTGGTCCAGAGATGATTGCCCAGACAGTTGAAGTGGTCAGAAGGATCAGAGATCATCTTCGAGTTACCCAAGATCGCCAGCGCCATTGGGCCGATGCTCATCGGCGACCCCTAGAGTTTGCTATCGGCGACCATGTATTCCTTAGGATCTCGCCTAACCGCAGCGTCATTCGTTTTGGCGTACGGGAAAAGCTTAGTCCTAGGTATATAGGGCCTTTCGATATCCTGGAGCGAGTAGGAGATGTATCCTATCGTCTTGCTCTTCCGCCGTTGCTAAGTGAGGTGCATGATGTATTCCATGTGTCCCAATTGCGACGGTACATTCTGGACCCGAGCCATATCCTAGACCATTCAGAATTGGTTGTTGGTACCAACCTTTCGTATGAGGAGAGGCCCGTGTCTATATTGGACCGGAGAGAGAAGATACTCAAGAACAAGACTATTAGTTTAGTCCGTGTTGCTTGGGGTCATCATTCTCTAGGTGAGTCAACGTGGGAGCGTGAGGATGATATCCGATCGCGATATCCCTACCTGTTTGACTCGTAAGGTATAATGTCTTCCTTATGCCTTATATTTTCCATCCCTTACTTGCATGTATGATTGTCTGATTGCTTGCCTGATTATAGCTTGCCTGTGATTAATATAGCTTGTCCTTGTCTCTCTAGCCTCTTAATTAAATTCTGAGGACGAAATTCTTTTAAGGTGGGTAGAGTTGTAACACCCATATCTCGGAATACGTATTTTTGATCAAGCCTGCATGTATCTTGGACCTGTATTTTATTTTCTCAAGATTCTGGCCTGTAATTGTATTTTGGCTCGACTTGCAGATTTTGGTTTTCTCGTAAAACGGGTTTTGGCATGACTTGGTTTTATTTTGTGGAGGAGAATTGGTTTAGTTTGGTTTGGTTTAGTTTGGTTTAATATGCATGGAACACCATAGCCTATGCTCCATCCTCAACACAACACACCCACCTCCATTAAATCCCACCTAACTTTTCTCTCTTATCTTTATTTTTCATTTACTTCTCCATCTCATTCTTCTTCCTTCCTCTACACAACTCACCAACACCCATAGGCAAGTGCACCTTGCCACCATATGAGAATAATATTTTATTTGTTCATTAGCTAGATTAGGCCATGGTGATCAACATTAGAACTTGACATTTTGTGATTTGGAGTCTCCATTGTTCTAGATCTAGGTTTTAACTATTTTCAGATTTATATGGTTTTGATCTATTTTGGTTGGATTTTTGTGGGTTTTGATGCTTCCATGTGGAAGAGAATTCAATTTTACTCAAGTTAGACCTTTGAAAATCTAGATTTGGCTTTGATTTGACAAAGATATAAAAATTTGAATTCTTGGTGTTCTTGGTGTTCTTCTAGGCCTGGAGTAGCAGCCTGCGCTCTTTAGCGCAGTGCTGGACTGCGCAGGCCCTCTCGGCCTGCGCTCTTTAGCGCAGTGCCGACCGCGCAGCTTGCCCTATGGTGAACTGCGCTCAGCCCCATGCGCCAACCATTCCTGCGCACTTCACCCTGCGCAGTCTGCTCATGCGCAATCCACCCTTGTGCAGTTCACTCCTGCGCAATCTGCTCATGCGCAATCCACCCCTGCGCAGTTCACTCCTGCGCAGTCTGTTTATGCACAATCCGACTCATGCGCCATCTGCCCCTGCGCCCTGTGCCCCTGTGCAC
The DNA here is from genome assembly GCA_029216955.1 of Iris pallida. Taxonomy (NCBI): domain Eukaryota; kingdom Viridiplantae; phylum Streptophyta; class Magnoliopsida; order Asparagales; family Iridaceae; genus Iris; species Iris pallida. The sequence goes on along the minus strand of JANAVB010039820.1, from coordinate 2,562,706 downwards.
TTGGCACCCTGCGCAGCTGACACCTGCGCAATCCAACCCCCTGACCCCTTGCGCAATCCATTGGCTCTTGGAGTTTTGGTTTTATTTCTCTAAGCTTGGCTCTTCTATAGCCCTGTATATTGATATTTTATTAGATATTTTACGCCCATTTTATATCCTTACGCCTTTTGTCATGAACTTGATTTTACTTAATATGTTTAGAATGACTATTGTACATGGCATGGTATGACAAGGAACTAGCATAACATGACAGTGACCCGTAGTGGTGCACTCCTGACATGACCAACCTGACATGATAGTGGCCCATCGTGGCACACTCCTGACAAGTACCCTGACATGATTTACCTTGATAACTTGATAGTGGCCCGTGGCGGCGCACTCCTGACTTGACTTGACTTGTAACTTGACTCGTATAATCAACTTGACACCGTGGGTGTTCCTGCTTGCTTGCTTATGCAATCCACTTATCTTGTCTTGCATCATGTCTAGGACGTGACTCCCTGGTTCCCACGGTCAGGGATTCATACTGAATATGGATTAGGCTAATGACTAGATCAAACTATAGTTCATGGAGAATTTCCAGTCATAGGCAATCTCGTTATCTGGGCGCTCTTAATTGGACTTGTAGCTTGCCGACGAGTAGAGCACATTTCCAGCGCACTGTCATGTGTTGCACCCTCTAAGTCACCTAAGGGTATATTGTCTCCGGGGCAATGTACCCAACCATACTCTCAACCCGCGGAAGGATAACTGGATGGTCTGCAGGGCTTGGGACTGGAAATTTCTCATTGCATCTTGTTAGTAATTAGGCTTGTGATAACCCTAGTTAGTTAAAGTAGTAAGCCGTAGCAATTGCTTGGCCGCTTGTGAATTGATGATGTCTAGCCCTGTCTAAGTCTTGTCTAGTCCCTGTACCCTGGTACCCCTGAACATGATTATTTTACTTGCTTCAACAATAATTGGGTAGCGACAAGGAGCTATTCAGGCGAAAGGTTACAACCCCGGTCCTTGTTTGGTTTACGGGTTGTAATCTGGCTCCCGGAATGGTTCAACGTCCCTAGTCGTTTATTGTCCTGACGTGCTCTTTATTACTTGTACTTTTCTTTTATTTTCTTATGTTCTGATATGCTGGCTTTTGTTCTTATTTTGTGGCCTCCTTTGTGGCACTTGCTCTTTCTGGGGTTTGACCCAGCTGGTTTTGTGTAGCCAGATTTCGGAGCAGCTCCCGAGGATCTTCCGAACCTCCAGCCCGATGGTGGCGACTAGAAGGAACCCGGGCTACGAGTGGGTTTTCTATTTTGTTTCGCTCACTCTAATGTAAATTTATTCTTTTGAGGCGTTTAGCCGACGAGCACCTGTTAGCTCGATGCACTTTTACTTACTGTCTGCCTACGGGCTGTAAACATGATTAACAAATCCTAGGGTTGATCATGTATGACTTAACTCTTGCTAGTCCTAGCATTTTGTACGACTAGCTTCATGATCAGCTGATATGTAATATTTGGGACGCCTTTTATTGTATATTTGGTGGTCAAACATCTTGTGATTATATTATTTGTTTGAGATTGAGACAGTAGGCTTGACCTTAAGAGACTGTTGGCTTGTAGTAAACCCTCATATCTAGACAGCCGTGACCGTATAGCGAGATGGACTTCATTTCAATATACGTAGCTGGCTATGTTCGCCCCCGCTCTCCAGTATTCTGGTTCTGGGGCGTGACAGCACTATTCATGCGGCACTATTCATCGTCGCTGCCAAAACCAGGGCGGATGACATAGAAAATGTCCAAATATTGCTTTGGCCATAACTTCCTCAAAACAAGTCGAAATCTAACTTTTCAAAGGTCAAAATTGGGTACAATTGAATTCCCTACAACATAGGACCATTAGTTTTAGAAAACAACCAAGTTTGATAGATCAAAACCATGGAAATCCATAAAACCCTAGTTATAGAAACTTAGATCTACACCAAACTAGCCATTAAAATCAAAAACTCCAATAACTAAACTTGTAGAGAATGAAGAGAAGAACAATATAGACAAATAATATCTAAGAAAAATCAAGAAATGAAAAATGCAAGAATCTCTCCATTTGGTGCAAGATGTACTTGCCTAAGGATGGTGGTTGAGGAAAATAAATAGAAGAGTGAATGAGGAGAGAGAGAGAGGAAGAGAATATATATAGGGGTTGGGTTGGCTCAAAGAAACCCTAAGCTTAAGCATGCTCTTAACCATGTGACTAATAACATGTTAATTGCTACATGATACAACTAATTAAATTAAATTCTAACCACAACACAGTTCAGAAATCCTATCATCGAAACAGTGAACCACGCCTACAACCAAACAAGGACAAGGGGTGGCACACTAATCCGCGACGAGATACTGTTCCATGCCATGGCCAGTTACAAATATAGGATATATGCAATAAAGATACATGAGGTGCCAGATATCATATACATGAAAAATCAAAAATTTACGTATTCCGGGAATGGGGAGTGACAACATGCTTTATGAAGCATTCATGCGGGCGACGCCTATGACTTAGCTACGATCATAACTTCGCCTACTCAACCCACTTTTCTTCTTCTAAGCCACGAGACGAAGGATCGAGGGTCATTTTCAAAGCACGCCGTGCACCAACTCTAAACCGACCGTTGGACCTTTCCATATTCTAACTCAATTCGACCCGTCGGGATTATTCCCTTTAGCTATGTGAATTCGTCTCTTTTATTATCAAGCCTACTTGTGCAAGTTAAAAACATGCGATTTATTATGTGAAGGCTAAGATGAGGCAAGTTCACCGAAACTACCCCACCTCAGCGATGTCTTCGAGTCGCCGTTGTAAGGCCAAGTCCGAACGCCGTTGGCGTTTCGATTCCTCCGATTGACTGAGCGGGACGGGGCACTACATCATACACCACTCAGAAAAAGTTTCGTCCTCGAAACTAACTGAGTACACTTAGGGGTGAGCATTCGGTTTATTCGGTTCAAACCGAACCGAATAAGCAAAAACTGAATTGGACCGAAACCGAATAAGCAAAACCGAAACCGAACCAAATTGGTCAATAACCGAACCGAACCGAATTAAATCGGTTCGATTTTCGGTTTATTCGGTTTTTGGGTTTTTTTGTGTATTTTTTTGTTAATATATAATAACTAAATATACCAAGATATATTCAGTATATACCTATAACATACACCTATATATATTTAGTATATACCTATAATTAACACACACACACACATATATATATAAACTAAATTTTCTTATTCGATTTTCGGTTTTGGACCGAAACCGAATTCCAAAACCGAAACCGAATAAGAAAATTTAGTATTTTCAAAACCGAAACCGAACCGAATTTTTTTAAAACCGAACCGAATTCCTTATTTGGTTCGGTTTTCGGTCCAAAACCGAATAATGCTCACCCCTAAGTATAATTATCGACTTATCACTTTACTCAACATTCAAGAACTTTCGCACACACTACGCCTATGCGTTTCCCAAATTCAAGCCACGCTCGTGCTACTATCAATCTTTTCTTCAATCCGATTTCATAATCCTTGACACTTTTCCATTCCTCAAGTCTCACTTGATTCAACGTATCACTTAGTTGGATCGTGCACATATTTTAGTGTCACGTCCCAGTACCGGAATACTGAGATGGACTAGGCCAGCTACACCGTATGAGGTATATAAACGTTATACGGCGATCGTGGCTGTCAAGATACTAGGGGGTGCATGCTACAATCAAGTCTCCTATGGTCTCACAGAGCATCTATATCTCAATCAATCAAAATAAGAAGCAGTAAATAATGATCATATAAGACAAAGCAGTAAGGCGTCCCCGACGCTTCATCAAAATGATTAATGAGCCTAGCTATACAAAATGATCAGCTAGTACCGAGAGTCAATAGTACATAACCGTAGTCAGCTGCAGTCTGATTTAATTACAATTATGTAAAGGAAACTAATGTCCAGAACAACCGGCTAAACAGGTGCCGGTGGCTAAACGCCAAGTACAAAATAGAAGATATAAGAGCGGTGAAGAAGAAACCCACTCATGGTCCTTGGCGCCCATACTCCTGGTGTACACCATTGTTCCGGTGGAAGGCTGGATCCTCTGGCGCTGCTACGAGATCTGGCCAAACAAAACCAGCGGGGTCAGGCCCCGAATTGCAAGTACCACAAGGGAACACAAAAGAGTGAGATAAAACCCAAGCATAATAATAAGACCTGATTCACGAGTTATAGGCTTATACCATGTTATCGAGACAATACAACACCCTTACAACCAAACAAGGACAAACGGTGCCAATATCATGTCGAGATAAAATATATCCTATAACCATGGGCAGGTGAAAGGCTTCTGATTTACGACTTCGGTCCATAGCCTATCGCAGCACAATAGCCCAACCCAACAACCAAACAAGGACATGGGTTGGACCACGCACCACGATAGTCCATGTTCTTCAGTTGCTAACAGAAGAAAATATATAACAAACAAGTCAGCTTATAAGCGGCCAATCAATCCCACGACTTTCTATGATTTGCCTGGGTTATCCCAGTAATGTATATATAGAAATCCTCAGTTCGTGTCAACCCAGTAGGGCTAGCCAAACCATATAATATACATATACACATAACACTTTAATTATGCACCGGTCCCCCGCAAGGCCACCGTGCTAAAATATTTAACACATAGCACGTAGGATTCGGATATAGTCATCCACTATAAGCGGATAAAACTGTATTCGTGGTGGCCAACCCGACACGCCAGGGCTAGACTTAGGGTGGCTAGTATGGCACGATCTTGGGATTCCGTTCCCACCCAATGCATCTACCAAATTAAGTTGCTTAGATTAACCCTATCTTGATAATGGAATTACATGTCGTGGTCACATGGTCATCCTCATATATGTCGTACCATAGTACGTGTACCCTAAGTATGAATCCATATCGGCTCAAGGAGTCCCAAATCTAGATCCATGCTTAGTGTAATGCATCAAACATCAATCATTATACCACGATACTATTACTGACCAATTACCATGACTGTACTGGAAGGTACACATGTATTGACATATAACACGAATGATCACTTAGCATGTAGAGTCACACCTCAGTGCACTCATTAAATGGCACCGCAGTGCATTACTAATATTGTATCTCAATACACACTTAGAACCTGTACCAGCACGTATACAGGTAATCAGGTCAGGAACATGGTCAAGTCAGGAAGTCACACGGACCCCTCGTGACATAAAAGTCACATGTGAATTCAGGTTAAAGTGAGACATGAAGATCCTTGAAGCCAATACAAAGATCTACAACTTTCATGTTGGAAGTTGGAAGAAATTCTGGCCACAGATCAGTCAAATAGGGCATAAAACAGCCAAAAACAGCCAAAATAGGCACTATGCGGCACTATTCAAGCCATGCGGCACTATTCAAGCCATGCGGTACTATTCATCTCATGCGGCACTATGCAAGCATGCGGTACTATTCATCTCATGCGGCTGCGGCACTATTCATTCCATGCGGCTGCGGTACTATTCATTCCATGCGGCTGTGGCACTATTCATTCCTGCGGCTGCGGCACTATTCATCCTGCGGTACTATTCATCTCATGCGGTACTATGCAAGCATGCGGCACTATTCATCTCATGCGGCTGCGGCACTATTCATTCCATGCGGTTGCGACACTATTCATGCGGCACTATTCATCCTGTGGTACTATTCATCTCATGCGGCACTATTCATTCCATGCGGCTGCGGTACTATTTATTCCATACGGCTGCGGCACTATTCATTCCTGCGGCTGCGGTACTATTCATCTCATGCGGCACTATGCAAGCCTGCGGCACTATTCATCTCATGCGGCTGCGGCACTATTCATTCCATGCGGCTGCGGCACTATTCATGTGGCACTATTCATCGTCCCTGCCAAAACCAGGGCAGATGACATAGAAAATGTCCAAATATTGTTTTGGCCATAACTTTCTCAAAACAAGTCGAAATCTAACTTTTCAAAGGTCAAAATTGTGTAGAATCAAATTCCCTACAACATAGGACCATAAGTTTTTTAAAACAACCAAATTTGATAGATCAAAACTATAAAAATCTATAGAACCCTAGTTTTAGAAATTTAGATCTACATAAAACTAGCCATTAAAATCAAAAACTCCAAGAACTAAACTTGTAGAGGATGATGAGAAGAACAATATAGACAAATCATATCAAAGAAAAATCAAGAAATGAAAAATACAAAAATCTCTCCATTTGGTGCAAGATGTACTTGCCTATTGGTTGGGAGGAAAAGAAATAAAAAGAGTGAATGAGGAGAGAGAGTGAGGAAAAGAATATATATAGGGGTTGGCTTAAGAAACCCTAAGCCCTAAACATGCTCTAACCATGTGACTAATGACATATTAATTGCTACACGATACAACTAATTAAATTAATTAAATAAAATCCCAACCACAACACGATTCAGAAATCCTATCATCGAAACAGTGAACCACGTCTACAACCAAACAAGGACAAGGAATGGCACACTAATCCGTGACGAGATACTGTTCCATGCCATAGCCAGTTACTAATACATGATACATGCAATAAAGATACAGGTGCCAGATATCATATTCATGAAAAATCAAAAAATTACGTATTCCGGGAATAGGGAGTGACATCTCTACCCTCCTTAAAAAAATTCTGTCCTCGAAATTTCGATAAGGCTAGTTGAGCGCGCTCTCAGATCACGAAATACACTCATGACATATAGCTAGCACAATTATCAAACAACACATGGCACATAAACAGATTACGAAATAAAGAACTATTAAGTAAAAGCGCAAACAATAATCATACCCTAGAAGGAAAGTGATCTGAGACATACCAATAAAATATACCTCCCGAGTCAGTTAGGTAGGAATTCGTCTTCGAGGTCCTACACTGACTCCCAAAGTGGACAAGGGTCAACGCTTGAGATAAGTCGGTACCAATGACTAAATCAAGAACGAGACTCTGTCCAGGACGTACTCTCGTAATCAAGACACATGATGAATATCACGTATCACATGATACGAGAGCAGATGAGTGAGACGAGAAAGTCGCCTTCATTCTTCGAATACAAAACTCAAGGAATTATAATGAATAATACTCAAAACTTACCCACAATCTGACCGCCTTCAACCAACCTCTGCTCTAATACTCCAAACTCTATTTGCCTCTGCCCCTGCTGGACTCCCTGCTGCTACCTTCCCTGGCCCTGCTGCTGTGGTCTCTGTTGTCCAACCTGATGCGGTCCAACCTGATGTTACGCTTGTCGGTACATCTGAGCTTGTGCCAGTAATGGACGCTGGCTAGTGGCCTTACTGCTAGTGCTGGCCCTTGATACGGTGCTACCTCTGGAGCTGGCAACGCCAGAAACTGTTGAGCTGGCCCTCCTGGCCTCTGTATCTGTGGGCACGTAGCTATATGATGGTCTGAACCCCCACATCTCAAGCACTGCCCATTCGCTAACCGACACACTTCCCGAGTGTGCGCTCCCTTACCACAATAAGTGCAACCTACTGGTGCCTCATGACGTTGCTGGTGCCTCGGTTGCTGCTGTCGAACTGGTGTCGTCACAACTGTCGTGATCGGTGCTGTATCACGAATTCGGACGCCAGGCGCTGGTGCTGACGTCCGAGGTACTGCTCCTCTCCCTCCCGTACTCTGAATATGAGACCTCTTCTAGCCTCCAGTCCTTGCTGATAACCTTTGAATAGTAAGCTCGTGCCTCCGAGCCGTCGTCAATACTGTATCGAATGTCTGGTAGTCGTGCCCCTCGACCAGCTGCAAAATCTCTAGGTGAAGTCCCTGCTGGGACCTCATTGCTCTCTCTGGCTCTGTCGCCACCATCATCCGAGCAAACCTACTTAACCAGCAGAACTCCGCTGCATAACCATCCACCGTCTTACCAGCCTGCTTGAGACTGATAAACCTCTGCCGTAGCTCATACCGTGCTACCATGCCAAAGTACTTGGCCTTGAATCTGGTACTGAAGCTATCCCAGGAAACATGACGCCTCATTCCAACCTCTTCCGATGCCCACCAATCGCGGGCGAGATCCTGAAGTAAAAGTCTGACCTGGTCAACCTTCTCTTCTGCTGGAACCTTTGCTGTGGTCAATATGGCCTATGTATCCTGAAGCCAAGCATCCGCCGTGATGGCATCCTCCGTGCCATCAAAATATCTCGGGTTAAGTCGATAAAACCTTCCGGACGCTCCTGAATCATTCCTGACACTTCTCTCAAGGGCTAATTGCAACCCCTGATTCTATAGCACATTCTGTTCTTGCTGCTGGGTCTGTTGTTGCTGTTGGGCTACCGTCTGGTGTTGCTACGTCTCCAATAACCTTCTGATAATCTACAATAGTGCCAGTACGTCTAGTGCTACTGGTACTACCGGCATCACTGGAGGTACGAGAACCTCTGGCCTCTGTGGCTTAACTGGCTCATGTTCGATAACATTCTCGACGTAAATCTGTCCAGGTAGAGGGGCTACCCCTTGCTGATCTTCAACTGGTCCCTGCTCTACTGGATTTTCTTCCATGCCGGCTCCTCCAATAGCCGAGAATGATGTGCCCCTAAAGGAAAGGATACAAGGTATCAAAAGTCAGGACGGAAAGGAATCGAAGATGATAATCAAGTTAGCAATCAAGGTGAGAGAAAGAGAAGACGAATCAGGAGATCAAGGGGGACATATTTTGATTGAGACTCCTATAATCGCAACACCACACAAGTCTAAAAAATAGACCTGCATGGGCCACCACTAAAATCTTGTCACGTCCCAGTACCGGAATACTGAGACGGACTAGGCCAGCTACACCGTATGAGGTATATAAACGTCATACGGCGATCGTGGCTGTCAAGAGACTAGGGGTGCATGCTACAATCAAGTCTCCTATGGTCTCACAGAGCATCTATGTCTCAATCAATCAAAACAAGAAGCAGTAAATAATGATCATATAAGACAAAGCAGTAAGGCATCCCCGACGCTTCACCAAAATGATTCATGAGCCTAGCTATACAAAATGATCAGCTAGTACCGAGAGTCAATAGTACATAACCGTAGTCAGCTGCAGTCTGATTTAATTACAATTATGTAAAGGAAACTAATGTCCAGAACAGCCGACTAAACAGGTGCCGGTGGCTAAACGCCAAGTACAAAATAGAAGATATAAGAGCGGTGAAGAAGAAACCCACTCATGGTCCCTGGCGCCCATACTCCTGGTGTACACCATTGTTCGGATGGAAGGCTGGATCCTCTGGCGCTGCTACGAGATCTGGCCAAACAAAACCAGCAGGGTCAGGTCCCGAATAGCAAGTACCACAAGGGAGCACAAAAGAGTGAGATAAAACCCAAGCATAATAATAAGACCTGATTCACGAGTTATAGGCTTATACCATGTCATCGAGATAATACGACACCCTTACAACCAAACAAGGACAAATGGTGCCAATATCATGCCGAGATAAGATATATCCTATAACCATGGACAGATGAAGGACTTCTGATTTGCGACTTCGGTCCATAGCCTATCGCAGCACAATAGCCCAACCCAACAACCAAACAAGGACATGGGTTGGACCACGCACCACGATAGTCCATGTTCTTCAGTTGCTAACAGAAGAAAATATATCACAAACAAGTCAGCTTATAAGCGGCCAATCAATCCCACGACTTTCTATGATTTGCCTGGGTTATCCCAGTAATGCATATATAGGAATCCTCAGTTCGTGTCAACCCGGCAGGGCTAGCCAAACCATATAATATACATATACACATAGCACTTTGATTATGCACCGGTCCCCCGCAAGGCCACCGTGCTAAAATATTTAACACATAGCACGTAGGAGTCGGATATAGTCATCCACTATAAGCGGATGAAACTGTATCCGTGGTGGCCAACCCGACACGCCAGGGCTGGACCTAGGGTGGCTAGTATGGCACGATCTCGGGATTCCGTTCCCACCCAATGCATCTACCAAATTAAGTTGCTTAGATTAACCCTATCTTGATAATGGAATTACATGTCGTGGTCACATGGTCATCCTCCTATATGTCGTACCATAGTACGTGTACCCTAAGTATGAATCCACATCGGCTCAAGGAGTCCCAAATCTAGATCCATGCTTAGTGTAATGCATCAAACATCAATCATTATACCACGATACTATTACTGACTAATTACCATGACTATACTGGAAGGTACACATGTATTGACATATAACACGAATGATCACTTAGCATGTAGAGTCACACCTCAGTGTACTCATTAAATGGCACCGCAGTGCATTACTAATATTGTATCTCAATACACACTTAGAACCTGTACCAGCACGTATACAGGTAATCAAGTCAGGAACATGGTCAAGTCAGGAAGTCACACGGACCCCTCGTGACATAAAAGTCACATGTGAATTCAGGTTAAAGTGAGACATGAAGATCCTTGAAGCCAATACAAAGATCTACAACTTTCATGTTGGAAGTTGGAAGAAATTCTGGCCACAGATCAGTCAAATAGGGCATAAAACAGCCAAAAACAGCCAAAATAGGAACTATGCGGCACTATTCATCCTGCGGTACTATTCATCTCATGCGGTACTATGCAAGCATGTGGCACTATTTATCTCATGCGGCTGTAGCACTATTCATTCCATGCGGCTGCGGTACTATTCATTCCATGCGGCTGAGGCACTATTCATTCATGCGACTGCGGCACTATTCATGCGGCACTATTTATCATGCAGTACTATTCATTTCATGCGGCACTATGTAAGCATGCGATACTATTCATCTCATGCGACTGCGGTACTATTCATTCCATGCGGCTGCGGCACTATTCATTCCTGCGGCTGTGACACTATTTATCCTGCAGTACTATTCATCTCATGCGGCACTATACAAGCCTGCGGCACTATTCATTCCATGCGGCTGCGGCACTATTTATTCCTGCGGCTGTGGTACTATTCATTTCATGCGGCACTATGCAAGCCTGCGGCACTATTCATCTCATGAGGCTGTGGCACTATTCATTCCATGCGGCTGCGGCACTATTCATGCCGCACTATTCATCGTCCCTGTCAAAACCTGGGCAGATGACATAGAAAATGTCCAAATATTGTTTTGGCCATAACTTTCTCAAAACAAGTCAAAATCTAACTTTTCAAAGGTCAAAATTGTGTAGAATCAAATTCCCTACAACATAGGACCATTAGTTTTTGAAAACAACCAAATTTGATAGATCAAAACCATAAAAATCTATAGAACCCTAGTTTTAGAAACGTAGATCTACACAAAACTAGCCATTAAAATCAAAAACTCCAAGAACTAAACTTGTAGAGGATGATGAGAAGAATAATATAAACAAATCATATCAAAGAAAAATCAAGAAATGAAAAATGCAAGAATCTCTCCATTTGGTGTAAGATGTACTTGCCTATTGGTTGGGAGGAAAAGAAATAAAAAGTGTGAATGAGGAGAAAGAGTGAGGAAGAGAATATATATAGGGGTTAGCTTAAGAAACCCTAAGCCCTAAACATGCTCTAACCATGTGACTAATGACATGTTAATTGCTACACGATATAACTAATTAAATTAATTAAATAAAATCCCAACCACAACACGGTTCAGAAATTCTATCATCGAAACAGTGAACCACGCCTACAACCAAACAAGGACAAGGGGTGGCACACTAATCCGCGACGAGATACTGTTCCATGCCATGGCTAGTTACTAATACAGGATACATGCAATAAAGATACAGGTGCCAGATACCATATACATGAAAAATCAGAAATTTACATATTTCGGGAATGGGGAGTGACATTTAGGCATCCCCAAAATACATGCATTTCAACCAAGCCTCGTGATAGCGAATCCCGCCATCACCACTCGAGTCGGATCGTGCACATATTCAAGCGTCCCTGATATACATGCATGTCAACCGATATTCGGAGGGGTGCCTCCACAAATCCTACAACTTCGCACTCGGACGTCTGCCTAACCGCTAGGCTGTCTTTCCGTCAGTATTGGAATCATAGTTCCCAAACAATAATATCAACACTAACCCCATCCTAAGGTCAAACCAAATTGATAGTATGGGATTTTCTACCTAAGCTCGCATCACTCCGATTTCTAAACTTCGAGCATCGATTCCTTACGCACATCCCAATATTCGTCGCACGGGATCTGAGTCATTCAGCAAAGCCATCCTACGACATCTCACGTTCAACCAATTTTACGACATATCAAAATCGCTCATTCAATAAGTCATCTTGTATAGTCTATCCCTTCAAACACGTTTGATATAGTTCGCCTATCAATCCTTCTCAATTCAAGCACGCTATGACACAATTTAGTCGCTAACCAAAATTTCACATTCCACATTTCCTAAGTCATCTATTCCAATTCACATAATCGATCATAAGGTCGTCTATCTTAACAATATGTTGCGCCCCGATCTCACGCAAGTCAGATTATCTACGGTGGGCATGAATCACCATGTACGCTCCCGCGGGATAACTATCCTCATCGGAACGTAACTCTTGTTTTGCGTCTAGACTAATTCATTTTTGATGCGCGGATTAGACCTATTCAATCCTCAAGTTTATTTCATTCATCAATCGCAAGTCCTAACATCTTCACATTTTCCTTCGCATCAAACCGACAAGTCGAGACAATCAAAGTTGCCGCATCCTGATTTTTCTGAGTTCGATCATTCCCGCGACATGAATCACCATGTCAGCGCTCACGCGGAACAATCGCCCCAAATCCGACGCGACGTATGTGCGAGGCTGAAGTTGCACTCGCACAAGACAAGATCGTCGACGTTGTGGTTATCAACGTAACCATCAAGACACGATCATTTTCATCCAACATTCATCTCAATCAAAATTCTAAGTATTACATCCAACCGAACAATAACACTTGCACGATCGTCTTTCGCCGAATTAGAGTGCCCCCGAGTTATCGCATATCGATCTTTTATACGCCTTAACACCATCGATGATATGCATAACCTGACGATCTTCCTTTGCAACGAATTTTGAGTCGTACGAAAGATGCCATCGTCCGACTGGATAATCTCATCGACATTCAACTTCACGTTCGATCATTATCCCTCGAATCATTCACAACATCAATTTCCCTCAAGTCCAATTTCGCGTATTATTCACCCGTCTATCTTAATTCATTGACCAACATATTTCTTCCATTCGCATCAATCCTTTGCTAACCCAAATCATCGAGCAACATTCATTCCAATCCTCCGAGTCATTCATGTAACTTCAAAAATCAAACCTTTCATGCATGCTATCTACCTGTCGTGCTAAGGTTTTCTATACGATCTACCTATCGATTTTCTTTATCAAGTTATCCGTTCACTACACCTTAACTTTTTCCTCGATTCGATTTTATCTACTCGATCATTTTCGCGTTTCATACTCGCATAATCCTCAATCCCGTGCACGTTCCGTGCACGTCATTTCTAATCTGTTCGAATCAGCATGTCAAACTTTAAGGCTACAACTTGTTCAACGACGCTCAATCTAAGGCTTTGCATACGCATGACGCTTACTGATAGACTTATCGACACCCCGAATCCTCAATCGATCGATCGACATCCCTGAGGCTATCGCATACACCACTCAGGGATGAAGTCATTCAACAAATCCTCAAAACTATCATTCGATTCACAATCTACTTCCTCGAATTTTCGTCCAAACAATTCCTTAAATTTCAAGCACGCTCACCTTATATCGCACCAACGATAACATCGTCGTTTGATAGCACCCCTATCGATAGTCATCTCAATTTACTCAATCGAGTTCAACTCATTCTTGTTCGACACTATTCAATTCCCGCACTCGACTTTTTTAAGGTCGACACAACTTTGGTGTATATGCCCAGCCCGACTTAGCCAACCGTGCTTACGCGAACTATCTTTTTGTTTTGTCGAAAACTATTTTCCTATGTTTTGCAAAATATATAGACTTATTGTATGGACATCCCGTGGGACATTTGAGAGAGAGCGCACCTACAATATCAACTTGCAGAAGCACAATTCAGAGCTTGCGGAAATAACGGAGTTAAAGAATTCAATCGATAGTCCAAGGACGTAAAGTCGTGCTCTGATACCATTATGTCACGCCCCGCTCCCGTAGGAGCGATCGTCCTCGCTAAGGCGTGATACCGTATGAGCCTAGATTGTGCTCGTGCAAGGCGGGTTCCATAACGGCCGATTTCAGCGGCTGCGACGGGGTCGTCGCACAGAAGTCCCATGCAGAGACATTGAACATGCAGCAAAAATTTAGAACAAACACAAGTTATTCAACAGAAAGCTCTTTATTGATATTGGAACAAAGATTTACAAAAGGCGCAAGGCCAAGATTACAAGTCTCTAAAGCTCACTCTTCTCACATTACAAGTCACTCAGCTCTCTCTCATCTCTCAATTATAAGTCTTGAGCCAGCGGAAACTTTGGAAGGCGACGTCCATACATTATGTCCCGTATAAGTCTTTACTCCATGCGGCCGCACGCTTCGAATCGCCAAGGAACTCCGTGCCTCGACGCATCCAAGCGAGCTCCGCGCCACGAGCTTCTACCTGTGTCTGCACATAAAAACTATATGGGTGTTAGTACTCAACTGTACTGGTGGAATGAGCTCCTCGCCCACCCATACAAAACCAACACGTTTGATTTACTTCGTACAACATAGTCCCTTTAGATTGTCTTTCTAATCTTGCCTTAGGATCAGTTTTAGGACCGATGCCTTGGTCTATTTTGTGCCTTAATACCATCCCGTGCTTGCAACAACAACGTTAGCCCATACCTTGCCTCTAGACCCTTTTCGTGCCAACAACGTTAACCTATCAAGTCGTGTTTGCCTTTCGGAATCATAGACGCAACTACACGATGAGACTCTATTTCCGTGTGACCGTGCTATCTCTTTCATTGTGCCGTGCCTCGCCACTCAATGTGACTTAACCATGTCGCCACCTCGCGGCCCTTGCTATTTTTTTCACCAACTGACCCAATCAAGACTTCTGAACTTATGTCGATCCACTTTGACTTACGGCGGTTCCTGACTTAAACTTCAGACAACTCAGATCCAAAAAATACAACTTATATGCTAAGCCTTACGACTCGACGCCACATCCCTGTACCAAGCATGTCGCCTATGTTGAAGCCACATCTTAGGCCCCAAGCACCATGTTCTAACTTGTATACACCTTCGACTCAACTCAATTCCAAAGGCATACGTGCGGATAACCGCCATTTTGCCGACATCTATATGAACACGGGTCACTGGCATGACAAGCCATCCTGGACTATAGCTGGCGTATAGGATGTTCCGGTCACTGCAAGTAGCTAGCCCCGATGAGCGTCCACCGAATACCTGTTGCCTCTAGTCTGGCACAGCTATACCTGTTTACTCCTAGGCCGGATCGGTCCTGAGGCCCCAGGTTGTCGATCCGAGGAAACCCTTTCTTCCTTGTACAAGTTATCCATGACAATGCAAGACTCGATACAAACTGACGTCTCACACAGTCATTTTTCTTCCAATGTTACCATCTCTATCAAAACCAAATTCAAGACTTCTATCCTTGAGACCCCTCGACGACCCACGGTCGCGAGCATTCTTTCCTTGAGACCCCTCGACGACCCACGGTCGCGAGCATTCTTTCCTTGTTACCCTATCATTTGGTTCAACTCATGAACGCCTATTTGATAGTCCTTTCTCAAAACTCACTTTGAATCAATTGTAGTCCTTGTCTTAAACACTAAGTCCGTGCGTCGTGCCTTAAGCCAATCATGCTCTACGCGACACTCATGCCCAAGTCGATGGGCCTTGAGATCGTGGGACTACTTAACTTTGACAAACCGCGAAAGAGCGGGACAGTACTTGTAATGTCTTAGGTCGACCGGCATAACTCTGCCTAACTTAACTTCGCAACAACTTAACGAACAAAGGTTGCGTCAAGCTTTGCCTTAACGGATCGTGCCGTGCACGCATCCAACTTGAACGACCAAGTCACTCGGGTGCCTAGACTTAGGTCACAAGCCGCTCAACGCAACTTAACTCATGGGCAAGCCAAGGCTATGCCAAGCCTTGGACGACGGGACCGTGCATGCTTTATGAAGCATTCATGCGGGCGGCGCCTATGACTTAGGCTACGATCATAACTTTGCCTACTCAACCCACTTTCCTTCTCCCAAGCCACGGGATGAAGGATCGAGTGTCATTTTCAAAGCACGCCGTACACCAACTCTAAGCCGACCGTTGGACCTTTCCATATTCTAACTCAATTCGACCCGTCGGAATTATTCCCTTTAGCTATGTGAATTCGTCTCTTTTATTATCAAGCCTACTTGTGCAAGTTGAAAATATATGATTTATTATGTGAAGGCTAAGATGAGGCAAGTTCATCGAAACTACCCCACCTGAGCGATGTCTTCGAGTCGCCGTTGTAAGGCCAATTCCGAACGCCGTCGGCGTTTCGATTCCTCCGATTGACTGAGCGGGACGGGGCACTACACAATGCACAAGGAACAAGAAAGACTTGCACAATATATACCAAAGAATACCAGGAATAACATCTCATGACGGAATCCAGACAAATACCAATCCGTGTGAACTATGTGTCAAGAGAACAAGAATATCTACATTATATACAAGAAACATAGACGATATCATAAAACAGAAATATTATCAGAGAATGTACTTGTCTGTGATGTGATGGATAAGTCGACTGAGTCCAAGAACAGTGCATCGAGGACCTATAGATGGAATACTGTATCAATATAAGGGTTTGGAAGTAAAATCAAGTCATACTAAGTCAAACTAGGTCAAGGCAAGTCAAAGCAAGTTAAACTAGGTCAATCTAAGTCAATGGTTGACTTACAGGTGGCTTTTGGTCAACTGGTCAACTTTGGTCAACCCTAGGTCAACTCTAGGTCAAACTTAACTAGCGTTGACTAACAGTTGACTTTGGGTCAACTGGTCAACTTCGGTCAAGTTCCAGTCAATTTTAGGCTACGGTTGACTTCCGGTTGACTTTTGGTCAAAATAGTCAACTGTGGTCAACCAAGGTCAAAACTAGTCTAACCTAAGTCAATGTTGACTCTACTTCGACGTTCAGTCAAAGTAGTCAATCGTGGTCAAACTGGGTCAAACCTAGTCTCTATAAACATCTACAGGGTCAACACATTCAATTTCAGTGGTTGTGAAATTACTGAAATCGATGGATCTCAAAATACCACAAAAGGAGAAAGATTATAATAATAATAGGGTGATAGATAGAAAAAAACCTACAGATGTTGTCGGATGGTGAAACAACCATCACCAACGTGTCCATAATGGTCAAATTAGCTAGGATAGCCTATCCATAAGTCCAATTTGGACACAGGGGCAAAAAGATAATTTTGAGTCAAAACGGTGTCCGTATCGGACCCGCTTTGCACCGAAAAATGTGCCGAAATAAAAGTGCACTAAACCTAACAAATTATATGTCCATGAATCCAGAATGATGATACGAACCCAACGGTATATCCAGAATTGGATTCTGTTGACCCGATCTCAAATTGGTCCGTTGACCAGGACATTGAAATTCCGATTTACACAGAAAAGTGTGTCGGAGCCAATGTCCTCAAAACTAAGCAAATTATATATCAACGAGTCCAGAATGACGATATGAACTCAACGGTATGTCCAGAATTGGATTCCGATGAGCCGATCTCAAAATGATCCATTGACTCGGATATTGGTTTCCGACTTGCACCGAAATGAGTGCCGGAACCAATGTCCACTAAAACCTAGAAAATTATATATCAACAAGTCCAGAATGACGATACGAACTCAACGGTATATCCGGAATTTGATTCCAATGAGCCGATGTCAAAAAGTTTCGTTGACCCGGACTATGGGATCCACTTTGTACCGAAATACGTGCCAGGGCCCATGTCCTCCAAATCTAACAAACTTTATATGAAAACATGCCAGAACGACACCACGAGTCTACTGGTGGTGTCAGAAATTGAATTCGGAGTCCCGAGTTCAAAAATGAAATTTTATAAATTGGAAATTACGAATTCGGACGGCCGACTTTGGCGTCGAATTCAACCAATCAAACGTGCTCACAATGAAACGAAATTAAAGGGGCAGGAAGAGGGTTATACCAGCTTCACATAGGAACTAGTAGAATGCTAGACGGAGCTGCAATGGAGGAGATACGAACCGACGAAGTTGGCTCCGTAAAACTGTCCAAAAATTACACAATTTAAACGGTCAACTTGGTGGCCGGTTTGGATGTATCAAACGACAAAATTAATGGACGAAAATTAATAGGAGTGAAGGGGTATATACCGAGATTAAGACGAAGCGAAGAAATCGTCGATCAAACGGTCGGATTGTCCAAAAAATTTGTACGAAGTTGCTGTCCCGAATGCGAATTCTGTGATCTGTTCCCGCGTGCGTCACGGCGGGATCTCGTGCAAAACGCACGGATCGGGTATGTGGCACGTCGGGGAAGGAGATGCTGCCCCCCGGGGGGGTCGCTGGAGCTTCGTCGGACATGGAAGAGCTCGTGGTGGCGGGGCCGGCCACGCGATGGCGCACGGCGGCTGGCGGCAGCGCCGTGCGGCAGCGCGCGAAGGCGACCCGCGCACACGGCTACTGCTGCTGCTGGTTGCTGCTGCTGCTGCGTGCGCGGTGGCACAGCCAGGCGACGGCGGCGGCAGCCCAACGAGGGGGAGGAAGGAGGAGGATAGGAGAAGAGGTGGTGGTGGCGGTTTGGTGGTGGTGGTTGATGGTGATGATGATGTAGATGATGGTGGTGATTGATGAAGAGTAGGAGGAGGAGAGAATGGTGAAGGAGGTGATGGTGGCTGTGGTGGTGGTGCTCGGCCATGGGTGGCCGAGCTCCGGCTAAGGGAGGAGTAGGGGGTTCGGCTGTGGAGTAGGGTATGTGTGTGTGAGTGATGAGAGAGAGAGAGAGAGAGAGAGAGAGAGAGAGAGAGAGAGAGTTTTATTTGTGTTTGTGTATTATTAAATGAGAGAGTGAGAGAGAGAATGTGATATTAATGAGGGAGATAGAGAAAGAGAAAGTAGAGAGAGGGGGGGTGTCGACCACATGGGGGGAAGAGTGTTGATGGTGATGGAGGAGTGGGTGATGTGTGAGTGTGAGTGTAATAAAGGAGGAGAGAGATATTATATATATATATATATATATATATATATATATATATATATATATATATATATATCACTACAAAAAAAGTGGCCTTTTGGGACAACGAAAAACCGTCTTAAAAACTGCAATTACCGTCCCAACAACTATTTGGGACGGCCTTTGGGACGGCAATGGCCGATCCCATTAGGGTGGCGTGGCAAAAACATTAGGGACGGATATTGCCGTCCTAATTACTCTTAAAGGACGGTTAGGCAAGACGTCTCAAAAGTTTTCAAATTTATGCTTTTGTGTGACGGTTTATTAATTTGTCCCAAAAAACAAGTTTTTGTAACAGATATATTTCGTCCTAATAAATAAGCGACGGAATTTTAAAAAGTACTGTAATCGTGCGAATAATTTTATACACTCTAAAATTCTATAATTGAATTTTATATACAACATAAATTCATACAGAACTTAGAGTGTTCCCATTGTTCACAAAATGAAATCCTATTGTTCACAAAATTCATACAGAACTTAGAGTGTTCCCATTGTTCACAAAATGAAATCACATCACTTAGAATGTTCCCATTGTTCACTCTAAAAATTCATACAGAACGTAGCCGCAATATTACCAAAACAATTTCTATAAAACATATTTAAATGTAATCCAAGTCTTACATCACTGTGTTCCCAAAATCTGGAAACAAAATAAAGTCGAAGTCTTACATCACTGTGTTCCCATTGTTCACCAAATAAAATCTGGAAACAAAATAAAACCCATTGTTCACAAAATAAAATCCAAGTCTTACATCACTGTGTTCCCATCAAGTTTTACATTAGCAAGCATTCACTTAACCAATCCATGGCTGCCCTGGAAACAAAAAAAGACCACACATCCATTGACAAACCAATCCATGACTGTCAACAAAATAAAACCACACATCCATGGCTGCCCTGGAAACAAAATAAAACCTATACTTTTTACACAAGTCCAAAACACATCCATTGACAAAACAATCCAGATTGCCAGCAGCATTGGCTACCTGGAAACAAATAAATGCCAGAAATATGGTTAGTTATAAGTTAAATAGGACCTCAGATTCATGGAAAAGTAATTTACAAACCTACTGTGTAAAGACTTAGAAATTAGAGAATGGGAAAGAGGGTGCTAGTGTGTGTGTGTGTAGCAGGTAGCAATTTCAGGAAGCATAAAACAGTGAAGAAGGTGAACCAATGTGCAATTTGTGTGCAGGAAAAATGTGATAGTGAATAAGGAGAAGTGTGTGACAGTGAACAAATCTGGAAAACCAGTGTAAGTTATTAACAGTGAGTGTGTGCATGCTCTGTGTAAATATGTGTGCAGGAATGCTCAAACAGTGAAGGGTACATTCAACAAGAAAGGGAAAAATCAGTAGAACACTTTAAAGGGCAGTTAATGTAATCATGAAGGCAGGAAATACATGGCCTATTTTCAGGCTACGCAAAACTGGAATCAATCTCAGTTAGGAAGGAAAGAAGGGAAACCAATTCATTATCCTCCCTAAATCTCAGATTAAGTAGAAGAAGGAAAGGAAACCAATTTAAATGCCAGCAGCATTGACAAACCTACGACTTTTTAAACTTACTTGAATATATCAGGAAGGCGGAAAGCACCCGCGACCATAGCTTTGAGCTCACTGCTAAGCTCACTCTTCATCCTCTCGAGCTCTTCCTTATGTCGAGCCTCTTGCGCAAGACGCTCAGCTTTAAGATCATTTTTCATTGTCTCAACCTCTTTTGTATGTCGAGCCTCTTGCTCGTCACGCTCTCTCCTTAACGCCTCAGTCTCTTCTCGTAGTTTCTCCGCATCTTTTCGCAGTTGTTCAATTTCAGCATTCTTTGTTTTTTCAAGTTCTATCTGAGATGTTGAAGATTGACCACTTTGTCTTGTACCCACTCCTCGGCCTAAAACTCGTCCGTGGCCATCTTGTCCAACCACTTCCGTGTAAACCTTATTCAATTGCTCCTCGTTGTCTCGTTCTTCCACGGGCAGCTCTTCAATCCGCCTTTCTAACATTTTCTATAACATGCAAGGAGATTAGTATGACATATATAATATAATACCCGCTGGTTATAAAATTTTATAATACCGTAATAAAAAATTGTTCGGATTTTCTCGTGGAGAGGTCTTTGATGGCTTCGAAACGAGCAGATCTGATGGATTATGTGATGTGTGAGACTTTGTGGATACAATAGTACATTTCTGGAGACTTATATTTGCTTCTTAATTAATCAATTCTCCGTGATCTGTTCCTATATTTTTTTGTGGTATGAAAATATATAAAATATGCAGAAATCAATATTTTGTACATAATTAAATTCTGACGATTGTATGCAGATGCTTGATAATATACGAGTATGGTCCTAAAATTTGAATTTGAGGACCTCGTGATGATAGTTTGGCTGTTCTATTTTGAGCAATAAAATTCTGACATATATTATAATACCTCTGTACCAGCCGCTCCGTCTTCTTCGTTATAACTGCCAGCTTTGCCTCGAGTAGCTCTCCACATGTTGACAAGGTCGACAGGCTTGTTTTCCAACCTCCTCTGAAGTGTTTGTACATGTTCCAAACATAAAAGTAAAACATTAAACACTATCAACTAGAAAGACATTCTCTTTATTAAAAAAAAAACACAATACAAACCTTTCTCTTTATCTCTGGAAATGATCTTCTTCCTGTTCTAGGGAGGGCACAAAGTTTTCCTCGATTACCTTTGTTTGTCTCCGAAACTTTCTAAAAATTAATGAATATTATAATTGAACTGAAATTAGTTGTTCACTACTAGTATAAATATCGATCAAGCTATTTGCTAGTTGAGTCATACCTTTGTCTCATCCAAACTCCAATATGCCACTAGCGTTGGCCATTGAGTGGGCTCCACCCGGGGTGGCACTGTTTGTAAACGTTCTGCATTGTTCTCGAATTTTTGATAGAAGTCCTTCTTCACGCGGTGCTTGAAGGCTCTCCAAGCAACTCCCATCTTTCTAAAACAAATATCTTTAAAGCCATCCGGAGCATTTGTGTTATCCTAAGAAAAAAAACAGTTAATAGTGACCCAAAAACAGTTCGGTACCTCAAAATTGATTTCAGTATAAGCTTCCTAATGCTCCAAATCAGTGCACATCCATACAAATGCAATAGATCAGCACCTTAGGCAAATGTATTAGGAATGTGTTTTTGCATTTTTCATATGTTTCCATTTGATTTGAAGATGTTTCATTGCTGCAGGCATGCATATGCTTCTTATTGCAGAATTAGTATTTAGTAAGCCTTATTGAAGATCAATGTGAACTGTGAATAAAATGTTTGAATGTCGGTTTATGCCACCAAAAATGCAGTACCAAGAAGTTAAATAATTCTAGATTAAATATCGGCCCTGCGCCAAGAGACAAAGAGAAGGAGTTACCTTCACCGATAACCAGATCATTTCTAGAGTATCCTTATCGGCCTTGCGCCAAGATAGCATTGTCAATGGGAACAGTTCGCCATTTCTTGCAAGGTTACCAAGATGAGTCATCAAACAATGTGCATTTTCTCCAACCGGTTGACAATCTTCATCCCACTCTATAATTTTTCTTACTCCGCTATCCCAGTCTTTCCATGGCTTGGCAGGTCCTCTACCTTGCCTAGCGGAAGCACCGCTCCCCGTAGTACCTAATAAGAAACACGAGGGAAAGACTCTTCAAAATCGTGTATATAATACTAGTAGGTAATCACTCATTAGTCCAGAAGAAGTACCAACAAATGAACTAATAGAAAATCGTATCAAAATTCAACCTTTTTGCACACACTCGATCAAATAGGAAAATAAGAGATGCCCATAAAAGAAAACATCACAGAGAACCATAAACCATCTTCAAAATGAAAACTTTGATGTGATTGAAACCCAAAAAAAAGAGAGAGAATCGTACATCAGAACAGTGTTAAAAAAGAGAGAGAGAGAAACTTGAAACTTCAGACAAGACCAGAAGATCATACATCAGAACAGTGTTAAAAAAAAAATCTAACTTCCAGGGATGCATATTCAACAAAGTAGGAAAATAAGAGATGCCCATTAGAGGAAACATCATGTAGAACCACAAAAAATCATCAAGATGGAACGTTTGCATTGAGGCCAGCTGATGCATTGAGGCCAACAGGAGTTTAATTTAAAAATTGAACGTTTGCATTGAGGACAAGAGTTGGCGAATACTTACCCTCCAGTGTATTATCTACCGGCTCATCTTCGCTCTCCTCAAAGCACTGAGATGCTGATCCAGGGCTGCCCAAGATATCCTCCATAAAAGAAGGTTCTAACTGAGGATCCAATGTCCTCTTCCCCTTTGCTACAACATCCTCCATATTCTGGAGAATGCGAGCTGATTTTCGCGTAGGACCACTGTATACAATCTGGAAATGCATAACACATATAGTAATAAAGAGAATATAAACAGATCTATCAGGTTGTAATGACCAAAATAATCAGTATCAATGTAACTTGTCTTTTCCTTGACAGTATCACATTTCAATAAGGCAATTACTTATGTTCCCAAGCAATCATGTATAAAAACATGTTCTGTAATAGTGCAAGATCAATTCCTGTATGGTAATAGCATTACTCTAACAAGTTAGTGAATAAAATATTTAATTCATGATCAAATTATTTACCTTCTTCTTCTTAGCACCAATAGATTCTTCATTCATAGTGTTACCGTCATCCAACTCATGGGCAACATAAAACGACTTACGAGTAGGACCAGTTGTAACCTGGAAGAGAATAAAAATAATAGATGATGACCGATGTTCCAACAGATTATTAAATTAAAAAAAATTATTACCTTTTTCACTCTCTGGACAGGAGGTTCATCATTAATGTTGCTACCTTCCCCGCTAAGAAAATCATCATTGTCGAGCACTCTTGAACTTGTAGGAATATTCTTCTTGGGATTCATCACAAGATTTGAAGCTTCTTGCAATTTCAAAGCATCCATTTTCATTTTATTTCTAGCAATATTGTCCATTCTTTTCTTCTCATATTCTGATACGGTCCCAGGCTTGATAAACCGTTTCTTAACAGCTGACATTTTTTCCATCTACGACCTGAAAATAAATGAGATAAAATCACCCAAATAAGTAAAGTTGGTATTATTAGGCTAGGAACTAGGTGCATAATCATATGGTATAAAGTTGTACCTGTATTGGCTAGTTCTATTGTTAGGTTATACCTAGGTGTCAACAGCATGTAGATACACTACTAGCATGAAAAGTGTATGCAAAAATAGATGTATTCTATATATGAGGATGGCACATCAAACAAAACTTAACCAAAAGTCTGGAATTCTATACACTGTATTTATAGCTATCAAATTAACTAGCAATAGTTTGAAGTATCAGAGTTATACGATGAACATCAGTTCATAGCAAATAATTAGAACACAACAATAGTTTCAAATTAACTAGCAATGAGTACAAGTTTGTATTTTGCAGAATTGAAACAGTTCACATCATTGCTGCTCATCATTGCTGCTCATCATCAATCTCGTCTTGGTTATCATCACCATCACAATTAGTTGCGTCAACAACCAAGCCCTCCACTCCTTGCCTAACCCAAGATCCATTATGATCTTCATCCAAATGTTGCATGCTATAAGGTTCCACTCTATAAACTTCTGAATCTTCTAAAGTTGTTGAGTACTTGTCAAATGTGTCTCGTGGTGACATTTGAACAACAACATGCCAATCGGGGTCTAGAGGGTCTTGAATATACCAAACTTGTTCTGCTTGGGATGCTAAGATATAAGGTTCATCAGTCACTCTGTTCTCTTTGTATAACAAATGATTGAAGTTTACTAGAGTAAAGTTAAACTCATCCAATTTTCGGCCCACTCGTGGGTTAACCCAATTGCACTTAAATAACACAAACTTCATGCCATTTAAATATTTAATTTCAATGATGTCTGTAAGCTGTCCATAGAATGTAACATCTCCTGGAAGAGGATTTCTATCTTTTCGACTAGAATAACTCATTTGTTCAGCTTTGAGGAGGACTCCACTGTTTTGAGTTTTTCTACGAACATCAACTTTCTTTGTTCGAAATCTAAAACCGTTAATAATGTAAGAATTAAATCTCAGTGCATCCTTAAGAGGACCCGAAGCTAAGCTTCTTATCTCCTCTGATATTTGTACATCGCCTTGTAAACCCTTCACCTACATTTCAAAAACATTAAATCAGAAGTTCAATAATGATATAAAAGGACCATTTTTATAATTTGTTAGTTTATTCAAAGTACCCAAAAAGGATATATACACTTACATGTTCCTTAAACCAAGTGCCAAATTGTTCATTGTGAAGGCGACTAACAAGGTGTTGTTGTGAAGCTTGTGGATAGTTTACTGCAAGTTCAGCAAGATGTTTTCTGTGGAGATGTCAAAATATATATAAATTTCATAACTAAATGAGAGGATACAAATAAAGGTATTAATCAAGCTGTAAAACTTACTCAATGAATGGTGCCACTGCCTCCGTGTTGGCAAGCACATATCGATGAGCTTGCATGTGCATGACTGGGTCAAGTAGAAAGTGCACCTCTTTACCTACAGCACGACCAGATTTCTTCCCTCCATCATGATTTCTTCTTCGCCGTTTCATTCTAGTTTCCACATTATTATCCAAATACTTTGAACAAAAAGTCATGCATTCTTCCAAAAGTACTGATTTAGCAATAGAGGCCTCCGGATGAGCACGGTTCCGCACATAGAGTTTTAAAGTGTGCAAATACCTTTCCATTGGATACATCCAACGATACAATATTGTCCCAGCAATCTTTAATTCATCAACTAAATGGATAGGCAAGTGTTCCATTATATCAAAAAATCCAGGCGGAAAAATCTTCTCAAGACTACAAAGGGTAAGCGCCATACGCTCTTCAAAATTTTCCAAGTCTGCCATACTATTTACACTTGAACACAACACCACAAAGCAGTTGCTTAATTCAATTAAGGATTTAACAACATGCTTTGGCAAGACCCTTCGAATAGCTATAGGAAGTAATTGTTGCATCAAAATATGATTATCGTGACTCTTCAGACCCCATATACTCCGCTCTTCCATATGCACGCACCGTGATATATTAGATGAACAACCGTCAGGGACTTTTACATCTCGCAACACTTTTAAGAAAATGTCCTTCTCTTTGTTGCTCATTGTGAACTCGGCTGGAGGCAAGTACTCTTGAGTTCTTCCTCGTGGTTGAGGATGCAACTCTGATCGAATTTTCATATCTCTGAGGTCTTTTCGAGCCTTCAAATTATCTTTTGTTTTGCCTTTAGTGCCTAACAAAGTAAAAAGAATATTATCGCAAACATTTTTTTCAATATGCATAACATCTAGATTGTGGCGAATCAAATTATGTTCCCAATATGGTAGTTCAAAAAAGATGCTCTTCTTCTTCCAACTCAATCTTGTTTTTGGCAAATTCTGTGTTTTTGCGATCTCTTTTTCTTGTTCTTCCCTTTTCCTCTTGCTGAACACATCCTCCTTCTTATATTCAGTTTCAATCTTCAGATCATTTAATTGCTTCAACACTTGTGTTCCAGATAATTTCAACGGTGGAGGCCTCATTTCTAGCTTGCCATTAAAAGTTACCCTCTCTTTCCGAAACTTATGGCGCACTGGTAAGAACCGACGATGACCCCAATAACAATACTTCCCACCATTTGTCAAACGGGTAGCTTGATGATCCCTATTACAACAAGGGCAAGCAAATTCACCTTTTGTGCTCCATCCAGATAACATAGCATACGCAGGAAAGTCGTTGATTGTCCACAACAATGACGCATGTAGCTGAAATAATTGTTTGGTTGATGCATCATAAGTGGAGACACCAACAGCCCATAGCTCTTTCAACTCCTCAACCAACGGTTGTAAATAAACATCAATCTTATCACCTGGACCTTTAGGTCCATCAATAAGAGTAGACAAAATTAAGTTAGGTTGCTTCATACACAACCATGGGGGTAAGTTGTAGGGGACAACCACAACAGGCCAAGTACTATGAGAAACACTCATATTACCAAATGGATTAAATCCATCAGTAAGTAACCCAAGTCTAACATTGCGGCAATCTCCAGCAAAGGATGGATTTTGCTCATCAAACACTTTCCAAGCACGAGAATCTGCTGGATGCCTCATTACACCATCATCTATTCGTTTCTCAGCATGCCATCTCATGAGCGAAGATGTATGTGATGACCAAAATAATCGTTGTAGTCTTGGTTTTAAAGGAAAATATCGAACCTTTTTTTCAGAAACTTTTTTAACCTGGTCAACCTGAGTCTGATCACCCTGATTAGCAATATCACTTTTATATCTAGAAGCCCCACAGATCTCACACTTGTCGAGATTCTCATATTCATTTCGAAACAACATACAACTATTAGGGCAGGCATCCCATGTTTCGTAAGTGAAGCCCAAATCAGTAGTTAGCTTACTGGCTTGATAGTATGATTTTGGAATCCTGGCACACGGAAACACCTTCTTTAAGAAACCCAACAACATTGTGAAAGAATAATTTGTCCATCCATTAAGTTGCTTCAGGTGTAAAAGTTCAACAACAAATGATAGTTCAGTGACACCCTTAGGACAATTCTCGTACAAATCACTTTCTGCATCTCTTAGAAGTTTGAAATATCTTGGCATGTATTCATCATAGGGCTCATTCTCACAATCCATATTTTCTGCGGTGGATGTTAATCCGATACCCTCTCGTACCATTGCTGCCATAGAAGCACATTCATTCAGTTCAGCTTCATTATCATCAGCTGATATATCATCTGGCATATTATACCTGCTATTACCCAAACCACCAAAAGACTCTCCATGATATATCCAATCCCTGTAACTCCTTTCAAACCCATACATCTCTATATGAATCTCGACAGTCTGTCGATTGTGATAAACCCGATTTACACATCTACTACATGGGCAATAGATATGCGTCATCTCAACATTTTTATTGATATATGCAAATTTAAGAAATGCTTCAACTCCATCCTTGTATGCCTTTGAATTCCAATCACGTGATTCAATCCAAGCCTTGTCCATATCAAGTTTATAAACTGTTATCACCTTGCACCAAATAAAAACAAGCACACTAAATGTAAAAGGATTTATGTACTAAAGCTCTTATTGTATGACAATTGGACAAAAAGACAGGGTAGTTAAATTATCCAAAACTATATGGAAAAAATGAAAATCATTAATCAATATTTCTCCTACACTCAGCCAATCTCAGCCAACACAAGAAACTGTTTGATATAGAACAACTAGTAATATTATTAATGGAAGAGAATGTATCAAATTATATAAAGCAAAGTCACCTTACCCCTAATGTATCAAATCATATACAACAAAAAAGATCTACTGCCTTTCACAATTTTACTCTCAAAAAACATCACAACAACCAAAGGAGCATACCATCAAAGGAGCATAAGAGAGGTTCAGCACGTGACAATGACGATATTCATGTTGAACATAAAAATTCAGGCAGACATGAAATATCAAGAATAGCCTATAAGAAACATGCAACAACCTATCAACTAACCATCACTCTAACACTCACATGTACACTCAATAGTCAAGAACTAAGTAACTAACTACTGCTAGCCCCCAATTCCTGATATCTGACTCTAATCACAACAGAACAAAAAAAGAAGGGGGTGTTTGACTGCTCAGGGCAAACCCTGCAGGTCATTCCATGGCTAGTATAAGCCATGGATCGAAGCCTACATGTCAGTCACCTAGGCTAGCCTCTAAAGTCCCTAGGATGTGAAACCAAAGTGTCTTGAGTGAGGACAGGGCCCCAGTAGCGGGGGAGCCACTGTTCACTGCATAAATACAGTCGAGTGTCCCCGTGGCAAATTTCACACATCAAATCACCCCGAATCCTCCTCAATCCTAAACACATGTAATCTACACCTAATTAGCTTTCCAAAAAAAAAATTTTGCAGGCAGCAACAAGTATTGCATTCTGCTTTAGGCAGCAACTAATGTTTACTGCTCTCCTTAGGACAACAACAGCAGGGTAGTATGTTGTGGGGAGGAACCAATAAGCTACATATCAAACTCATCCATATTAAATGTGCCTTTCTGTGTGTGTTCAGTCATGAGATTTTTGTAAGGTTGGTTGAGAAATTCATGTAGGAGTAATAACTCAACAATTACCTGGAAAAAAATCAGGTTCTCAAAGGGATGTAGTAAAATAGATAATATACATGTCGTAAATGAAGTACAATAAATATCATGCAAAAAAAATCACCCAGTAACAGATTTACAACCACTAATAACCAGTTTATGTGAAATGAAATTAAGGACAACGTTCATGCACGAGAGCTCTCTGAGTAAGGGATGCATGGGCAGCGATGCTCATCCGAGTCGCTAATTGCCACTATAAAAAATATAAAGAACAATCCCTACGTACGTCTAGTGACTATCCTCCCTATCCAATAATACTGTTAGGGTCAAATCTATGATATGTACAGTCTAAGTCCAACCATTCATATACATAGGTCCATCGGGAATATTCGAACAAACAAGTAAATATCACAGTTCAAAAATAAGTCACCTGGTATGCAACGCAATATGAATCCTTGTATCACATATAATATGTAATGAATATATCAAGAGAACAATTGATGAGATATATAAAGCATTTAAGTACTATAAATCAATTAGCCAAGGTATGTTCTATTTTATCCAATGCTGCTGAATTTATGAGTAGCAGAGTTGGTCTAGTGTAACCACGCTAATGGGCTACGATCCATAAGAAACCTACCAAAACTTATAAGACACAACCAAGACTCAGAAAACAAAATATACCTATATATTAGACAAGAAATAAAACTGGACTCGGCCTATTACTTGCTCTCCCCGTTCCTGTTTCATGCCAAGAGTAAATACAACTAGATAGCAAACCTATCCATTCACAAGTAATAAGAATAAAATTCAACCAAATCTTCGACGAAAAAACTGTGAACTAATTTATAATTCAGCCTCCTATTAGAATATTGTGATTAGTTCATGGTGATGGATCAACTGTCGGCTACACGTATGATGCAATGGAAAGAGCACAAGCTCTTGACTAGTTTTCAATGCCGATACACGTGAAAGTGCAATAGTAAGATGTCTGACTTGCGAGAGGACAACTTGAAAGAGGTGATGACTGCTTATCGTATACTCCATCACAGGGACAGGTTATAAACACAAGAAGAAATATAAATTATTACAGTTATGTTCATAGTATACCTGCAAACCCCTCCCACAAGTATAGAGTTTATACATAAACAATCCCAAGCACCTCATCCCAAGCACAATAACTCTGAAGATTCTGGAACTAGAAATACCAATATCATATACTCATAATAAACTAGAAAAACCAATATCCGACAATTGATAAGGAAATAGCCTATACGGTTATTTACAACTGTCGCGAGTACATGAACAAAATCATGTACAAGGCCATCTCACTCCATATATAAATGAATGAATACGAGCAGTTTCTAGCCACTTTCGCATTTCAGAACAGGACAAAGCCTGACTTGAGACTTTCTCACGCAAACCAAACAGAAGTGTGTCTTCAAGCGTGACTTTCCTCAAAACCCAATTTCCAGTGAGATCTTGGCCGAACCAAGAAGCTAACAGAAAATAACACCAACTATGAAAAAATTCAAATTCTAAAGCTAAATCTAAACGAAAACCATATAAACTACGGATGACATTGAGAATATAATAGAAACTAACATATTTCCTTTCCTTTTTGATGAAATTGAGAATATAATTGAAACTTCGACATTTATTTCAAAACTTCTTAAATATAAACTTCTAGCCAAAAATAAGATTGATTCATGCAAGGGCGGATTTACTGGTGGGCTAGGGTGGGCTCCAACCCCAGCCCATTTTTTTTGTATTATCCTGTAATGCTCAGTCCACCTAAAGGAAGCCCGTCCAGCCCACCCATCCCATTTATGCCCGGCCGATACCAGTGAGTAGGTTTAGGCATCCCAGCCCACCCTCCGCTCATGCGCTCAGCTTTTCTGAGGCTCTGAGAGCCTGACAAGAGGTGACATGTAAATGAAGACCCTTCGGTGTCTGTCCCATCGCGGCGCGGTGCGACCGCGATGCGACCAGGCGACCGGTCCCATCCGTTTGCCTCTGCGGCTCTGCCGCTGATTTTTCTCTTCGACAACAACAACAACAACAACACGAGGTTTAGAGTTCCTGCATGCATTAAGTGAAGGAACCAAACTATAAGTAAGAGATGCCAGAGATAGAGCCCCAAATCAATTTTTGATTCCTCCGAAGCCCCCAAAAACAACACGAGGTTGTAGCTGATCATCGTTCCAGATCAGCTACACACATTATTCTCGTTCACAATCAATAAATTTGCACAGAATGAGGCACAAGACGAGGAATACAACCTCCGACGCCCCCAAAAACAACACAAATGGGTGATCTTCAACAACAACAACAACAAGAACACCACAAGGTTTAGAGTTCCTGCATGCATTAAGTGAAGGAACCCTAACCAAACTATAAGTAAGAGATGCCAGAGATACAACCCCAAATCAATTTTTGATTCCTCCGATGCCCCCAAAAACAACACGAGGTTGTAGCTGATCATCGTTCTAGATCAGCTACACACATTAATCTCGTTCACAATTAATAAATTTGCACAGAATGAGGCACAAGACGAGGAATACAACCTCCGATGCCCCCCAAAACAACACAAATGAGTGAAGGAAAGAGAGGGAGAGAGAGAGAGAGAGAGGAATACAACCTCCGGTGTTGGCTCCTCCTTCTACTCTTAGGTTTCTTCTTCTTCCTCCTCACGATGGTCTCGACGAGGGAGAGAGAGAGAGAGAGAGTTAACACTATAATATACCTAAATCTTACGGTCGAGATGAAACCAATCAACGGTTCAGATCTCTTGAAAAAATTATTAGTAGAATAGGAACGGATCCCAAAAATTCGCCCGTCGCGTTTTTGTTCTCCCGCCAAACTATTTGGGACCGAATCAACTTCTTTTGGGACGGAACTAAATTTTAGTTAAAATAAGTAATAGTATTAGGGTCCAAACAGAAATGTGTCCTAAATAATATTACCTTCTGTCCTAAATAATGTTACCTTTTATTATTAAATAAATAACCACCCCAAATACTAATTATTTAGGACTCTTGAAAATAGTGTATCAAATAATGCTGTCCCAAAAAGTCATTTTTTTTGTAGTGTATATATATATATATATAATGTATATATTTGAATGGAGAGAAGAAATGGATATTTGTATATAAGAGAGATATTTTTGAGTAGGAGAAGAAGGGAAAAATATCAGCGGGGTGTTTAGGTAGACATGGTAGGGTCACACCAATTTGGGTTGGTGTTGGGTCAAGTTGGACAAGCTTGGGACCAAGATTTAATTAAAATAACAAATTTAAACCAATTAAAATTATGGATAAAATGGGAGCACAAGAGAGATCAAATCGGTGGCACGCAAGTGACACGTGCATAGTAGACTCAAAACAGGCCAGGGCCATATATTGGGTCGACTGGATTTGACCGATGTCGGGCCCGAAAATTAAGTTGGAAGTTAAGTCACAAATTACGGCAGACGATAAATTGGTCTAAATTGACCCGAAAGTTGCACGAAGCAAATGAAGCACAAGAGAACAAGTTCGAGTGGGACATGATATATCAAATTGGAGATAATCTCGTCTACTACAAACTTCAAGAAGAAAGTTCCCAGAGACTGGCATACATGATGCTTTAGAAATCCAAGTCACGGTAAAGAGCATTTAATGATCAAAATTTATTAAATCAAAATGAATTATCGATAATAATTCATTTAGAAAATTCAAAAAAATAAATTCCAAAAATTCAGGGGGCTTACAAAATTGTTGAGAAACCTAATTTCGTGATTGGTTTTTATGAAAAACCCACCCGCAGGATGGGTTTTTTGAAATGCCCCGAATTATATATTTCCACGTTAAGTATTCCAAGATTCCCTTTAGATGTTCTGTATTTATAAAATTAATACCATAACTATCCCTACGCACAAACTCAGATTTGGATTGCGATTCTCGTCGTCTTCTTCACGAGAGATTTGAATTCCATTGTTCTCATCTTCAGTAGAGATCGCAAAGATCGTTCGTAGTTCACTGTGCTTTTTTTTTTCCAGTCGAACTCCGATCATGCTCATCTTCTTCTTCTTCTTTTCTGACAATTAGGTCAATTTTGGAGAGAAGATATTCTTCTTCTTTTCCATAAGAGTTAGCATCGTTTTGAAAGAAGAACGAAAACTCTTGAATCTTTATTCATGTAAAATTTCTTTCCACAAAATAAAAAATAAAAAAATTCGGTTTCTGTCAACTTATCTCCGTCGATATAACACGAATAATAGTCATTCTCCTGTATTTTAACAAGGAGAATGCCATTCTCTGTGTAAATTAACACGGAGAATGCCATTCTCCATTTTACTAACACGGAGAATGGCCATTCTCCTGTGTTTTAACATTTGAATGACCATTCTTCGTATCATTAACACGGAGAACGGCCATTCTTCGTGTAATTTAGCACGGAGAATAGCTATTATTCGTGTAATTTAGCATGGAGAATGGCTATTCTCCGTATAAATTAAGACGGAGAATGCCATTCTCCCTGTTATTAACACGGAGAATGGCCACCCTCATGCGAAATTAACATTCTTCGTGTTCTAACACGAAGAATGGTCATTCTCCTGCATTTTATGGTCAGTTGAAACTTTGCAGCGACATAACTTTTGATTGAGAGGTCGAAACGAGGTCCGGTTTGTCGCAAAATGAGCGTATCTTCGAGGAGCCTGAATTGTCGGCCTACTAAAACTTTAGAATCGAAAAAATGATGTTTGGACCTCTGTTTTAGCACTTTTGTCGTTTGTCTCGGTCTTTCCGAAATTTTTCGACGAGTTTTTGAAGATTTTTGAGGAGAAAACCTAGATTCGAAAGTAAGGAGCGTATGGAAGAAGATGAAGTATCGAAATATTTTTTTTAAGAGTAGAGTGTTTTCAATAAATTAGAAGGAAGGACAAAAGGTCATTCGGAACCCTCTTTATATATTTTTGCTAATTCTGGGCACACGATGAAATGTTATTGTGCGGTGAATTTTTCATAAATTTTTTTCGTTTTTTTGGACATTTAATAAATTTTCTCTTTTTTTTTATCTTCTGTGTATAATCGAACTCTCTTTTCTCACGTATAAAATTAAAAACCATCCAAGATTTAAAATTAAAATTATGTTTAAACTAACTACATAATATTATATAATTAAATACATATCCGTAATAAAAAAATAATCATAGCAAATTATAATATAATATATTAAAATTATATTTAAAATATTTTATATAATTTTTTTATAAATATTTTATTAATAATATTATTGATTTTTTTGGATACGTGTAAGGGATGTAAACATGACTAGTTATTTACTAATAAATTTTCACATGCCCTTAAAAAATATTAAAAAATGGTTTCCTATAGTTTTTTATAAGATCACAACACCTCTCTTCTCCTTGAAATATCCCGGACCAAATTACAAATATCATCGGTCCATCTTTGTCCATTCCCCAAATTTCTCTCCAAGTCCAAAGGAGTCCTCCAAAAGTAATGGGTTAGTTCCCAAAAATAGAATAACAAAAAACCTCCACTCTGCTGCTCCATCTCTTCTCTTTCTTCCCTCCCCTTCTCCCCATAAACCCACACCACACCAATCCCCAGCCGCCATTCCCCAAAACCCTAACCCTAAAATTAGGGCTCCTCCTCATTTCGCCATGGACGACCTCGAGAAGGCCATCCTCCTGACCTACGACCCCACCTCCGCCCCCTCCGACCCCTCCCTCCGCTCCCAGGCCCTCTCTTTCCTCTCCGCCGTCCGCTCCCAGACCCCTCCCGCCACCCTCCTCCGCCTCTCCCTCGACCTCCTCCGCCGCTCCCCCTCCGCCCCCCTCCACTTCTGGTCCCTCCAAACCCTAGCCGACCTCATCTCCCAATCCTACGCCTCCCTGTCCCCCTCCGACGACCTCCCCCTCCTCCGCTCCTCCCTCCTCTCCCTCTCCCTCTCCCCCTCCCCATCATCCCCTCCCTTCCTCAAGAACAAGCTCGCACAAACCCTAGCCTCGTTGATCCGCATCGAGTACCCCTCCCTCTTCCCCAACCCCTTCCTCGACCTTGTCCCGAAGGGATCCTCCCCGTCCTCCCCGTCCGCCGTCTTCTCCCGCCTCCTCTCGTCCCTCGATGACGACCTCATCAGCCAGGACTACCCCCGTTCGTCCGAGGAGTCCGCCGCCGCCATGCGCGTCAAGGACGCCATGCGCCTCCAATGCGTCCCCCAGATCGTCTCCTTCTTCTACGACTCTGTCGGCCTCTACCGGGCCTCCGATCCTAACCTCGCTGCCGCCGTGCTCGATACGATGAAGAAGTACGTCTCCTGGATCGACATAAATCTAGTTGCTAATAACACTTTCCTGGGGTTGCTGTTTGATGTTGTTGAGGCGGGGGGATCGGCCGACCAGCTCAAGTCGGCCGCGGGGGGCTGCCTGCTCGCGATCGTCTTGAAGCGGATGGACTCCCGCTCGAAGCTGGCGCTGCTCAGGACCCTGAAGCCGCAGATGGGGAGGCTGTTTTCGGTACCGGAGCTGGTGGTGAGGGTTGGGGGCTTGATCACTGGATACGCAGCCGAGGCTTTGGAGTGTTATAAGAGTCTGGGTTCGGCGGGGGAGGCAATGGAGCTGCTCGAGGAGGCACTGCCGTCGCTTTTCTATGTCGTGGAGGAGTCGGACGAGGTGGATCTAGGAAATGTGGTTGGGTTCCTGGCAGATTACATGATGACGATGAAGTCCTTGCCTTCGCAGAAGCAGATGGTTTATGTTGGGCAGATTCTAGAGTTGATACGGAGCCAGATCCGTTACGATCCTAGTTACAGGAGGAATCTCGATGTTCCGGACAAGATTGGTAGAGAGGAGGAGGATCTGATGGCGGAACATAGGAAGGAGCTGTTCCTGCTTTTCCGTGGGGTTTGCCGGGTTGCTCCGGAGGCCACAAGAGTGTTCATTAGGAACCTGATAGCCAATGCTATGTCCTCTTTCGATGCAAATGTAGAGGAGGTGGAGGCAGCTCTCTCGTTGTTCTACCAGATGGGCGAGACGGTGAGCGAAGAGGAGATGAAGTCAGGGAGCGGTTTGTTGGCAGAACTGGTTACGATGCTGTTGTCAGCGAGATTTTCCTGTCACTCACATCGGGTAGTGGCTCTTGTTTACTTGGAGACAATTACAAGGTATATGAAGTTTGTGTTGGAGAACACCCAGTACATTCCCAATGTACTGGCTGCCTTTCTTGACGAGAGGGGGATTCACCATCAGAATCCCAATGTCGGTCGACGTGCTAGTTATCTGTTCATGAGGGCCGTCAAGCTACTCAAGGCCAAGCTTGTGCCATACATAGACACGATTCTCCAAGTATATCTCCTTTATCCTTTACTTTCAAATCAAGTGCTATAATCAGTGAATTCTAGTATATTTTAATTAACACGCATCCCTTAGGATTTGCTTTTCTCAAGAGTAATATTTGATATTATACTAACTACATGATTGAATGCTTGGAAAGTTACTTGATTTTTTCATTGGTTATCTGAAGAGTCTCCAACGAACAATCTGAACATTTATAGACTTCAACAATGTATATATTTATGAAGTATACTCATTTTTTTCCGAATATAAGTAAATGCACTATGTATGTGATTGCTCATCATTGAGTGATTCAGTTTTGTTGTTTATGGTAACATAGTATGTCTGGTTCCTGTTTTCGTGTTTAAAATTCAGATTCATATTAATCAGAAAAGAAAAGAAAAGGTTTAGTTATAGAACTTACGACTTTTAATATACAGTTATGATTTTATAGAACTCCTGCATCCAGTCCCAGGTTTAGATGATCGTTTGAACATTTTCTTAGTTGAGAAGTTCAAATTTATCTTAAAATTTAATTATTTCCATTTTCTGAACTTGCAACTGTGCTTAGTTCTGGGTATCTCATGGTGGGCAGAACCTTCAAGATACAGTAGCTCGCTATA